>JAXCEX010000017.1:0-203962 GCA_038382965.1 Ceratocystis huliohia | reverse complement strand
TAAGGGATGGCAAGAAGAGTGGGTGGGTGTAATACATGTAAGGGGTAAGTACGAGTGAAAGGGGTGGGAAGAGGAAAAAATGTAAATAATTGTTTGGAGTGGGGGAAGAAAAGTGGGGGGGGTGTACAATAATATACCGAGTTAAAACGAGCAACAATGAATTGTGTGTAGACAATCAATCGGCAGAGAGAAGCGAACATATGCAAGCAGCAGCATAAAGACACGAGAAGAGAAGCGAATGCGGATAGACAATGAAGGAGAGAAAGCAGAAGCAGAGCAAAAGAAATTTCAAGAGAAAAGTAAATATTTTATTGCTGCCCCCGAAGGCATGCCCGGCCTGGGAAAGAACGGGGATCAGAAGCGGTAGTAATAACCTATTTTGACCAGGTCTTTTCCTCCTTCCTGCTTTCTTGTCTGGTGTATTTTTTGTCTTGTTCTTGCCTTTTGGAGAGGGAAGGAGGGTTTCCTTGAACAGAAAGAAGAAAAGAACAGCAACGCTCGAGCCGCAATGAGAGCAGGTAGGGCTAATAGAAAGGGAAGAAAAGAAGAAAAGAAGAGAGAAAAAACAGTTCGGAAAAAAAGAAGACGGTAGGTAGGCATCACGCAAGTGACTAAAGTGATCGTAGCCAGCCGTAATGTTATTATACCTGTATTTATGCATGCAAGTGCAACTGCCTGAACTAGTACCCCAGAAGGGCAAGTACTCGGATGTCGCGAGATATAGAGCAACTGCAAATTTATTGGCCAGAAATAAGAGGCATGCATATCAGTTACAGATAAAAGCAGATAAAGCTGCTCAAACTCTTCCCTTTGGAGAATCCCACTACTGGTGGGCTTGATCTGTCTGGCTTCTCCTAGCTTGCCTCAGCCTTAGTCATGGCCTTGGCCGGTGACTGAGTGGGATGTTGCATTTTGATGTGGACGAACAAATAACATATGTACAGGCATATGCACACATGTGGTACACACGTAGCGCACGAACAGAGGCACAACACAACATTGCTACTGTACCCATGTAACTTATGTATTCATGTTACTTGTACAGTTGCAAACGCACTCGCCGGCCACATACACTGCCCATTGCAATTGACCGTACATACACACATATACACACACACGCACACACACACACACACACGCACACACGCACACACGCACACACGCACACACGCACACACACACTCACACACTCGCACACACACACACACACACGCCCATACACATACGCCCATATACATACACGATCACGCCCACATGCTGGTGTAATCATGTATCCATCTGTCCTGTCTGTATGTACACAGGAACACACGAGACAGACGCACACACAGATGCAGACAGCAACAGTACAGGAAACCAACGATTCGCCTGTACTTTGCTTGGGCTTGACAGCCACGTCAGAGGCTTTACTGTCAGTGGCGTTAAAGAAAGGCTGTTGTAGCCTCGGCTTCTTCTGGCTCTCCCCTTCTGAGCAACAAGCCAAGCTTTGACGACGTTGAAAATGAGATTCTCGACCATGCGCGTCCAGCACAAGGGAAATAAAATATTAAAAAAATAGCAAGAAAAACACAGACGCAGCCAAGCGCGGAATATCATATCCTCGCAATCAAGCAAGACTCGAAAGACAGCCCAAGCTTGGGATCCTCTTCCTTCGCCTTCCTTTTTATCCTCCTCCTCTCCTGCTCCCTTACGCCCCCTGGGCTTCTCCAAGAGCAAATAGTCCGTCCATTAGAAAAGGAGGCTAAAGATAGAAGTCCGAGTGCAAGACATGCCAAACCACACATAGCCTAGTAAACGCTGTCCTTTCCCTCCGCCCACAACAAAGCAACCGCCCCCTTTAGCGGTTGCTTTTCCCATTCGTGACACTTGACAACCACCAAGGAGGAGCAGGCGACGACAAGCCTACGTCTAGTATTCTGCTTCTTTGTTCCCTTTGACCTGGTCTGGGGCCATAAGACATCCATCCATCTAGTATGTGGCGGTTTGTCGTTCGTGCTCATGTCTCGCCATTGTCAGTCGTAGCAGTGTCTCATTCACATGTGATAGAATGGAAAGCCTCTCTGCTTGGCGCATGTATATTAACCACCTACGGAATGCGTGCATGCGTACATACACGCATGTCCTTTCTCCTGTCTTTTCTCCTTCACTCTTCTTTCAGTACATTCTGCATGCACACATCACTCGCTCTTTCGCCCTTCCTCCTTCTGTGCTCTTCCTCCGCGTTCAAAAGGACCGTGATAAAATGGAAGATGCAACCAAGTCCGCCAATCTAAATGCCTTCCTCCTCTCATCTCTTTCATTCCTTTCTCCCTCATTTCCCCACAGTCTTCTGCCCGTCCAGAGGACCGCACCAGCTAATATGGAGCTCAAAGCATTCACTGTAGGCATGGTCCCTTAGCCCACTTCGTACTTGGCTTTCATCCTGTGCTGGCTGTCCTCTCTCTCTTTTCTTTTCTTTCGGCTTTTCGTTTCGTATCTTGTAAAATGGAGTACCAGGGAATCCCTTCCCCCTAGCTACTTCTTCAGCCCTGTCCCTTGCAAATGCATGTACTAACAACAACAGCCCCTTGCCTTCCTTTTCTGTCCTTGGGGGCTCTACATCTATCTGTATTTACTTCTTTTCTCTCCTATTGCCTTGCCAGCCGAGTTTTCGTCCCATCGCTTTGTATTGCACTGCCCATTGACCGCGATGTGACATCCAGCCCAAACACACAGACAGGACAAGTCACAGGGCTAGCTATCCAGATGGACGATGGGCAAGCACAAAAGAGGAGACGGAACCCACCTAATCTAATCAGTCTCTCCTCCTCAAAATCCCACAAGCAATCCCCCAAGAAGCAACTAGACGAGACAACAAACGGCGCTAACAGTCGGCAGCTAGCCTCCGTCTCGCTCGCTCTCTGATCGAGTTTACTCCTTTTAGCTTTTCTGCGCATCTGCATATCTGTCTCCTTCTCTGTCTGCATGTGCCTATCTGTGTACTCTGTCTGAGTCCTCTTGTTTCTTTCTATATTACTACTCTAGCCCGCCCGTTGCCCCGTCGGCCTTCGGCTTAGTTCAATGTCGATCGAAGCCCAGTACCCAATCCCAAAGTGCAAAGTGCAAATCAACCACCCTGTCAAAATTGCATCGGCGTTGAGCGCGGCCCTTTGTCTGGCAAGAAGGTCAGCTAGTTAGTCAGCACTCCATGATAGCTCCCTATCTGTCGAAAACAAACAAATTCAAGTCTAGGCGAGGCCGTCTTGCTACCTTCTCCGTGCTTCTGCTGCTCTTCGTTCTGTCCTGTCCACTCTTCCTCCCCTCCCCTTCTCTCTTTCTCCTTCACTATTAATTAGTCATGCCCCGCTGTTTCACATCCATCTTAATCCCAACAACTCTGCCCCATTCCTCTACAAGTTCTGCAACTTGGTCCAGGTCTCTTTCTTAAATAGCGACCCGGCTCGGTGCGAGCCGTGTCATGGCCCTTCTCTGTTATGAGCTATATTATAAAGGGAAATTTCACAGGACAGGGAGGGTCAATACACAACCACAGGCCGATACATGAAAAACTGAATATTGATAGCACGGAGGAAAAATATTAAAAAAATCAAAACAAAAGAGAAAAGTAATATTTCCCAAAGTATTGCTAAAACTCGCATCTGCGTCGCTGACAAAAACCAGAACAAAATGCAATGACGTCAACATCAGTCATACAACTAACCAAACTAGTCCCTAAATATCCAACACACACACTCCTAGTTGTGTATAACCCCAAGTCGATATGAATAACTCTGTCGTATTTCAGATTTCATGCCTCACATATTTGCCCAGTCTGCTGCTTCCCAATCTTAGCAAGGCACTAGCCACCACTCACCCACATCCTCGTCATCTCTCATTTGCCACACTCGTGATTGCGCCCACAGCCAACGCCCCGACACGAGCTACGCAAACGGCGACCATCCCGGCCCTCGAGGAGTCTCCGAAACATGTGTGTAGGCCTGCGCCGGCATTTGGATGTGCATAAGGGACTTGGTTCGTTGCGGCTGTGAGAGCACTGCATTCTCAGCCCCCGTAGGCGCCGTATTATCTGCTTTTGGTGAATTTCCAGACGTCGTGCTGGAGTTTTCGACGGACGTCCAGATGCCGAAGAAGCGCTGTTTGCGCACGCGCCTTGTTGAAGGTGATGACGAAAGCAAAGGAGACGGGCATGGCGAAGGCGGTAGATTGTGCTGTGGCTGCTGCTGCGTTTGCTGGCATGCATAGTCCCGCACTATGGGCGCCCCGTCGGCATCGTCTGCAGTAAGTTGAAGCGACCCCGTGGGACTTGCAGGGAGGCCGCCAGGAACAGACACCGGACGACCAGAAGCAGAACCCGGGCCGCCAGATACAGGCATAGACACAAGAATAGGGGCAGGGATAGCGTCAGGTCCAGTAGTAGGCGAAGAACCGGCTGCCGCCGTAATGGGGGATAATGCGGTGGTGGGTTGTTCAGGGCGCGGTTCGCGGTGAAAAATATTCAAGCAGGGCGGAGTTGTACCCAGTAGTGGTAGGGGCGAGGCAGCGGCGACAGCGGTAACGGTAGCAGTAGCAGCAGCAGTGGCGATACTAGTTCTGGTGATAGGCTCAGGCCGGGGTGGTAGAGCTGGTCTTTCGAGCTCCGCGGCGGTAGAAGGCTCAGTAGGATGCAAGGCTGTGGAGAGACCTGCGGATACGTCCTCAGAGGGCTTGTCGGCTGAGGCATCTGCAATGTTATCAACAGTTGACTGGGTGGTAGAAGCATCAGGCCTCACCTCTGCCTGAGCCTCAGCTTTGACCCCAGTCTTAGCCCCATCCTTCCCAGTATCATCCACTTCTAACCTACTACTGGCCTCTTCTTCTTCTTGAGCTTCGACCGCTGCCGACGAGGGCTGCGGCTCCGTGAGCGGCGGCTCCACGGACCGTGATGGGGGATGGATTGAAACAATCTCCTCAAAGTCCGACTCATCCGTCGCCGCAGGTTCCAGCGCGAGGTCCTGAAATGCATGCTGCGGGTCGGGCGGGGTTTCGGCAGTGAAGTCCAATGGATCGTTTGCAAGGGCTGGTTCAGAGTCTTTGCGCGGAGCGAGAGCGTCAGGATTAGTAGCAGTTTCAGTGGCAGTCTCAGCGATGGTGGTAGGGGTAATATCAGCGGCGGTAGCCGGCTGTGCTCTGCAATCACGGTCATCAACACTGGCTGCAGCAGTAGCCACTGCCGACCCACCGTCCATCTCATGGATGCCCGCAACGACATGCATTTCTCCCTCTTGCTTGCCCTTGTCTGCCTCGACAGCATCTGTGGTTTCCATATCATCCTCGGACTCACCCTCCGGGTCTACATCACCCGACTCAATATCAGGCCCTATAGTTCCACAAAGAGAAATCGGGCCATCTTCATGCATTTGTCGTTCTACTTGAGTATGCTCCTGGCTGGCACGGTGCATATCTTCGACCATGAGCTTCATACGTTCCTCCTCGCGCTCGCGTTCTAGTTCCTGTACACGCGCCTCCATTTCTGCCAGCTGCAAAGCCATTCGCACAGAAAAACGCCTCTCCTCATCCAAGTCTGCACGGATCTGTGCTGCTTGGCGCAAAGCCGCAGCTTCACGCACAACTGCAGCGCTCAACTCTGAGCGCGACGCCAAGTATGCACCACTTACGGCAGCACATAGGCTAGGAGCATTGGCAAGTGTAACCCATGTCTGCAAGGTTTCAGCCCGGGCAGGGGAGGCATGGTAGTTTTCAATAAGAGCACGCAGCTCAGCATCAACTGTGGGGTGAGCACCACGTTTAATGCTTAGCACATCGAGCACATCTCGGTCCTTGAGGCGGGAACGCAGAGAGGCGAATTCGGCTTCAGCAGCATCAGCAAGGCCGGGGTTTCCTGCGGCAGTGGCAGCGGCAAGAACATCGATAGAGACCTCCATGTGGGTCATAAGGGACCTCCGGTTGGAGGGGATGGACAGTGGAACGGCGTATTTTTCTGTGTATGAGTAGTGGATAAAGGCGTAAAGAATCCGGGCAGAGTTTGGTGACAGGAGCCCAGACGGAATGATGGCGGCAGGCACGGAGAGAGATCCAGCGTCCAGTTCTGTGGAGAGGGCGTTGGTAATTTGGTCTAAAGGACTGTTGTTGGTGGGGAGGGGTGAGGGGGGTGTTAGTCGGGCATTAGTTAAGCGAGGGGGGGGGAGGACTAACGAGAGTTCCATGGTGGACAAAAACAAGGAGGAAAATGGGAGGATAGGAGATATAAAAGTCAACAGTCTGTCCAGCTTCAGTATCGGTATCAGAATACAGGAAGAGCCAAAGATTAGAAGATAGAAGAAAAACCAAGTCAAGCGGGAAGGCAAGGAGAAAAAGAGCAGAAAGGAAAAGAAGGCAAACAAAGAGAAAAAAAAGAGAAAAAAAACGTTCACAAAAGGCGCGAGAGAAGAATCAATACAGTCAAGTCAATAAAACCACAGGCCAAGCCGGACTTCATGCATATTCAGGTGAGAGTGCAGTGGACCCCTCGAAGCTATATATCCTCAAGGTCGAATGATGTTCTAGCTGTAGACCAGCATATAATTAGGCACTGGCTTAGATCAGCATGACACAAACACTGGGCCGCTAGAGGTTTTGAGGCTGGGTTTGGCTGATGTGGACAGGCTTGGCCAGCGATGAGGCTTTCTTTTGGAGTACTGGGATAGGAGGAAAGCAGCTTGAGTAGGGCTGGCCTAGCTCGTGGCCGAGTAAACATATAGAGACAATGACGGATAGCGAGATATACAGTGGTATAAAGAGCTTGACTCAATCTGTAGGTGCATAGTATGAGTAACAGAATGAGTGGTGCATGTGAGCCTGCATGCATGTTGTTGACCAGTGCGCACTAATGCACTGACTGCCAACACCAGCCAGTCAATCAGTCTTTTGCTAGCGACAAGGCAAGCTCAGCAAGAGTTAGACACGCACGCATCAGCCAGGTTAGGCTGCGGATAGTAAAGGGATTTTATGAGGCGAGAAGAAGGATAGGCAGACGTAAACAGGGGTGATGTTGACAATATGGGCCCAGAGATAAGAAGAGAAGAAAATACAACATCTTTTCTGCTGTGTTTGCTTTGAGCCGTAACGTTTTTTTAGTGAGGCGAGCATATATCAGACGATATACGATAGAAAGCTGGTGTTAGTCAAAAATCTATAGGCCATGGGCTATGGACTATGCAGAAAAACCTGGCTTTTTAGCTGGCTGTGCGTTTCTGCCCAACGCCATGGGGCTGTTTCTATCTTTTTGAGTAGATATCTTTATTCTTCTCTTTCTATTCGTCCTTCTACGGCATGAAGAGAATGAAGAAAGGGAAAAAAAAGGGATAATCAAAGAAAAAAAAAAGTATAGAAAAAAAGCCCTCCTCGACGCCTAATGCTGCAGGTACAACTGGCAACAACACAGCCCAGAGCCTACATGACATCAGAACTCCAGGGAAGCCAAGAGAACCCCTCGCTAAAGAACAGGCCCCAGGAAAGGGAAAAAAAAAAGAGAGAGAGAAGAGGAGGGAGAGATATGTGGTTATTCAATTCCTGTTTCCCTCTCTTTCCCCCTCTCGGCACTCTCTCACCTAGGTCTCACCAAACATGAAAATGCCTTTGCCACCCCGGAACCCCTCTAGTCCATTCTGAACCATACCCGCTAGCTGCTTCTCGTCCGTATCCCACTCCCATTTTTGCTCAATGTATGGGACGTCAACAAACCGACCCTGGCGCATGAGCTCCAGAATATCATTGATTGTGATACGCCGGCCCTCAGCATCTGTCTGGTTCCACCGTGTCAGCCAAAATCCAAGCAGCCGGATGTCCTTGAAGATCATCAGCCCCGCTGGGACCTGCGTGCGTTCTCGGGCCGCCATTGCACCATAGGTCACAAGGCTACCGCCATGACCCAATGTACGTGCCATAGCTGTTAGACTCTTACCACCAACACAGTTAAGTCCTAGGCCAACCTCCTCGCCCTTGCCAAGAATCTCCGACAGTTGTGCAGACCACTCGCGCGCTGTAAATTCAGCATCAGTGACTACGACTGTAGCTCCTAGCTCTTTCAGCTCAGCCTTAAGAGCCTCCGTCTCGGCAGGTGTGGCACGTTCACGCACGACGTTGATGCTACGTAGGCCCCATAGCCGACCTAATTGGATAGCCGCACGGCCAACGCCCGAATTGGCGCCGTTCTGCACAAACCATGAGCCTGAATTAGGTGCTAAAGGTGTCATGGTGCCCTGGGGCTTATTTTGCGGCCCATATAGCCGCAACAGTCGGTATGCAGTGCTAGGATTGACACTAACAGTAGCGGCTTGTGTGGTTGTCAGGCCAGTCTTGTCAACGGGCATAAGCGTTGAGGCATCAGCAAGTGCGTGAGTGCGCCAAGTGCCAAAGCCCGACGACGCGGGGATTACCCAATCGCCAGGTGAGAGATGCGATACGCCGCTACCGGCTGACAGGACCTCAAATACGGCTTCGTTGCCGGGAATGGCAGACGGCTCAGATGTCCCGATCAATTGCGAAAAAGCAGGCTTGATGCCGTATGTGCCCTGCACGGTATTGATATCGGCGGGGTTGATGGGAGCGGCTAGGGTGCGTAGAAGTACTTGCGACGACGGTATGGTTGGCGAGATAGAGTGCGCATGAAGGCTATATGAAAAGGCGTTAGTTAGAAAAGACGGGGGTGGCAAGTAGATGGCAACGATTGTGACATACTGAAGTACTTCTCCCGGGTTGCCGGTCTTAGAATACACCAAAGATTTGGCCTGTGTGTATCCATACGGACCTGATTTCCAGCGGGCAAATACACGCGGCAATAAGCGCGGCAATGCGCGGTTGACAATGGTAGGTCGAGGCATGGCCATAGGTTGTTGGGGGTGCAGATTGTGTATAGATTATGCAAACCGGTAGAGACGAGACGATCCAAAGACAATGATCTGTTATTTCGATTAAAGTCGCACTGCAGGCCTCCCAACAACAATCTGCTGTTCGCTGTCAGTTCCATCATCACCCGATTTGTCTTAACAAGCACCAACAGAACTTCCCTTGATCCCGATAAGCCCGCCCCTTATCGCACCAATCACAGCCACTCTCCTCCCAGAGCTTGAGAGCTTGTAGCCCCAGACCAGCAAGCTTCCTAAATTATCGCTCATGACTGGCTGGTCAGTGTTCTTCTTTGGGCCTTTTGGGGAAGGGCCTTTGGAGATTTATATTTTTTGTGGGTCCGGCATTAGGGACGGCTCCCTGTCCTAGTACTGCACATCATGTAAACAAACGACAATATCACCGATAACATCAGCATGTCAAGGAGGTGAGGAAGTGGGAGAAATATCGATAGACTATAAAAGCAAAATGACAAAAACAAAGTAGATAGGAAAAATCAATTCAAATGAATGTGCCCAAAATTGAGCTGGGTATCGCGAGTTCCATCTGTTCTTTCTTGCCTTTCCGAATGCCTTGGCCACCAGCTATGATGCCCAACTCGCCCTCAGTAATGTGAGCCGTCTTCATGCAAGAGCACACTGATATACCGCCACAGGATGTTCGAGTTGTAACAGCACCCTTCTTCTTCTCAAACGCATTTCAGTCAAATTCCTGGATAGCGGACTGGACACATCCAATAAGAATCAGTTGCCTTCTCTCCCTTTCCATATCTCACAGGTATTATAGGACTATTCAGGTTTGTCTTGTGAATAACAGAAAGCAGCTGAGCAGAAGATGGCGCAAGGCAATAAACGCAAGAGAGAAAGAAGATGAGAGTAAATAATAACAACCAAAAGATGGGATATGTTGGATAAGGTGAAAAAGAAGCAAGAAAACTGTTGACTTGGCACAAAAAAAAAAGAAAAACAATAGGAAAGGAAATAGGCACAACCGTCCAAGTTCAGCCTCGTCTGGAATGAAAAATTTGGAAAGGGTTCAGAGTCGTCGTCGCTCATCAACAGAATCCAGATAGAAAAAGATAGGGGGGGGAAGGCAGAGATAAACAAAGGAAAAAATAGAAACAGAACATAAAAACACCTAGAAATTATAGGCATGTTCGGCGCACTTATTTGAATGTCTTGAAGAAGAGCTCGTCGGAAATCGTGCCTGCGTTGCCAAGGTCGATATTCGTCTCCAAAGTGCGAAGCTCGGGAATCATCGGGGGCGGTGGGCCTGACTTCTTAGGCTCGTCCAATATGATGCTGGATCGCTTTGAGGATCCATCGGAAGAGCGGAGACGCTGGAACCAGCCACTACGGCGCTTGGCTTTCTTATCGTCTGTAATCGATCCGTTGCCGCCGCTGCTGGGCCGGGCTGATGCCAGTCCAGGCGTGGTAGGCGTAGACGTGGTCATAGCTTTATCTTCTGCGTAAGCGTGATTCAACAAAGATCGACTAAGAAGACGGCGGAGACTGCCATGACGGGTGGTTGTCGGCGAATCATCGGCACGCCGTTTAGATCCACGCGTGGCAGAAGGGACTGGAGGAGAGGAAATGGAAATCGTACTATTACCGTTGGGAGAAGCGCCGACAGCTTTAGAAGCTGTCGTTGTTTCTGATGTAACTGCAGTTTTAGGGGCAACATTTTGCGCCCTTTTGGTGGCAGCAGCTGAAGTTGGATTCGGAATTGGCGCTGGTGCCGTAGTCACAGGCGAAGGCAGTGGCGGCGGAATGCCGGTGCCATCGGTAAGCGATTCAAAATTGAAGTCAAGAGCGGGCAATTCAAAGCGCTTGGGCGCATCCGTTTTGGCAACAGGCATAGCTGAAGTGCGGTTCTTCGAGGACACTGTATTGGCGGCAGCGGTGGCGGAAGAGGAGGGCGAATCCAAACTCAATGTTGAGGTCGACACCAAGCTATTTTCGTCTTGCTGCTGGCTGGGTTTCTGTTTTGACGCTTGGTGGTGATGATAGGTCAAGGCGCGCGACTCCTTAAGTCGGGATGATGCAGTCACCAAGGTAGAGAAGAAACGTACAAACAGCGGTCGGTATGGAGTGCCTGAAGATTTCCACGCTGATGCGTTGAGAGGCCGAGAGGGGGGATTCGAGGCTCTGAGGGGATCCAGCGTGGCGGTTTTACGGGATAATTTGCTGCTAGAGAGCAGGAAAGAAGAAGGACTGAGATAGTGGTGTGAAGATGGTTCGACCGCAAGGTAGACACAGGAGCCGAACAAAACCGCAGCGAAGGGTGGGAAGAGGAAAAAAAAAAAAAAAAAAAAAAAGAAAAAAAATTAGCCAGAGTAGGAAGAGGTGGGCTAATTTCAAACTACTTTTTGAGAAAGCAGAGCGCGAAAATGAGAGAGCCAAAGCCCGCTTTGAACTACCAAGCCAGGGACTTGGGTAGTGCAGAAAAATAAAAGGAGTGAGGGTAGGTAGGTCGCAATGCTGGAGCCAGACTGGAGCACCAAGTATGTAGGGGACCCTGAACAAAGCAAAGTTGAACGAGACCAGAGAAAGCGACCGGATATAATGAAGGGTTCCGGTTCCTAGTATCCGTTTCGGAAGAGTCAATAGGCATTCAAAACAACACTCGGATCGACATAGAACTAGGGGGAGAACAGTCTTCGTAGTGTTGAGTGAAAACAACGTGGTACTGCGTGAAATGGCTGGCAATTGGGAGACAAGACGAGCTCAGTAATAGCAAGGTAGTAGGAAGTGAAGAGTGAAAAAAAGAAGGGCTGGTGGGAAAGTAGATGAGGTTGTGGTATGACCAAGGATAAGAAAGTGGAGGGGGGCCAACTTAGGAATATATGGATAGAGTTCTCTAAACAGGGGGTCTAGCCTAGGACCCCGGTGAAGAGTCGGGGCTTACTTACTTTGCTATTCAGGCTGTCAAGTGAGATTCGTTTCTCGCTTCCTTGTGTTGAGGAATTGTAGTAGTCGATTGTGTCAATTGGCAATGGCTGGGCAAGGTATGAGAGGGGGGGAAACGAGAGGGAGATAGAGGCTAGAGACTAAAAACAAGGAGATCTATATTAGAAACCAAGTTGGGTGTTAGTGGAATGTGGTCAGGCCTAGCTTGGACGTTTTATGAAAAGCAAGCAACGACAAAAAAGCAAGCAAAAAGAAAAAGGCTGGGAAGAGAGACAACTGACCAAAAGTTTGCTCGTAATAAGGAGAGAGAAAAAATGCGATGAAGATGAATATGAGCGTCAGGCTTAGAGACATAAAGCGCTCGTTACCAAGACCGGGATGGGGGCTATCGCTAATTTTGGAGCGTGATATCAAGGGAGATTTGATAGTAGTAGTATTTAATATTAGCTGTAGAGTTTAAGCGCATGTACCAATGACTGTTTTTATAGTATGACGACACATAGCAGAGATGACGATAGTACTCGGGGGGGGCAAAAGAATGAGAGGAAAAAAGATGAAGAAAAGACGAGAATATAAGGGAAACTAAAATAAAACGAAGGCAATATACACGCAACGGATTGAAAAATTTTCACGTGCTCTTTCCTTTTTCACCAGCAGGCAGTTCAGACGGACGTTTTTTGTACACGATAATAAGAAGCGCGGCTACTGCAACTGCAGAATAGCTAAAGCAGCCCCTGCAGCCCGTTCACCTCTACAAGGCAAGAACCTGTGCTGTGGAGCTTCATCCCGAGATAGTGCATCATTGCCGACTTCTCCTTGGTCTGTCCACCTAATGGGCCAATCACAGAGTACATCTGTTGTTTTACGGCTCCTCTTTGTATGCCAGCCCCTGACTTTGACTCTAGGATTCTAGTTTTTATATCTACTTTGGGTCGGCGGTGGGATGCTCGAGGATTTTGCTACTGCAGGCAGGAGAGAAAGAAGGAGAAGGAAAAGGGTGCAGAGGTCCAAGAACACCCCAAAGTCCAAGTCCAAGCTTGGCTGCTTAGCTTGCTGTAGTTGCTCCAGCAGATACATGGCCACTTCGATGACAAAATCAAGCTACACTCTCCTGCATTACACACACAGAGCTCCTTCACTGACATGTCCCCCTCTCCATCCATGCAAGGAGAGCGCGATTCCTCTCCAATCCTCTCGAAATAGGGGAGCCATGGCCTCTAAAGCCCTGTCTTGCCCTCATCCTTTTTGCTAAAACAACAGAAATATATTAACATACATTCCAAAATACAATCACGAACCACTTCATTCGTCACTTGCCATTCATTCACTAATCAATCAATATCTCCAGGACTGGATTTGCATGGCGCTCTTCTTCCCTCCGTAACAGTAGATAAGTTATGCTTGTTTTATTTTCCTACGTGTTGAGGAACACAATGTCACAGCATGCACGAAGGTACCATGCTACCCCCTTCTAACCTTTGCCTGTTTCGTTTCTGACAACAAACACTTTTCTTTCTTTTCCTGTTTCGTTTCAATTTTTGCTTGCTTTGTTTCTTTGTGGTCCTAGTTACGCTGGCTAGCTGCATGCACTTAAAAAATACAACGGCCAGATGTCAACCTGACACTGTCCCTTGCCGTGGGGAAGGCGAACGAGGGGGGCCGCTTTGCAAACTATTCTCTTGGTTTCTTCTTTGAGGTGTTTCAAAACTCTCAGTACATATCTCTTAATGCGTTAAGCCTACGATTCGACACCGCTAGCAACTTCAAACAGCACGGTTGGTCAAGGAGTCAACAAGGTTGCTTGGGAGCGTTCCCATGTCCTTCTAACCGCACATCGCCATTTCCAAACCCAAAACCGGCAAAGTCCTTGATTAGGTCTAAGTCTTCAACTTTTAATATCGCGTTATTTTAGACAATTTCCTGGCAGTTGGCTTCGTGATACTAAGAAGTTCTTGAGAAGACTCACTGGTAAACGATAGGGTTAATTCGTCAAATGACTTAGGGTTATATAATAAGGCAAGTCAATGCTTAGACAAGCTGTAAGCATGGGACAACGATGAACTTGACGACCCCGCTAGCAGCTCAACAAAAAGTAGAGAAACTGGCTGTGAATTCGAGCAGAAATGGCATGGGTTCAAAGAGTTAAAGTTGAGGAAGCCAGAAGATCAAATGAAACAAAGCAATCACCATAAAAAACAAGAATGCTAGAGCGGCCGAGAAAAAACAAAAGAGCAGGAAAAAATAAAAATCAAGAGCAGGTTGGCAGCATGAAAGTAAAAAATGGCAAACGCAAAAGCGATAGCATCTCAGCTGCTGCTACGGCTACTGTGGCTGATGCTTAGCTCTGCTTAGCGTACTTCTGCGTCCACTCGCGGGCTGTTGCGATAGCTGCTTGCTCATCCTCCTTCCAGCTTTTGGCTACATCAGCGGCTAGCGGGTCATCTGGGTTAGGCGCACCGAGGAGAGCTTGGATAGATAACAAAATTGTGCGGATTTGCAAAGCAGGCGACCAGTTGTCTGAGAGGGAAAATCGTAGAGTTAGTCTGTGGTGTGTATCATGGGACGGGCCGGGCGGGGACGCGGTGCTTGAAAGATGCCCGCTGATCTGATAAGACATGGGAGGCAGGAGGGCTCACTCTTAAGCACATCTAGACAGATGCGGCCTAGCTTGTCAACATTTGGATGGAAGATCTTGGTCAAGAAACGGATCTTTGGAGGGGTCATGGGGTAGTCGTCGGGGAGAAACAGCTCAAGTTTGAAAACGCCGCCTGTAGAATGGGATAGGACAATATTAGCTAGGGGCTTCTGAATTGGGCGAGAAATGCAAAGGCAGGCAGAGGGCTATCTACCCTCATATGGCGACTGTGAGGGGCCAAAAATCTCTACGTCAAAGTATCGTAGGTTGTCTTCGTGTGGAACGGCGCTGATGCCTGGGACACTACAGCGGGGTTAGCACAAGGTGCATGGAATGGAAATAGAAACCACCAAGCAAAAAGCCTGTGGTTAGAATAAAACCCCATGCATAACATGAGATAGGTCTATTCGAAAGGACACCACCAGGCAGAGTGGACAGCGGGGGTGATCGACGAAGGGGGGTTAGGACATACGGCTCAGCCATCAGACGCTCGGTCTCCTTGATGATTCTCTTGGGCAGCGCCATTGTGAGCAGAGCAAAAGTATCCAAGGGAAAAAGCAATGTTTGCGGGGAAAAGAAGAAAAGGTAAATGTGCGACCGGAGTTTGAAGAGCAAGACGGGGGCGTTTGGGTGACTGAACTGACTGGGCGAAAAAAAAAGAGGGACCCTAAAGATTGGCCCAACGTAAAGTTGACAAGGCTGAGAAAATCAATGACGACGGAAAAAAAGGGTTGCCCCTCACCAAGCTTGAAAGGAAGCGAAGAGGGGACAAGGCTGAGCGAGGTAGAGTCTAAACAACATCGGATATGTATGTTCGAGACAAAAAAAAGGATTGAACCTGGGTCAACGAGAAGGAAATTACAAAATAAAGCTTGGAGTCTTCATATGTAATTTCAAGTAAGATTAGGGCATATTTTTCTTCCTGAGCAAGCTACCAAAGGTTAAAGGCCTTCGTAGAATACAAGACCACTATCCACTTGTGGCTGGAAGGGGCTGTCTTGCCATGGAATCATTCATTGGCGCCGGTTGTCGGACGGTTAACAAAGCCATGGAGGGTAGTTTGATATGATTCACGGACGGGTTTAAGAAAAATGCCTGAAATTCTAGATTGATGAAATGAATGTCTTCCTCTTGGTAACAATTAATGGGGCTTTGTGTCTGTGAATGTTCTGCTGGGAGTCTGCACCGACTGGGCTATTCATTGCACATGAGCTTGATTGTGGGGATTATCAAATAGCATGGTTTTATACGAATCACCGATTCAGCCTTGAACAACAACGATGCTCGGTCTGACTTTGCAAAACCTGAAGGCTCAAGAACTGGTGATATATATTGTCTTAGACAGATTGTTTAGCCCGTATTCAGCCGAACAACAAAACCATGTGCGCAACAAAAAGTAGCAGAGAGAATGATAGTATTTGTGATTCGTGTTCTAGATTAGTCTCTAATGGAAGAAAAACGGGGTTTTCCCTTCTACTAGACTATATTGCCTAAGTATGCTAGTGCGTTACCGCTCAATTTATAAGCGTGTGAAAGGCTCACGTACCCCCATGCCGTGATGCAGATTTTGCGTTTGATCTGATAAGATAAATGGACTAGTGTGGCATTCTGGCTTCCTGAAGGCTTCTTAACGGCCTTATATGTTTGGGATGAGCTGGCAAAAGAAGGACTCGTGCCCCAAAAGGGAAGTTGCTGCGCTATGGATGCCCGGGTTATTGCCTTGACCGGCGCTAAGGCACGTTGAAAATGGACTTGGGCCATGTCATTACGAAAGTGAATCCTGAAAAAGCTGTCCGAAATTCGCTAGCTTGGTTATCAATCAGTTGCAGCCCTCTACCATCGCCAATGTTAGAATTCATTTAGCTGGGCTGGCAGGAAGTATAAAGGGGGGAGCGTGGGCCTCTCGGTGGTCTTTGTTAGTTGTTCTCCCCTTGTTTCTACCTATTGCTTCCCTGACATCCATCTTATCAGATCATACACCATCCACCTCCTTGTCTCTCTCCTCGGCCCTGACCTCTCCAAAGATGAACGTCACGCCTTGTGATACTGCCGTCATGCAGTCCGAGTCAGACCATGAAAAGAACAGCTCGTCGGAAAAGGTCATTGTTGGTTTGGACCAGATCACTCCTAGTGTATCATCGCGGCCAGCCAGTGTCATGTCTGACCACGTGCCATGGAAAATGAAGATCTCGGCCATTCTTCTAATTACACTGGTGGGCTTTGGCTCCCACTGGAGTAGTGGCCTGACCTCAGCTATGAAAAAGACCTTGAAAAAGGTGGGTTTGGACTCCTTCCTCATGGAATACTACGCTGCAAGGCTGCATCACTAACACATTGCTACAGGAGCTAAACATCAACAACGCCCAGTACTCAGCTCTTGAGGCAAGCGACGACTTTATCAAGACGGCGTTGATGCTGTTGACCGGTATCGTGACGGATCGCATGGGCGGAGCCCGTAAGTTTATCCTCTCACCCCTTCCTAGCTCAGACCAGATACTGAAATTGCTTCACGCGAATTATAGGCGCCATGCTTTGGGGCAATGTAGCCTATACCGTTGGCGCCGTTCTTGTTGCGGCTGCTGCTCAGGTGCGCAGCTACAAGTTTATGATTGCTGCTTATATCATCCAGTCTCTCGGTGACACGGCCACCCAGGTCGCCCAGTACAAGGTCTTTTCATCTTGGTTCCCCCCATCGCATGGCTTTGCCTCTACTCTGGGCCTTGAGCTGGGAATTGGAAAGATCGGCGCCTTTGTCGGAAAGGCTACTGCCAATCCTATTGCCAAGAGCAGTGGTGACTTTGCCTGGGTCTACTGGACTGCTGTCTTTATCAACATCTTCACCAACATTGCCACATGCGTCTTCTACTGGTTCTCTAAATGGTGTGAGAAGCGTTATACTGGAATCCGCGACCCTGCTACTGGCGAGAAGCTGACAGAGAAGAACAAGAATTGGGAGCTGGAAAAGGTCGTGCGGTTGCCTTGGCCATTTTGGAGTGTTATTTTGTTCTCCATGTTCCAGACCTCGACGGCTATCATCTTCTCACAAAACTCCACCGAGTTAGCACAACAGCGCTTCAAGATTTCTGAGGTCACTGCGGGGTGGTATTCATCCATGTCGCAGTATCTGGGCTTCTTCTTTGTGCCCATCATCGGTCTTTTTATCGATGTTTATGGCCAGCGTCTGACAATAATGTTTGTCTGCGGTCTCGGAATGCTTCTGTCTATGTGTCTGGTGGCCTGGGGTGATACTGTCTCCGGCACTGCCGCCTCTTTCGGCATTTACGCTGTCGCCGTATCCTTTGGCCCCACAGCAATCATTGACGGCATTCGGACTTCCATGTGGTACCAGGAAGTTTTTGGCTCGGGCTATGCCGTCAAAATTACTGTTAACAACAGCATGAACATTCTGGTTCGCATCATCACTGGAGTAATTCAGGACCACACGCCAGACGACAGTTATGACCGCGTTGTTATTGCGTACGTTTTCCTGGCTGCCGCATCTGTGGCCGTTGCTATTGGTCTGCTTATTCTTGGTTATGCAACTGATAACCTTGGCCGCCTACAGTGGAGCCGCAAGAAGCGTCTCGCAAACGGCGATCTCCTGCTTAAGTTGCATGAGTCTTTTGAGTCGCCGGCAAATATGCGCCGGAACACTCTACTTAGCAAGAACTTGCTCATTGGCCTAGGCTTCATGGTGTTGGGCTCTTGGGCCGCATACTTCTGGGGCGTCGCTGTTGGCAAGAATGACTAAAAGACAGCGGTGTGTTGTACATATATGTATCAAAAGAATGACGTAATGGAAGCAGAAGAAAAGTAATATACCCCTAATATTGGCACATGCCGTGGTTTCTAAACAAACAGCCTTGTTTCCACGAGTTTAATTAATTTAGCCTGACAATATGAATGGGCACAGTGGTGTTATAGAATGGGCCAGTTTGCTGTGCGGGAAGGGTCCCAGCGTATGTCATGAACTCGACGTTGAACCCTGAATTTCTGCAAACGCCGACAAATGTCTGGAAGGTCTCTTCGTTTCTTTGTGTTGCGCTAATAATGATTTTCAGGTCCGGGAAGTGCACACGAAGCTCAGTGATCGTCGCTACTAGACTTGGAATCACACGCTGATCATACGTGATGTCGGCGCCAATCACAGTGTCTATAGGGCCGAGTCGGCCCCATTCTGTTTCTTCAGGCTTTGGAATGGAATGGCCCCAGAGAAGAGCTGTGGCTAAAAGGCCTCGATTTTCTTGGAGTCCATTGAGATAGAAGTTGTCGGATAGAAGATTGATAACTTCGTCTGAGCCATCAGTGGCTATGACTCTTTGGGCACCGAGATGCTTTATGGCTAGGATAGAGAGATAACCTGTCCCAGCTCCAAGCTCAAGGATAGATTGGCCTTGGATGTCACTATCGTTATTGCAAAGGTAGTTCCCTAGGTGCAGGGCAGCTTCCCATGTCCGCAAGCCAGTTGTTCCTGCTTGGGAAATTAGGGACCGGGACTCAAGGAGTGTGATGGTCGGCTCTAGACCTTGCGCAGCATTTTTTAGCTCCGATAGATGGTATGTTACGTATGAACGTTTTTGAACCTCGACATCCTGTGATGGTAGTGGTGCTGCCATCATCTCAGCCAAAGCCTCCATAATATCTTCGTTTACGCCCTGGCCCGAAGCACAGTTAGCAACAAGCAGTTCGATAGCATTATGCCCAGAAAATAAAAACGAACATATTTATCCCAATCATGAATACTAGCTTCAATCCGGGAGACGAGTTCTTTTATAGCCCGTAGTTTATACCGGGGCGGAGGGCCGGAATGCGAACGTAGTGGATCATTGATGCAGAAAGAGATTTTTCTCTGTACTTGTTCATCCCGAAGACATTCCGCTGTAGGAAAATCAAGCTCTCTCTCTAGCTGGAAGTACTGCCGGCAGAATCGCTGGACCTGGAATGAGCTGTTATTCTGGTCCATCGTTGCTCTAGAAGCTGTTATCGTGGCTCCAGAAGAGTATGGCCGTTGTTTGCAGTATGTCTTGGTGTGGCTGAACTGTGTAAGCGCCACAGGCCCAAAAATGTGTTGGTTTGTTTTTCCTAGTTTCTGCTTCCCGCCACATGTGCATCCTGATAGGGCTTGCTGACTCAGCTTCGCACCAATTTATCCATTGATGCAAAATTCCCAAGTGGGGCGTGATCCAAGGCTCCACATTAACATTTTTGAGCGTGTTGTCTTGGCTTGAAGAAAAGTATCACGGTTCATTTGTCCCCTCCCTCTCATGTCCTGAATTTCTTCTTTGCAAATCACACACCGCAAAAATGGCCGACGTCGATACTCCCGTCACTCTGCGCACCCGCAAGTTCATCCGCAACCCCCTGCTGGGTCGCAAGCAGATGGTTGTGTGAGTTTTTCTTTCCTTTCTTTCGCTTTCCTATTCATTTACTTTGGTTGGTGTGTGCATCTCTACGAGACTCTTGTTGCAAGCGTGCCCAAGAGGGAACCGATTCGAATCGAACGAGCAAACATTCCAGGTTTCTATCGATTGCTACCTTCCAACACCCATTCGTCGACTGCATCTACAAAAGCTCGACCGCAACTTGCCCGAATCGACAGGGACGACGTTGATATCAGCCATGCTCTCCAACGTCCCTCGTAGATGCACACACAACCCGTAGAAAGCACATTGGAAACTTTGCTAGCCGGAATCCCATAGTCTAACATGCTTTGCCTCACAGTGACATCCTGCACCCTAACCGTGCCAACATCTCCAAGGATGAGCTCCGCGAGAAGCTGGCCACTCTGTACAAGGCTACCAAGGACCGTGTCTCGGTCTTCGGTCTGCGCACCCAGTTCGGTGGTGGCAAGACTACCGGCTTTGCCCTGGTCTACGACTCTCCTGAGGCTATGACCAAGTTCGAGCCCCGCTACCGCCTCATCCGCGTCGGCATGGCCACCAAGATTGAGCGTGCTTCCCGGCAACAGCGTAAGTGCTATCCTCGTTCTCTCTGCCACTTCCACTGCCACCAACGGGCGCCTGGTAGTTTGTGGCTACGTTGTGTACCGTTTGGCGTCTTTGACAGCCAACAGTATGCTCCAGTGGCTGCTACTAAGACTGCTGGCTGTCTGGGTGGTGGCTGTAACAGACGAGTCGAGAAGGGCTTTTGTCTCCTGTCTTCTCCCTCGGGAAGACAAGAGGCTTTCTTATACTCTGTCCCCATTATTGCTGCTATTACCCTGAGGGGTCAGCAACTAGCTCGGCTCTTCTATCCCACTGTTTTGCCTCAGTCGCTAACGTATTATTCCTCGAACAGGCAAGCAGCGCAAGAACCGCCAGAAGACCCTTCGCGGCACTGCCAAGACCAAGGGTGCCAAGGCCAAGAAGGAGAAATAAACGATGGGCGCTTGATGTCTTCTTTATTTCCTTCCTGTGTGGTTCGTCTTCTCCACGATATCTCTTCATTCCTCTTTTTCTTCCATGGGTGGTTTCGGAATATGTGTCGGGAACGAAGGTTTTTCTTTTTTCAAATGTGGGGTTTTAGGCCAAGCAAAGATCATAAAAGCATAGGTTGTCTCCGACATTTCATCTCGGGCCACTAATGACGTTGTATATGATAGAAGAAGCGAATCATTTGTCTTTTTATACAGGACTTCCTAAGGATCTGGAGGGATAGGGAAGATGCTGGATCGCTGGAGAAAGCGTCTGCTAAAAACGAAAAAACAAAAATAACAATTAAGCAAAAAAAAAACTTAGGAAACACCCCATGATTTTGTACCTCAAAACTGTATAGCACACTGTGGTGAACTGTTGGAACATTCAAAAATTGACTAATATTGCAAGACTGATCGTGCTATGATGAACAGGAATACCTTGTTGTCTATGTAGGGTAAATTGCAGTCAAGACTCTGATCTCTTGGGGTTTCTATTTAGACCATTGCTGATTCTTCATATCTTGTCGCCCATTAGGTTGGGCAGGCTATGCCTATGCCTTATTAGTGAGGGTTCTGTGGATTGGGAATGTGACCATCAGAGTCTTCTGAGAGATCTGCCGAGTGTACAACATCTTCCCGGGCTTCATCGTAAATCTCGGCTTGTTCTGGGCCGACTTCCATGTCGCCTTCGCTGCTCTGGCGGCCTGGGGAGCCCACGACGGGCGCGACAGAAATGGGTCTTGTGGCAATGGCGTCTCTATCGGACAAGAGGCGGCGGTCCATGTATTGGCAGGCTATCTGGGTATCGGAATGATCATGGCTAGATTTACGGTGCGGCGACCGCTTCAAAGAGCTGGTTTTGTCAGCTTTGAAGTTAATTTCCACCTGAGAAGAGATGTCAGCAACTATAGTCTGACGGGTATCTTGCGTGGGGTTGAGTTCGAGGTGCGACTGGGAATCTTTAGGTCCTTTGCTGGCCGAAGTTGGGGGAGGGGACAGGAACGGTGGTTCGTAGGAGACGTCCTGTTCTGCTTCGGCTCCTACTGCTGCACTTGGACACGATTTGCGCGTGTCGGACTTCTGGTCATCGTCCACGTTCTGCGCAAGCAAGGTTTGCTCGCATAGCTGCGTCTTGAGTACAGCTTCATGAAACGTACCGTCAACATCAACTTGGTCTTTGTCAGCATGAGCATCGGGGTCCACGAGTATGCGAGGTTGTATCAGCTCTGCAAACGTCAGAGTCTCGGAATCATTGCTCTCATCATCTTCATCGTCCGGCGCCTCAAACCCGCGGTAGATTCGCTGGCCGGTAGCCTGGTCGTACTCCTTTTCAGGGTGTTCTTTTTGCCGGTCGCGATATGACAGGCGGAGAACCAGGGAGTCATCTTCATGGACTTTAAGGATGATGGCGGCTACGTTAGCAATTACCGGCTCCCAGTTGGTGGCCGCGGACAGAATCCACTTCTGGTATGTGATGACCATGTCCTTTTTTGCCTGTCTAGGCTGAAGCTTGGGCAGTGTAGACAGATCTTCAGGCAGCTCGGGGATATCGTCCTGAGGTGGTGGCAGCTGTGTTGCTGAGCCTAGCATATCATCATTGTAGCCATGGTAATTTTGAGATTCGTCGTAGTAATGTGCTGTACTGTTTGCATAGTAGCTCTCTTCAAGATCGGCGTCGTCATATGGCAGCTGGTCCTCAGTAGCCTGTTCATCCCAGTCTCGGCGTTTCCGCTTCCCGTGTGAGGCATTCTGTGTGCGGTACCACCGTTGAACGAAGGGGAAGGGCGGCTCTCCAAGGTCCATATTTTCCCTGACACATTCTACAGCACGGAGATTTATTTTACCCCTCCAGCTGTCATAATCACGTGTATCACTAGACTTCTTTTGGGGAACATCCAGAGTCTGGGATTTGGGCTCAAGGCTAGGCTGGGGCTTTTGAGACAGGGCCTCAGGGCTAGGCTGTGACCAGAGCTCGGGTTCGGGCACGAGATCTTCATACCCAGATAGAGATCTAAGTAGAGCCTGGCGACGCTTCTCAAGTTCATCGGCAGTATTGTCCTTCTCTTTTACTACTGTTTGGGCCTGGTCTTGACGGCGGGCCTTGAGGAAAAGCCTACGACGTTCATTGCGCTTCTGGGTTTTGGTCTTACCAGGCCTAGACATCAGAGTGTCCGAGGTGGGAGCCTGGCAAGCAGAAGCAGTAGTAGAAGCAATAGTAGCATGTGCAGCCTTGGTAGGCTCTCTGTTGCACTTGGAAAGAGTTGACTTCCTGCGTATTGCTTCATCAGCGTCCGAAGAGTCGGGGTTCGAGTCAGAATCAGAAGAATCCGAGTCTGAAGAGTCCGATGAGGAGTCTGACGAGGAATCCGACGATGATGAGTCCGAGTCTGAGCTTAAGCTAACTGTGATCTTACTCCGCCTCACAGGCGTTGCTTTATTCTTGACGGGTTTTGCCACTGGCTCATCACTGGCGTCCGAAGAATTACTTGAGCTTGAGCTTTCGTCAGAGCTGCTTTCTGAACTATCCTTATCCTCGTCTTTAGATTTGGAGCTGGCCTTGTTTTCTGTTAAGCTCCGAGGCCGAGGACTTCGTCCCTGGCTCTTTTTGGAATGTGAGGATGCAGTGCCTTTTGAAGAAAGGCCCTGGCGCTTGGTCTGAACATCGAAAGTATCAGCCGACACCTTTTCTATCTGAGGCGCTCTGAGCGGGCTAGCTGGGGCCTTAGAAGAGACTTCCTCGGGAGGCCCATCGGAATCAGAGGGCTCTGAGGCTTCTTGTATCTTATTTTGCTGGGTTTCAGAAGCTATCAAGGCATCTACATGCTTGGCACTTCTATGGGGCTTCTTAAGAGCCGCAGGGGAAGAAGGTGATCGGGAGAGTACCGAAGATGTGACTTTAGTTGCGCTTCTCAGTACTGATTGCTTGGCTTGCGGTGGCGAGGGGGGTCGGTGCATACCCTTGGGGCCTTTCTGTATGACTTGGTTGTGGAGGTTGGTCGGGTGAGAAGGGGACTGGAAATGTGGGTTCATTTGAACATTCTCGGAGACAAATTGCTGCTGGTTTTTGCCCACCGCATGGCTGGGCTTTGACAGGCTAGATGGGTTGGATGAAGTACTGAACTGTGGTCTAGTAGGAGCCATCAAGCGGGCGGGTGTGCTGGTTTCAACTTCACTGGCATTGAGATATGAAGTCCGTCTTCGTTTTGAAGCTCGTGACTGCGTATGCGAGCCTTCGTCAAGAGCGGGATACATCGATATAGACTGCAAGGTGCCGTACGAAACGCCATCGACTACCGTGGGCCCGTCGTCTTCGAAATAAATACGCCCAGTGGTTTCGCGGGCATAGAGTTCATCTTGGCGCAAGGGCCGGATTCTGTGGATGGAGGAAATTTCGCAGTTAGAAAAGCTAAACGGCGTTTAGATAGCCCATAATATTTATCCACTTACAATACTTGGTCATCCTCCTTCAAAACATCGGTGATTTGCTGGAAGTGCAAGCACTCAAACGAGCCACCGTTCTTGTCGATCAGCTCGACGACGAAGTCCTCAAGTGTCGATGATGGGTTTGCCTCAGAATATAGTGGAAGCACGGTATGTACTTGGGCCGTCAGTTGTGATACAGGATAATCAACCTGATCAGGGACATTCCATAAAAGTCGTGAATCTGGCGCAGCGGCACGACGAACAACTAGCCGTAGCCTCATGGCGGTATAGGGGAAGGCTTTAGGGAAAGGGCAGAGTATTAGGTTGAAGAGGGCCGTAGGCTAGCGTGCGGTCGAGGCTTGAATGCGACACGACCTATAGAGAAGAGTAATTCTCACGATGCGAAGATGTTGGTCAGTCGGCGAGGGGTTTGTGTCGTGGAGCAAATACAGCTTGTCTAGCTATGTGTCGACCCAGATCTCTCAGCGCCGCTTTTAGCACCAAGTCCCGAATAGCAAGAATGGGAAGGTGTGACGAAACCCCGAACAAGGCTGTTGCCGAAAAATCGCACGTCGCAGTTGCCAAAGTTGAGGACGCGACTCGGAAAATGCACAAGGGAATTTTTTAATGGGTCCTTTTTTTATTAGCGGGGGTGTGTCACTATCACTGTATGCATGTGCTATCAAGTAGCGAGAACGAGATTCAGGGCAAGCAAGCAACCAACGAAGCAAAAGCAGCAAATATATTTATAAGAATACAGCACGCGCTACCCCAGCAACGAGTAAGCAAAAAGATGATTTCAGTGTATATATCATCTCGACTAGAAGTTTAGTGGCTGTTTCCACCGACCCGCTCATCTCCATCCTCTTCAATCACTCTCATCGTGGCATGGAGCCTAAATCCAGCATATGCCCCATCTTCTCGATCTGCAAGCTTGTGTTAGTATTGCATGGCATATAGCCAAATGAGGTCCAGTTTTTCTGCTGCTTTTTTGAACCGACGTACCTTTGTTTTTAAGTACCCCTCGACCTCTTGGCTTCGGAAGCCGCCGCGCCCTTTCCAGGACAGCGGCACCATGCTCACGCGCTCCTTGACCACAACTTCTCTGTTAGGGCCTTCAATTGCACGGATCTTGTCAGGGTTATTAGTCAGTAGCTTGACCTCAGTCTGGCCCAAATCCATCAACATTGCCGTGGCAAGGCCGTAACTACGAGCATCGGCGGGGTGGCGGAGGATCAGGTTTGCCTCAACCGTATCCGAGCCCAAATCTTGCAAATTGTACGCTTTGAGCTTCTCACCGAGGCCAATTCCGCGACCCTCTTGACGCAAGTAGATGATGATTCCTCCAGCGCTATTAGATGGCAGAGACATGAGCCGGGCAGCTTCGTCCAGCTGCTCGCCACAGTCACAGCGAGCCGACCAGGCGGTTTCGCCAGTATAGCATTCTGAGTGTATACGCACCAACGGGATTTCGGCCTTTTGCCTTGGTGTAATGTCCGTAGTGGGAGATTCTTCCTCACCACTAGATTTCACCATCCCACTAGTAGTTCGCCCCGGAAACAAACGTCCTGTGTATGCTCCCCTAACCATGCGGTCCATCTCTGTCTCCCCTGGCACGACAGCGTCCAGACTCTTGCTTCTAATGTTAGGCCCAAAGACAATAGCCAGATGCTCCTTGTTGTCAGCGTTGTTAGAATACAAATGTAGGAACATTTCCGTGCCAGCCGTTGTAGGAATGCGCGCCCGCACCAAGCACTTGACTTCGGGCAGCGTCTCCAACAGCCGCGGCCGTTTGTTGCCGCATCCGCCCTTGGGGTCCGCGCTATCAACTGGTACCGATCGTGGGGCGGCGTCGGGGCGTGGGGTATGTGAGCCAGGGGTTTGCGGGGGGGTAAAGGACGGCGACAGGACGGAGGCGGGCGGCGCATCGCGGGGCGCAATGAAAGCCGCAGCAGCAGTATCGCTGAGCGAGATTTCGTCGGGTGAATCCGCCCGTGGGCTCAGGGTGGCGGCGGCGCGCGGTGAGTAGAACGAGGGAAGCTGGGTGGTTGTGGGTGATGCCTCGGATCCAACGTCGGCTCCGCTGCTGATGTCAGGAGCAGCAGCAGTAGCAGCGGCGGCGGCAGCCTTAGGGGGTTCTTCTGGCTGTGGCATTGTCATGTGACTTCAATTAATCGGACAACACACAGTGGAATTTAGTGGCAGCACAGGCGAGGGGGCTAAACAAAGGAGGGGTGACAAAAAAGAGGAAGAGAAAAAAAGAAAATTGAATAACACGGCAACAACACACAAGTAGATGTCCACAAAATGGCTGCTGAAAAATAAAGGAAGAACAGGAAATAGAAGAAATCAATACTAAAAGGGCTTACTTCTGTCTATTAGCTCATTAGCTATAGTTGCCGGCTCAATCATGGTCATCTCCAAATCCGATTCCAAGTCCAAATCTAGTGCACGTCCCGAAACACCCACTCACCTTCCCACTGTCACTATCAGGAAAATTAGCCAATATTTTGTCTATGACTAAGATAGAAATGCATATTATTACTAATAATCACCAAGAGAAGTTCATCTTCTCAGCTCAAAGCCAAAAACAACCGAGTTCTCTAAGCCTACTGCTCCTGGCTTCCTGGCCTGTTCAGGAGTCCCAATGCCAACCCTAGACTCTTAGCTAAGGTTTATAAATCGTACATGTTGTAATTTAATGTTACAGGAAAGAAGAGTTAAAAAAAAAGTGCCGCGCGCGTTGTCGTACCGTTTATCACCGAGGCCCTATTCCTACTTGAATGCTGGCAACCCTGCCTAACCCTATGTGATGTCTCGTCTCTTCCGCATGAAAATATGCAATGGTCTGATTGCTAGTCTATTTCACATGTGATAGCCAGAACTCAGATCTTTCGCCCTACTATTTTATGGAAGTCTCCTATTCTTCTTTTGGGATTCCTCTATGATACCGTGGATATAAAAAGCAAGACCCCCTTTTCCAACACTACTGCCCTCAGCCAACGCTGCTAGGCTTGATTTGACTACCTGTAGGCCTATCTGCTGCTAACCTACCAGTCAAGCCATAGTAGGTGGTGACAGCGGTTTCAAGCACGCTACAGTACAAATAGACGGGCACTTCTGACCTCAAATTTGACTTACCGCCCCAGATGCTTTCGCATGCTATTCAATGTGTGCAGCGACACTCCATTCTCTCACTCAAACTGGAAGCTATTGTGATTTGTGTGAATACATTCATCAAGGTCAGGTTCTAAACAACTCTGTATCTGTGTATGCTTCTCTGTATGGTAATGCTGTGCTGTGCTGTGCTACGCAGTTCTTTCTGTTGCTTGTAATTCGTCCACAATGGGCAGGCTTCATGAACCAAGGAAAAGCGGCCATGGTCTCCCGACACTAGTTCCTGTTCTTCTCAGCCAGGCTCGGTAGAAGTTGAGCGTATCTTTATGCGGCACACTTAGACTTGGCGAAGAGGGCCGGGTAGCCTAGCGGCGACATTTGGCTTTGTGGGTGCATAGAAGCCTAGCATCTTTAGTTACTCCGGGCTCCGTCCTTGGCAGCACGCAGCTCGTCCATCTTGGCGACACGCTTCTTAAACTCGAGATATTGGCACTTTTCATACGAATGGCGCTCATCCTATATGTTGAGAGGATGAACGTTAGTTGGAGGCCAATGACTTTTAGTTTTCTAATGCAAGCCAAGATCCATGTCTTGTAGCCTTAGGCTAGGCTCCTTGAGCCATGACGTGGATTAGACATAGGAATATAGCTACGCGTATAGCATACCTCGCATTTCCAGGGCAGATAGTATGTGTCGTAGCGGCAGCGGTTCAGAGGAATCAGCAAATGCGCACAGCTATCACGGTAGGCCAGAGGCAGTCGAGCCTCGCGCATTTCCTCGCGGGTCGCACCTATTGTGTTTCCCAGAGTGTTAGCAATGCAATTTTGGATAGTATATAGGGTGTGAATGGCCAGAGGCCGGGATCACTCGGCCTGAGCCAGACTCTAGCCTCCGCTTCCCGCTAGTGTGGAGAGTTCGGAGTAGAAGGCTAGCCGGGTAAGAGAGCAGAGCGGCGTGCGACATGGTATGGTATAGTCTTACGGCGAGCAGGCTCGGCAGATTCCGAAGGAGACGTCATGGTGTATTTCGTGGGGGTTTCGAGAAGCCGGACAGTAGAAATATCGGAAGTACAAAGGGACAGCTTCGAGGTCTAACCAGACTCTGGTAACCCTTCTCTCAAGCTTCGATGGAAATAGGGAAGAATGAGGAACCCCGTCCTTAGGTAATCTCGGTCACCGGCCAATAAAACCGCTGTAAATGCTAATCTCACCGAGAGTCCCTCTCCACAAATTTGATAAGGGTGACCTGTCACCGAGACCCACTTTGAGCACATACCGAACTCGAGCTTTTGGCTGGAACTTGGACAATGATTTAAAGCCTCTTATAATTCTACGTATTTCTGCATTAATTAGCTGATCCTTTTTCTTTTCTTTTCTCATACTGAGCCCACCTTCGAAAAGAAAAAAAAAAGGTGTACCTCCCTCTCTTCAAGGGACGTGTCGGCTCTTGTGTATCAAGGAGTCTCCTTCTTTTTTTCATATTGTCCTCTTGTCTTTCTCTAGACCTTCCTGCTCTTTCGTCGTCTCACGATGGCCACGTCCCCGTCTCGCTTAGGCGGTGCTAGCGTATATGTAATCATCATAGTGTTCCTAGCTGCTTTGGGCCCACTACAGTTTGGCTTCCATATTGTAAGTTACAAGAGCTGGTGCTCGAAAGCCTCTATGCCCGCCCATGTTTTGAGATGTAACATGTGTTCATAGCCCTCTGCTAATCTCCATCAGGCTGAACTCAACGCCCCTCAAGATGTCATCACGTGCAAGTCGAAACCAGTCGCCGCCCTTGTGTCCAAGGTTAACCGCTGGTTCTCCCGGTCCAGCGACTCGACAGCCAACAACAGCAATGTTTTACTCCCTGACTGTATCCCCATGTCCGAGGCTGCCTTTGCTACTATTTCCTCCATTTTCACCATTGGTGGCCTGACTGGCGCCCTTGCCGCAGGTCCACTCACCTCCAAGTTTGGCCGTCGATTGGCCATGCGCATTACTGGCGTCTGCTTTCTTCTCGGTGCTGTATTCGAGACCTTTGCTAGCGGCGTTGGGATGCTGGTTATTGGCCGCTTTATTGGTGGCCTGGGTGCTGGTGCCTCTACCGTCATCGTCCCTCTGTACGTCAGTGAAGTCGCTCCCCCAGCTTCCCGTGGCTTGTTTGGAACGTCAACCCAGGTCATGATCAACGTGGGCATTCTCATTACCCAGATCGAGGGGTATTTCTTCTCGTATGGCAACGCATGGCGCTGGATTCTTGGCTCTGGTGTTATTCTTGGATTTGTACACATTTTTGGTTTGTCTGTCGTTCCTGAAAGCCCTGCTTGGCTTGCTAGTCAAGGCCGCTTTGATGCTGCACGGCGCAATCTCCAGCGCATTCGCGGCGGCCCACTCGCAGATATTTCAGACGAGGTGGCAGCGTGGAAGGATCACGATGCGGCCGCCGATATAAATGCAGAGCAAGAAGGGCTGCTTTCTACCCCCATGGCATCCCCTAACTCGGGATCCCATACGGACGCAGCCCATCTAGGTTTCCTGGAGGTTCTACAAGATCCTGATGCCTTGCGAGGTATTGTTGCCTGCGTAGGCATTGCCACCGGCCAGCAACTTTGTGGAATCAACAGCATCATCATGTACTCCGTGTCTCTGCTGAACGACATGCTTCCTATGAGCTCCGCATTACTTAGCATCATCATCTCGCTTGTTAACCTCGGCACAACCGTTGCCTGCTCTCCTCTTCCTGACAAACTGGGCCGTCGCAAATGCCTCCTCCTTTCTATTGCCGGCCAGGGCACCAGTTCCATCCTCCTTGCATTCTCCATTCAGATGGGAATGAAATATCTTTCAGCCTTTGCCGTCCTTGGCTTTGTCGGTTTCTTCGCCGTCGGCTTAGGCCCTGTCCCTTTCATCATGGCATCCGAACTGGTCAACCAGGAAGCCGTAGGTGCCGCCCAAAGCTGGGCTCTGGGCTCCAACTACATCTCAACTTTCTTTATTGCACAGTTCTTCCCCATTGCGAACAGCTTTCTGAACGATCTTCTAGGGGGGGCTGGTTGGATATACTATGTGTTTGGCGGGCTGAGTGTCCTGGTGTTCCTCTTTGTGCTTTCCTACGTGCCGGAAACGAAGGGCAAGCGCAACGCTGACGAGGTTTGGGGGCGCACCCGCCGTCTTGATTAAATAGCTGGATACAAACAGCAAACACGATTCGTACTTTCCGTATTTTTATTGGTTCCGTAGCCTTCGTTTTCTTTGCATATGATTCACTCTTGGCATCTTTATAACATGATCGAAGCTTACTTGTGCATTTCCAAATATTGCTCCTCCCAGGCTGTTTATTTTGTTCGCTTATTTTTGCGCTTCGACAATGGCGGCTAGCTCCGTCAAGCCTGACTTGAGCCCATCGATAATCACTACATCTTTGCTTTTGTCGCCATATTTTCTTGCAATAGCTGATCGAATGATGTCTTCAAGTCCAGCCATCCCCGCACATCCCATGACGATCGACTGCACATTGCCAGCATCCAACAGTCTCTCTACTGCCTGACACAACCGCTGCTCAACTGTATCTGGCTCTATATTGTGGAAGTCACCCGCATTAAGGCCCGTAGAGAAGACACCTGCAAAGTAAGGGTTCTGGTCTGGCTCAACTTGAAGATAGTCGGCCACTCCCTCCGCGAGATGCTTTTCCCAAAACTTCCCCGTGGTGACGATTCCCCAACGTGGGATTTCATGTTTGTCGTCAGAGGTACTTGCAGAGTGAGCAGCTATAGCCCGGCGATGAGCGTCCAAGACGCTTGCTTCAAAGATGCCAGTTACAGGAGCCTTCTGAGTACGGTCCTTGTTAGCAAGCTCAGATATTTCTCCTACGAGGGGATTCACACTAAAGCACGCTATCAGAACCGCATCAAAGCTTTGTAAGTACGAAGCCCTATGGGAGATGTCGCCTTGTACGGCTTTGCAGCTCGCTTCTATCCCCTCATCGTCGTCTATACTTGCAGGGCTGGTTTCCGGTGCGGTGTAAATTGTGACTTCGGCAGTAGTATTCTAAGAATATGGGGTCAGAAAGAAGCTCGGGCCATATTTATAGGGTCAGAACAGAGCTCACTGTGAGAGAGGCAGCATGAGCATCAAGGACCTTTTTGGCGCCCTTGCTCATGTGCTGTGAGGAGTTAGGGTTTAAAACAAGGAGCTTCATGATTACGGGGCTAGATAATGGGTATGATGGAAGGTATATTGCGGGCGGTAATGAGAAGTTTCGAGAGTTTCTGTCGCAGTTTTTATCATTAGACAACAGTTTTATAGTCATCAAGACTTTCAGTAGTCAGGCAATCGAGAAGGCTAAATTAGATCTGGTGATGTGCTACTAGGGTTGTCTTGGTACAGCAATAACACGTGACCTGGCCATAGAGCTGGGCTGAAGCTATGCTTTACTAGGCGGGAACTACCTGCAAAAGTACACTACAGCTTATCTAAAACTACTGCATAAAATACAGGGCCTAACACAGGCTTAATACAGGGGCTCTCCCCGTAGCGTTTACCTGTTAGCTGTCCCAAGCCCCACCAGCCAGCAGCCTTCCTCCTCTCTCTTCATACCTCAACACAGCCCGCTCTTTTTGCTTGATGCCTGTTTGCTCTTCACTCATCAAGCTTCGGAAGCTGCCATCGTCATCAAACAAACCAGAGTCCCCCTTCATTCGAGCTGCCCGGCAGCCGCCAATACACATCAGACAGCTGCCTGCCACCCAACCGGATCCATTGGACATCATCAACTTCAGCCTGGAAGTGCCAACCAATCTCCAAGCCTAGTTAAGCTCAGCTTGCGGCCGACTAGATCACATCGACCTTGCAATTGCTATCCATCGAACATCGTATAGTGTGGCCCCTCCTGTGCTATTTGGTTCTTTTTGAATTGGTTTCTTGTTCCTATTTATTGTTAAGCTTAGCTATCCGCCATGACCGCCCCCATTGGTACGCAAACACTGTCTCTCTTTCACTATCAAACAAGCCAATTCAATGGTGGAATTACCTCGAATGCCGGTCTTCGCGGCTTCCTCGCTATTCCTGCATCTTGCTTACATGCTATTATCCCCCACTGTCTATTTTGAACTCAGACGGATCTGGCTGACCGCTTTATCTCTTCACTACTACAGTGCTCGACGGAGGAACCGGTTTCCTCAAAGTCGGCTATGCCGCCCAAAACTTCCCCGAATTCCAGTACCCTTCTATTGTCGGGCGGCCGATCCTGCGTACAGAAGAAAAGGGCGACGATGACATCGTCATTAAGGATATCATGTGTGGTGACGAGGCCGCTGCTGCCCGCACTATGCTCCAGATCAGCTACCCAATGGAAAACGGTATCGTCAAGAAGTGGGACGATATGCAGCACCTATGGGACTACACCTTTTTCGAGAAAATGAAGGTCGATCCTAGAGGGCGCAAGATTTTGCTGACTGAGCCGCCCATGAACCCCTTGAAGAACCGCGAGCAGATGTGTGAAGTCATGTTTGAGCGCTACGGCTTTGGCGGTGTTTACGTCGCGATCCAGGCCGTGCTAGCTCTATATGCGCAGGGTGAGTTTCTTTTCCCCTCCTTCTTTTTATCTTCCATTCTTAGCTCCCCGTTCGACTTTTCCCTACTGTAGCACCCCGCCGACACCACACCACCTCAAGTATACTAGGTTTTTTCTATGTGGCCTAAACACGCCAGCTGACCCCATATTTCTCTCGCAGGTCTTTCCTCTGGTGTCGTTGTCGACTCTGGTGACGGTGTGACCCATATTGTCCCCGTCTATGAATCTGTTGTGCTCAACCATCTGACCCGCCGTCTGGATGTTGCTGGCCGCGATGTCACCCGCAACTTGATCAACCTTTTGACTCGCCGCGGCTATGCGCTCAACCGCACTGCTGATTTCGAAACGGTGCGCCAGATCAAGGAGAAGTTCTGCTACGTTTCCTACGATCTAGAGCTAGACAAACGCCTGTCTGAAGACACCACCACTCTGGTGCAAAGCTACACTCTTCCCGACGGCCGTGTCATCCGCGTTGGTAGCGAGCGTTTTGAAGCACCCGAGTGTCTGTTCCAGCCCCATCTGGTTGACTGTGAGCAGCCGGGTATGGCTGAGTTCCTATTCAACACCATCCAATCGGCCGATGTGGATGTCCGGTCGTCACTGTACAAGGCGATTGTGCTTTCGGGTGGCAGCAGCATGTATCCCGGTCTACCGTCAAGATTGGAGAAAGAGATAAAGCAGCTGTGGCTGACGCGCGTGCTGGGCGGCAACCCCGAACGCCTCAGTAAATTCAAGGTCCGGATAGAAGATCCCCCAAGACGACGCCACATGGTGTTCCTGGGCGGAGCAGTGCTGGCCAACATCATGGCAGACAAGGAGAACATGTGGGTGACGAAGCAGGAATGGGAGGAGCAGGGCGTCCGTGTGCTGGAGAAGTTGGGCCCGAGGTAAAGAGAGAAACAGTATGGTGTTAGTAGTTTATTGTCAAGTCCACATTGCAGACACATGACTATCAACTTGTCCAGAGACCGGCCTCGGGGGGGGGGGGGGGGGGGGGGGGTTATTTTTTTTTTTTTTTTTTTTCTTTTTTTTTTTTTCTTTTTTTTTTTTTTTTCTTTTCTTCTATTTTCTCTGTTTAGGGGTTTTTTTAGGGTTTCTTTTTTCTTTCTTGTTGTGAGAGAATGAGGGGGGGTGGGGTGATGGAAGTGTGAGGGGGAGATGAGGTTGTAGTTCGTTTTCTTTTGTTATCTTGTCTTTTTTATCTTTTACTTCTTTTTTTCTTTTAGTTTCTGAAGCTGTCCATGTTTCAGGGTTGTTGTAAGGCTTCCATTTTCTTTGCTGTTGTCAGATTGTATGCATGTTATCAGTCGTTGGTAGCTGTGGCTGAGCCATACGCCACACGTACATTCAAGAAACGCCACCTTATCCTGGAAGACCAAATCGTCATCACCAAGATCCAACGCGCCAAATGATCTCGGGACAAAGGGCACGAAATTAAGTACGACCAATAAACCTGAATAAAATTAGCGCCCGACTAGTTCTTCGCTGCCCTTCTAAGGCGCTTTATATACTATATAGACCTCATACAAAATCATCGACTATACCTACAGCAGCTTCCTTCACTGTTTGACTGTCTCTCGTTTGCTTTCGACCCAGTATCACATTAAAGAGTCTACGGCTACACACATACCCACGATAACACAAGTTAATCCCGCTTGACAGCCCAAGCTTTTGTTAGACGTGTAAACCCAGTCTCTCGCCTTCTTCTCCTCCCCCTTCTCTTTCCCTCTCTATTATCTCCAATCTATTCAGCCCTTCTTGGGCTTGTCTTGACTTCGCAGAATATGAGCCTGACGAACCCATCCTCAGCTTCAGGTGCTTCTGGCCCCGGCTCAGGGCGGACAAATGCCTTGAAGCGCACAGTCCAAGCATCCTTTGAAAGTAAGTTATTTTAGCCATGATGCAATGCAGAACAAGTAAATATTATTTCCCTTCCCTTCCCCGTTTCCTAAAAGCACAAAAAAACAGTAAAAAAGGCGCCATCATTTCATTGCTTCTTAACTACCGCAGTACTATACTATACTAACCCATCTTCAACATTTGCACCAGCTCCGAGCCGCAACATGGGCCCCCAACCATACCAGCCCCGGTATCGCGTCCGCGACAAGTACAAGATCATGGGCTTCATTAGCAGTGGTACATACGGCCGCGTGTATAAGGCCACAGACCGTAGCGGACGGCCTGGCGAGTTTGCCATCAAGAAGTTCAAGCCCGACAAAGAGGGTGAACAGCTCGCGTACACGGGAATTTCACAATCAGCAATCCGCGAAATGTCGCTATGCACGGAACTGCGCCACGCCAACGTTGTCAAGCTCATTGAGATCATCCTCGAGCCCAAGTGCATATACATAGTCTTTGAGTTCTGCGAACACGACCTGCTCCAAATTATCCACCACCACACACAACACCCACGGCGGCCTATTATGCCCACGGCTATTAAAAGTATCATGTTCCAACTGCTGAACGGCTGTTTATATCTTCACACAAACTGGATCCTGCACAGAGATCTGAAACCTGCAAACATCATGGTTTCAAGCAGCGGCGAAGTCAAAATAGGCGACCTTGGCTTAGCCCGGCAGTTTAGCAAACCGCTTCACAGTCTCTTTAATGGCGACAAAGTAGTGGTAACTATTTGGTACCGTGCACCAGAACTCATTCTTGGCTCACATCACTACGGTCCCCCAATCGACATGTGGGCGGTGGGATGTATCTTTGCCGAGCTGCTGTCTCTGCGGCCAATCTTCAAGGGAGAAGAGGCCAAGATGGATAGCAAAAAGACAGTGCCTTTCCAGCGCAGTCAAATGCAGAAGATCGTCGATATCATGGGCATGCCAACCCGCGACCGCTGGCCACTAGTCGGTGCCATGCCTGAAGCAGGGTCGCTCTCGCTTTTAATGCATCCACATCACCATCACTACAACAAGATGCCTAACACATCACTACTGGAAAAATGGTACATGCAGACCATCAATGGTGGCAACACGCCAGCCGCCTCCAGTTCTTCGGGCACGCCGTGTCCGCTGGTGTCTCTAGGTGCCGAAGGGTATAGATTGCTCGCCGGCCTGCTGGAGTACGATCCACAGCGCAGACTAACGGCTGCACAGGCATTACAGCACCCGTTCTTCTCGTCGGGCGACCGGTTAGTGGCGAGCTGCTTTGAGGGTCTTAAGAACGAGTACCCACTGCGGCGCATCAGTCCCGATGATGAAATGCGTACGAATGGGAGTATCCCTGGGTCGAAGCGGTCAGGCCTCCATGACGATTCTCTGGGGCGCGCGAGCAAGCGTCTCAAAGAGTAATTTTTGCTAAAGGCCGAGCGCTGGGGGCTATTGGATATAGAGGGGAGGGGCAGTGCGGAAGCCCAAAATACAACATCAATTAGAGAGGGTGGGGGGGGGGGGGGGGGGGGGGGGGGGGGACAGCTAAAATGGGATCGGCTCTACAGCGCCCTCATCCTTTCCTTCTTTATTTTCCCCCATTTCTAGCTTACAGCCGTATGTAGGTAGGGCTATAGTATGACGCAGACTGGCAGCCAGACAACAGGTATACATGTAATTGGGGTGCATGCATTCATGGTTTGTTGGGTAAGAAGCACAGGCAGACGACCAGGGTAATCATGCCCGCAAGAGACACGACGGGGCACGAGACACCAAGCCAAGAGACATGCACATATCAAGGCGGACTAAGACATGGGTGGATAAGAGAATCATGGCCATACATCACAAAAAAACAAGAACGAGAGCATGTTGATGGTACTGTTGACAAACGCCTTTCATTGACCGCATTACATAGATTAGAAAGACGGTATAATAAAGTAAAGAGGGAGAGAAGAATATAAAATGAAAAGGGGGTATAAAAACAAGACAGGAGAAAAACCGAGAGTTGTGAGCAGGATGTAAGTAGGCAGACAAACAAGGGGACAGTTGGGAGTCCAGTCCAATCCGGGCCCAGTAGATCACAGCAGAGTACCGACAAAGCACAGTACCTTGGGAGAGAGGCTGGCATTTCCAGGGATGCAGAGATGCAGAGCCGCTTCCCTTCTTGACAACAGCAACAGAAATCAGCACATCCTTCCTTCACTTCTTTGCAACGGGCGCTGGCGGAGCCTTGATGTTGTTGCTCAGCCACGCCAACCCCTCTAGAAGACCCTCGCCGGTAGTAGCGCACGACGGCACGACGTACCACACCTTGTCCTTGAGTTTAGCCAGCTGCAGACACTCGGTGACATCCTGCGGGGTCATGGCCTCGGGAAGATCCTGCTTGTTAGCGAAGACCAAGAGCAGACTGTCTTTCATCTCGTGATCGTTAATGATGCGGTGCAGCTCGGTACGCGCTTCCTCCATTCGTGCGCGATCGGATGAGTCGATGACGAAGATAAGACCCTGGGTGCCTGCAGAGCGAAGAGAATGATTAGTGACTGGGGCTATTTTTACACGGGTAGAGCGAGGGTAAGAGAGGGAGAGGAAAAAGGACATCTCTTACCGCTGAAGTAGTGTCGCCACAACGGACGGATTTTGTCCTGGCCGCCAACATCCCACACATTGAACTTGACATTCTTGTACGTTACGGTTTCGACATTGAAGCCAACAGTAGGGATGGTGGTGACGTCCTGGCCCAGCTTGAGCTTGTACAGAATAGTAGTCTTTCCAGCAGCATCAAGGCCGAGCATCAGAAGGCGCATTTCCTTGGATCCAAAGATCCTGGCCATCATTTTGGAGAGTTGGCCGCCCATGGTGAAGGACAGAGAGGGAGGTTGCGGAGAGGGTGTTGGTATGCGTGAGAGGGAGAGAGAGAGAAGAAGAGACAAAGGCGGGTGTGCGAAGGCGATATAGTTTGCGCGTGGCTGCGTATATAGTATCAGTCGGCCAGGTCAATCAGTTAGTAGCGATAGCACAGCCCGTGATGAGAAAGAAGACGCGCACGCTCCCGAAATGGGAAAGGGAACAAGAAGAAGAAATAAATGAATGAAAAAAAAAGGGGAAAAAAAGAAGAAAGCAAAAAAGCAAAAAAGCTCGTGATAAAAAAGGGAGTCGCTCCACTGTTGGAGTTGCGAATGTTGGTGGTGGGTTGGTTCGACTCAGTAAGAGAAAGGGGGATCTTGGCAATATCAAAAAGTTGAGCGGAACACGACAAGATGTAGTTAGTAATTTGGTGGCTAAAAGACAACCCCTCTTTGATAGAAAAAACCCTAAAAGCCTAGGAAGAAGGGTAGAGGCTAAATGGAGAAGCGTATTCATAAGCAAGCAGAGATGTAACAATTTTTCAACAATAGCACACGGGATGTAAACAGCGGGAATGCAGAAGATTCACTCGGTGGCTTGTTGACTTGCTTGATGACTTGCTTGTTCATACGCTGGTGAGAAGAAGCTTTGTGCTGTGTCAAAGCCTGGCTTTAGGGTTAGAAGCACTGACACAAACCTTAATGAGGGGATTCAGTGTTTCGATTAGCTTACACTAGGCTTCTGCCAATTCTCTGTCCTGGTTGAACGGACTCAAAGGAGGCCTAGCCACAGAAGAAAAAAGCCCACAGCGTGTTTCATGATCGGAAAAAGGGGAGAAAAAGGCAGAGCTTCTTTCCACCAAAGGCTGGCCCTGTTTCTCGCTCCAACCAGCAATAAGTCGTCCAAAATATAGAAGCCGTCCCCCTTATCAAAGCTTCGGGCCCTGCCGCAGTTACAGTGTCTATTAATCAATTAAAAACTATGTCATGGGCCAACATGGACGCGTCCATGGCCAATAACAGCGCAGTGTGGCGCACGCACTAGTCTAAATGCAGTATAGCTAGCCTCTCAGCTGCAAGGGGCACAAATCACGGTAGGCTACTGCGCACTGTAAAGAAGCCTAGCTGGGTCGCTACAGAGCCTGGCAGGGCCCAAAAGCACTGAAAGGCCCCTGTAACGTCTGCGCAAAAGGAGTAGTAATAAGCAGATTGCCAGCACTTCCTCGTCTGCCTCGTCTCGTCAAGAAGCCGACTCTCTTGCATCGTTCAAGGCGCATTTGCAGATGCAGACATGAAGTTATAATAAACAAACCACCGGGCTAGAAAAACAGAATCCCACAAGATAAATCAGCCAAATAAGCAGTCCAAACGCCATGTGAACAAATGTACTCCCGCCCCCTACCCTCCCGTCTCTGTAGACCATCCCCTCCTCTGCAATGCCGTCGTCCGATCGTCCTATGCCCGGAAGTCAATGACGAACCGCCGCTCCACCTGCTGCATAGTTGTATAGTCATTCTCCCCGTCAAACCGCAGGTTTACCTTGCCACCCTCGGCAGTACTGATGACTTCGGCAGGGTAGAATGTTGTTGTCTGTGGATACATGGCTAGCACTTTCTTCCCCGACTCCCAGTCAGGCAGGCTCTTGACCCCCGCTTCGGCCGTGATTGGGATCATGCTGCTAGCGCTGCTGCGGTACTCTTTCTGTGAGGAGGCGTCTTCGGGCTCGGGTTCCACGTCAAGCACCTTGTAGCGCCGGCTCTTGCCTTCACCTAGCACTGCCTTGACTTCTCCGAGTATCCAGTCTGAAGGCGATTCTCCAGGCGCTGTTTTAGGCTTAAAGGCTACCGCGTCGCCCTTGGCAAAAACATGCGGCTTGGCGCGTACCCCGCTGCCGCTACCGGCACCCCCATGGGCTGAGGGCGTGCCGCTGCCTTTGTCGCTGGGCCCGGGCGTGCGGTCGTCTTCCACAGGTGGGATGCTATCACGCTGGGAATTCCGCTCGGCACGCTCGGCGCGGCGCGAGGCCGGCCCGCCAACTGGGCTTGGCACAGGCGACTCTGTCCCTCCTTCAAAGTCATACAGACTGCTGCCCGCAGCAACAGCTGTGTTTCCTCCCGTAGCAGAGGCAGACAAAGCTGCGGGCACGGGCGTAGACCTGTCCTTGTCACGGTCTTTTTCTCGCTCTTTTTCCCGCTCTGCCCGCTCGGTGCGATCTCGCTCCCGCTCCTTCTCGCGCTCCCGCTCATGGTCTCTATCTCGTTTCCTCTCCTGCTCCCGCTCCCGCTCTCGTTCCCTTTGTTCTCGCTCCCGTTCTCGATCACGCGTCCGAGACGCGCCGGCCCGCGAGGTTGGCCCCAGCGACGTTGGTTTTTCATCGCTTGTGGCTGTTTGCTCCTTCGCGCTTTGTACGCCCCTCAAAATCGTCAGTTGCTCAATGAGGCTTTTGATTTGGGCTGACGCTGTGTCTTCAGCCTTGACGCCCGTCCGGCATAAGTCCTCCATTTTGGCCAGTGTGCGGTAGGCTGGCTGGGAATCCTTGCGCAATTCTTCGGCGGCTTGCGAGTCAAGAGCGAGAATCTTGTCTAGGTTGGCGTTGTCCTCATTGACTAGTGTAATGCTTTCGTTAATTTTTTCTCGGCAGAGTTCCCAGAGTGAGACCTCCTCGCCGTGACTAGCACCATTGTTGCGTGCGCCACGGCCGCTGCGATTGCGCTGTGACATTTGTAGGCTGGGGAGGGGGGGAGGGCGGTGGTAGATGAGATAAAGATAAAGGGTGAATAAGGCTGAGATGACGCGAGACAACGCCGAGGTAGGAAGGCCCGAAACAAGGCGATGGGCGAGGTCGAGTCGCCCGGATGAGATGGGTGTAGAAGGAATAAAATACAGCGGGGGGAATGTACACAAGCGCCGTTGTACCACTAATTCGATATCTTAATAGCTATACGCTTGACTATCTGATAGCTGTTCTAAGGCGATCCTCACAGCGCCTGCACTAAAAGCGATAGAGTGACGTTGATCAAATCACGTGACTATATCCTTGTCTGGCTCGTCCACAAAACGATCCGCCCCATTTCTGCCCCACCAACCAGAAGAGTGGAGACACAGGTGGCAGATCCAGTGTTTTTGATTGGCTCTTTGTTTTTCTATTGCTAGAAGAGAAGCTTCCCTAAGCTATGGTGGGGCTTCTCAAAGTTCAATGCTTCATTGACAATAAGAAGGGCCACTGGAAGCGACATTGGCTGATTTTGTTACCCCAGGTCTCTCCTTTTGTATTTCTCGTCCTCTTCACCTTGTTCATATTGACCGTTATCACAACAATGCTGCCTGTTCCTTTGATTCGCCTGCAGTGTGGTGTCAACTCGTACGAGTGGGGCAAGTTTGGCTCTAGCTCCGCTGCAGCCAAGTATGCGGCTGCAACACCGGCCGAGGGCTTCACTGTGCAAGAGGACAAGCCGTATGCCGAGGTAAGTGTCTAGCGCAGCTATAACTAGGAGGTGCGCCCCTGCTGACTATATTTCTCTTCTCTTTTGCCCTTCCTCCCACGTGAAGCTCTGGATGGGCACTCACCCTTCCAACCCTTCGCGTGATGTACAGACCGGCCGTACGCTCCTCGAGCTAGTCGAGGGGAACGAGGCGCTTCTGTCTAAGACTATTGCCGACAAGTTTGGCTCTAAGCTGCCGTTCCTGTTCAAGATCCTCAGTATCAACAAGGCACTGTCGATCCAGGCCCACCCTAACAAGAAACTGGCTGAGATCCTGCACGCCCGCGACCCCGCACACTACCCCGATGATAACCACAAACCAGAAATGGCTATTGCCGTGACTCCATTCGAGGGCCTGTGCGGCTTCCGTCCTTTGGCCGAAATCGTGCACTTCCTCGAGAACGTTGCGCCTTTCCGGACTCTGGTCGGAGAAGAGGCAGCGGCAGCCTTCATTGCAAACGCAAAGGCTCAGCCCGAGGAGCCGTCTGACGTGCAGGTTACAGAGAGCAAGAAGCAGCTTCAGAAAATCTTTGGTGCTGCTATGGCTGCATCAACCAATGGTGAGGTATTGACTCCTCTGACAGCCAAGCTGGTTGAGCTGGCCAAGACACAGGGTGAGCAGTTTGCGGCTGGTGGTGTCGCTTCCACTTCCGGAGCTGTGCTGGCCGAACTGATCACGCGAACTCATGGCGAATTTGGCGTCGATGTGGGCATCTTTGTTCTGTTTTTCCTCAACTTTGTCACGCTTCAGCCAGGTGAGGCTCTGTTTTTGGTGGCCGACGACATCCATGCCTATGTTTCGGGCGACATTGTAGAATGCATGGCAGCATCAGACAACGTGGTCCGTGCAGGATTCACGCCCAAGTTCAAGGACGTGACCACGCTGGTTGACATGCTGACGTACAACTTTGCCCCCATTGACCAGCAGAAGATGGTGCCGACCGAGTACCCTTACGCCACATTGAATCGTACGGGCTACTCTAGCGGCAGCAGCGTGATGCTTTACGACCCCCCTATTGAAGAATTTGCTGTAATTCGCACCAAGCTGAACGGCAGTGGTGCCAAGGCTACGTTCGAGGCTATTGATGGCCCTAGTATAGTCATTTGCACATCGGGCAGAGGCAAGATTAGTGTGGGGCCTAAGACGGAGCCTGTAGAGGCTGGATATGTGTATTTTGTGGGCGCATCGGCCGAGCTCATCCTAGAGTCTGAGGGTAATGATGACGACGAGTTTGTGACGTTCAAGGCCTTTTGCGAGGCCTAGAGGAAGGTCATTGACACTCTGACATGAACCAAATATGCTACGAGCATACCATCACTTGCGAGGCTGTTTTTAGGTGTCACAAGTAAGCAAACAAATACAATATTAATGTGCAATACTCAAAGCACTACAGATAACAATCCGAGAATTCGATAATTACTAACCCTAGACCTGAACGTGAACTCGGACTAGGTTAACCCTAAACGCAGCACGAAGACGCCCGCATGCTACGCACGCCACGACGGTTCTAAAGGTAGAGATAGAGATAAGACACCAAGTAACAAAGCCTAATGGAGCGAAGCAGATGGACAAAACTATCTAGCAGCGCATGGAATAAAAGAAATGGACAAACCTGTCAAAGCACTAGGAGTAGTAGGGGACGAGATGTAAGGAGGGAAAAACAACAAACAGGATAAAGTCCGTCATTCTCAAACGTGAAACTGTATCGCAGAAGATGCACCACCGGAGAGCGAGAAGAGAGACAAGAAGGATAGGGAAAAAACAAAGAAGAAGCAACAAATCGAGAGAAAGATGAACAAAAAAGGACCAAGGCCGCGAATGCACTGGAAAAGAAGAAGAGAAAGAAAAAGCGACAATGATCCAAAATAGCAGTGTTTGCCTTGACATACACGCCCACGCACACAAACCTTATTACCCATGCAAAGTATCACTCCTGCTTCAACACTAGCGAATCTGGACCCCGAGATTCTGCCTGCGCGGCCGTCGGTAGCATCGCCACGCCGGACTCACCCGAACCGTATCCCTGACCACTGGACATTTGATGCAGCGCCGAAGTTGAAGCTGGGGCCGAGGTGGAAGTCAAATCGCCTGGGCAACCTGAGCCGCTGCGTCGGTATGGCTCGCTGTAACGGTACCCCAAATCACTGCTGCTCGATGCGCTATGTAGTGAATTGCCGACCGTGGGAGAGTAGACTGCCTCGCTGGATGCATTAGAGGCTGTGTTGTACGTCTCGGCAATTGCTGTTGAGGCTGACGAATCAGATCGTGGGATAGACGAGACGCCCGAGGAGAGCGACGAGGACGAGACTCCCGCCGAAGTGGTAGTTGGCGGAGCGATATAGCCTGATGTAGATGTGGACGGCATGTCGTACACCGACGCATACGACGTAGCTGCTGCCGATACATCTGAGACTATACCGGAGCTGTGGGTTTGATGGTGAAACTGGTCATGGCCCTGACTTCCGCCCGCAGCCCGGTAGATTGCAGCCACCTGGCCAGGAGTTGAGCTTGTTCGTTGCGGGGTCGGCCGCACGCGATCTCCCGAGTCGCCAAGCATATTTGTACTAGTTGGGATGGGCGATGGGTAGGGCGAATAGTGGTGTGTCTGTGTGGTGATGGCTGAACGCTGGATTGCTGATGGCGGGTTGCCGTATGTGTACCCAGCGTCGTCGACCTCTACGTACATCTGGCTCGAGGCGGTCTGTGAGCCATGCTGTGCGTGGTGTGGGTGGCCGCTCTTTGGCATCATGGCGTCAGCCATGCGGTACGGTGTTCCTGATGAGACGATGTGTGGGGCGTGAGAGTACGGATAGGCGGCAGTCATAGAGTTGCAGTCAACCTGCTCACCGCCGTACGACGAAGACCACTGTGCTTGTGCTGCCGCGATTGAAGCCACCGTAGCAGCAGTGTTGTATGACTTATCGCAGGGCGCCGCATAGGCTGACTGTTGCTGTTGGCGGTACGGAACCATCGCATCTGTATGTGTCATCGACGTTGCAGGGTAGGCCGAGGCCGGTGCATGCTGGGGCATGGAGGAGGCAGAGAGATCCGGGTATGCTGAGTGCACAACCGGGGTCATCATGGGGGTGGGCGGCGGCGCGCTCTTGGGCACAGACTGGAACATGCGGGCAGCACTGATGTTGTAACCGAAGCCGGAGTTGCTGTTGGTTTCATTGGGATAGAAGTTGGTTTCACTGGAGGAGACCTGCAGGGGGAAGCCAAAAAAGAAGTTGGTGTTAGTGGCGAGACAAGCAGGGATAGACCCGGGTGAGTGTGGACAGGGTTTGTCAGAATCAAGCTATAGAAACCTGATGTCTGTGACACAACTGTGATAGTTGATGTTAGTCTGCAATGCAACTTACTCGCAAAAACTGGCAGTTGTCGGCACCGGAATTATGGCAGTTGTGACACGAAGCACCGGTTCCATCGTCGCCACTGCATCTAATCTTGCGCTTCCGGCATCGCATGCACTGTTTTGAGTTAGCAACTGCCCTGAACTACTCGGGTGTGACGACTCGGACTCGGACTCGGACTCGGACTCACAGCAACTGCTATTCTCTTGCGCGGGGGAGTTGCCTCGTTGATGTTGCTGCCTTCCCGTTCGCTAGAAATCAGACTGCGCTGATCATGGCCCATGGCCTGGCGGCGGTCTGCATACGGAAGTTGGTAGCCGGGACCGGCACGGCTAACGCGGCGACTGAAATAGTTGTTGGTAACCATTTTGTTTTTATTTTTATTTCTCCTTTTTATTTTGTAGGAAAGAAAAAGACTGGCGGATTAGAGAGAATATCGGCTGAGAGCGTAGCAAGGAGGAGCCAAGTGAGGCGAAGAGATGGACCGAGAACGAAGAAAAGAAGAAAAAAAACGATAGTGGGTGGGACGAGACGAGACTAACAAGTCAGGGAGGGAGAACAAAGACGATGCCGGCAATAAATAAGAGAGTCAAGGCACCAAGCAAAAAGGAAAGAGACAAAAAAGAAATAACAAGAGAGAACCAAGAACAAAAGGAAGCGTCCTCTTGTTGCTGTATGAAAAAAGACCTGCAAGTAATCTCGCCAGCAACTGCCCTAAAGATAGCGGAGACAAACAGAACAAACAGACAAGAGGCCACCAGAGAGTAACAAAAAAACCGGCTGCGTTTGCTGTTGGCAGTGCAGAAAGATGCAGCGTTGGAGCGGTGGATAAATGACCAGCAGGTACAGGGCAATCAATCAATAGCCAAAGCGGCGCAAAATCAAGGCGACAACAAGAACGAAAGGGGGGGTTGTTAGCCGATACAGAGCAAGGATAAGTAAGGCGTTGACTTGGTTTGGGCTATCCGACACGCAACTTCTGAAAGGAGCAAAAAGAAGCCAAATCAGGGCGGCACAAAATAAGAGCTGCAGAGATTGGACGGGGTGGTAGGAAGTCCGAGACGAAGATTCTAGATGCCTGGATGCAAGAAGGAGAGCAAAAAAGCAAAATAAAAATAAAAATAATAAAAATAAAAAAAAAAGATGGCAAGGCAGGAGCAGTGGAAACGAGAAACAGCTAGTCGAGTGGAAGCAATTATCCTGCCGAGAAAGGAAAGAACACAATAGAAACAGAGCAAGAGCAAGAGCGAGCAAGAACAGACGAAAGCGCAGGGGCAGCAAAACGAGAAAGAGCACGCCGAGGAGAGGGGGCCTAGGAAGAGCAAAGCAGAAAGAACGAGCACAAGAACATGCAGCTGCTCTTTGTTTGCAAATTCAAGAAAGGCAAGAACCGCGATGAGTAACAGTAGAGCGAGCAACAACGGACGAAGTCCAAAGGAAAACCGGAGCAATCTTGGTGGGGCAAGATGAGCTTAAGAACAAGTAAGTACTAGACGGAAAATAGAAAATAGACAGCGGCTTTGGTAGTTTGGGAAAAGGAAAGTGCCAATCTCGTCGAGAGCGTGGCGGCCCTGATATATACAGCTTTTCTCCTTTCTCGTGTATAAATACCGCTCTTCCCATTGTACGTACATGGAATATTCTACAATATATTCCGGGGCCTTTTTATTTCATTAAATTCATGATGTGCTATTTAATTCTTTGTGGCGGCTTGAACTGTACTTGATAATCCTGTAACTTGAATTTACTTTGTTTCTTCCATCTTGGCCTTGTAGCACAAGCTTTTTTGCGTATTAATAGGGGGGGTGGATATACATTGAAAATTCCTTGTCATCCAACCACATTCACGACGCCCCCTCCTTTCCTTCTTCTCTCCTTCTAGCAGCTTTGATCTCCTATGGGCATAAAGGTACTCCCTCATTCCCTGGGCTTGGAGACACGCTGCCCCCTCTCTGTCTCCTAACACTACACTACATCTAGGCACAGGCTTAAAGCGCGAGTACGACATGTACAGCAGATGTCAACATTCTAAGCACGTATGTGCGCATGTATGTGCTCTGTACCATTGTGTGGGAAGGATAACTTCTTCCAAAACGAGAGATGAGAGACCTGACCACGGACACCGCCCATCCCACGTTGGATAAGGGCTTATTATACTTGACACTGTCAGCTGTCACAGCTCTCTGTCCCTCACTGTAGACCGCCTTAAAACTAGGAGGGCAAGGCCGGGACATGAATTAGCCGAGGAAAGGACTGCAAGAGACTACTTCTCTCTTCCCTTCTCTTCCGCTGGCTTCGAGAATGAGACTTTCTAGCAGGCAAGATATGTACTAGGAAGTACTTTTTGCTGCACACGCTCCCATTCAATCAAACGGGGTTTGGTATACGAAGAGTAAGGGTAAAAATGAGGGGTGTCGTTTTATTAATGCTCCCTCTTTGCGACTTGCCTACCGCCCGACAGCTACCAACTATTATATTGCGCAACAAACACAGCCAGAAGGTCCTTCATTAGGCCTCCAGACTAGCAACAATAACATATAACAAACAACACAAGCAACACAAGCAACACAAACAACACAGTTCGGTATCAAGTAAAGACTTCTTCTATCCTCCTCTGTACAACCGCAGAAGACTAGATGATCCTGCGAATCGCTGGTTGGCTAACTGGATTGGACGGGGTTAGGACCTTAACCCTCAACCAACTATTTGGACAAAAGGGCCTTTGAGATGCATATGGTGCAACCTGGCATAAGTTGAACGGACAGAAGACAAAACAGTTGTAAACTACAGTATAAAGCCAAGAAATAAGGATGAGGGGCTGGAAGGGAGTAAAAGGAATAGCATAAAACATGGAGGAAAAATGAGCAAAATGAAAAAATGAAAAATAAATAGAAACATGCAAGAAATACAATGAAAGGAAAGAAAACCAACAACAATCAACAAACAGCAGGGTCTGCCTTTTCAGGAGGATGTGCGTGGCATTTAGAAGATAGGTACGTACATGAAAAGCGTGTATGCGCAGATACCCTGCACCTGCAGCCTGTATGCCGCATTAGCAGGAAGAGAGGAGGAAAGGGTGTGGAAGTCGGTGTATTGATCCTGCTCCACTAGAGGCGTGTTCTGCGTATATTGATAGCTCGAGCGTTGGGTCTCTAGAAGTAGATGGCATATGCCCATCATCGAGCCAAGGACTCGGGGCGGCTTTGGTAGCAATGATATGGGTGCTCTAGCCAGGCAAGCAGAGACTGGCCAATATTGCCATGTCTATGCAATGCATGCCAGACTGGCTAATCAATGTCCCAATGGTGTCTTCTCTGTCTTTCCTGTTGCCCTCAAGAAATCCCTTATCTTTCCTGATTCTTGCCTTCTCTCTGTGTGTCTCTCGCCCCTCCCTGATCTCTTACTTCTTGCTCTTTCTTTCTCCTCCCGTCTCTCCTCTCTTCCTTCTCATCTCATCCTTCCGCTTCTCCACTCTTTCTCGCTCTCTTGCCGCCTTTTTCGCCTGCCAAAAAAGCCTTTTACTAGCCTTTCACGCGTACACTTCCCCCTATGGGGGCTGCTGTAGGAAAGGAGAGAGGGGTGTTTATAAGCCAGTGCCCGTTTAAACACCATGCTCGCTTTTTACTTTGTATTTTCTTCCTCCCCTTCTCTCTCTACTAGCTTCCTTTCCCGGAAGCTGCCTCTCTCCCTGGCTCAATATTTTGGTTGGCTGTTTGATTTCTTTTTTTTTTCAAGCGGGCTCTACAACTTCAAACGCTTGATCCTGTTGCCCCATATTCTTGTTTCTTGAGAGTAGCCACTAAGAACTCTCAAAGAGCGACGACGTGTCAAAGTGCGGAATAAATCCTAGGCTGGGCTCAAGGACGCCATGGATATATAGCTACAAGTCTTTCTGATGCATTTACAGTCTTTTGATACCCATGGCTGGCCTTAAAAAGCTTTATATAGCGCGCGTTCTATGCTAGTTGATGAATTTGGCAAATAAAATAGCCCGTTATCCACATTGCATGCAATCATACATGCATCCTAATTAATTGTACGAATGTACCTACACACATCTATGCCAGCGCTCGGGTTCCGCGGTCGGGCATGCCATGCAGGAAAGCCCTTTTGCTATTCCTTTACTCGCCTTTTGTTTTTCCCTTATAGCATCACATCACTCTCAAACTGCCCTGCTTTTCGTTGTTACCTCCTGTTCTGCTGATGAGACCTTACATCCAAAAATCACACCCGTAGCCTGTGTTTTGTACACAAGCACAGCACAGGGCATTTTCCTCAACTAGCATAACATAACTTGGCCCTACACGCCTACTAAAAACACGTTGTGATTATTGCCGCCACGAGCTACGCTCTCTTTACCTCGTTCGCTCTTCCGATCCCTCTCTTCAATCATTCCCGTTTCTTCCCATTCTGGTCCTTCCATTTGCGGCTGTCTTCATGTACTCCCCCTTGATTAATACTACAGTATTGCGTAAAGCCGGCGGTGAAAGCCCACGGAAACCGTTAAAACCAGGCTTGGTGCATCCACCCGCCGAAGAGACTAGCAACGAAAACCATAAATCGAATAATGTAGGAAGTTTTATACGCCGCGCTGAGGGAAGGTAAAGGAAAGGTAAAAGAAGACTAGGGTATGAGGACTAGCTGCAAAGTACGCATCTTACAAGCGAAGAATGCTTCAGCTTCCATAGTTCCTGGATGATCTGTCAGAATTTCGTGCACGGGCTTTTGGGCCCTACCAATAGCCTTAGTTGGCTAGGTTCTGTCGGAGCTTTGGTGGTGCTTGGCCCCTTCCTTCCCCTCTCCCTCCCTCCCTCGCTCCCTCGCTCTCCCGATCTTTCTTTCCTTCCGCCCCACGCTTTTCCTTGACTCTTCTGACATCTAGCAACCCCCATTCTAGCTACCTCTCGTATCCGGTCTAAATAGCCCCTCCTATTCAACCTTTTTTTGTCTCCCTCCCTTCCCCATAGCACCATCATCTTGCGCAACTCTCCGGAACTATAATCCGCGAGACATAACTCTTTGCTTTATGTTACGGCTTACTGCAGCGTTTGCCTGATAGGGCGGGCAAGTGGCTTCTCTTGGCTTCTAGGAACCGAAGAAAGGCGGGAATACAACTTTCTCTAGCACAGAAAAGAGGATAACAAGCATCAAATCAACCAGAATGGAAATAGAGACACCATAATGGCCTAGGATATCAAGGCAGCATAAACAATTAACTGTAGACAGATTACAGACAGACATAAAGCCCATTCCATTGCATCCATCACACGCAGCACTCCAACAAAAGATCCTCGCTGCCAACTGAGAAGGCAAGACCTTTCGTGTCAATAGGTTATATGGGGGGGGGGGGATTGACTTTGTGTAACGCCGTACATTTCTGTCCTATGATACGCAAGTACATCAATGTATGCGTGTATACGACAGGACGGAAAAGGGAAGAAAACAAAGGACCCCGACTCAAGTTCCGCTTTCTAGAAGATCACCAAACTTGTCTAGAACAATAATGGAAGGGGACGAAGAGAGATCAAAAAATCAAAAGGGAAGGAAAGAAGAAACAAGAGAATATGCTAGGGCCTTCTCTTCCTGTCACTGTGCAATGGAGAAGTTGGGGGGAGAGAAAACTAGAGAAAAGGCAAGCCAGCCCTAGGGGAAGATAAAAGAGAGCGATGAAAAGGCCTAGAGGAGCTAGGGGGCCGCAGATCTCTGCAAGGTACAAGAACTTTCCTTTTGCCCAGCCAGTAATGCATTAAAGACACGAGATAGACACAGCATACTAGTAGAACAAGATAATCAGTTGAATGAGAGATAACAAGGAACGGGGAAGGAAAACGGAACAAATAGCAGACTACACCTAGCACCTGGTGCTTTTTTGAACCACACAAAAAGAAACCAAGGGCGGCGGATATACATATCATGTATAGTAGCGCGAGTAGTACTAGTTATCCGCATCGCAGGAAGCATTCCCGCGAAAGACCAGAAAGCCACAATGCAATCAAGCTACTTGTGCCTCTTTTTGAATCGGCAAGGATGAGCGCGGGAAAGGAAAAGTAACAGGAAGCACATGGGGAGCTTAGAAACTGCATGTTCATTCAAATAGGTAGATAGTCTTTGCTACTGAGGAGACGTCCATAGTGGAGCGCTATGATCATCTTTGAACAGATTAGGTATCTTCTCTTTTAGGTATATTCCCTATATTCACTAGAAAGTAATTTCCCTAGAAACATAAAATACCATTTCATAGCTCCTTCGTTGTTCAGCAGTTACCTAGATAGAATGCCTTTCGAGGACAACTCTCTTTATAGGCATTTGCTTATGAAAAGAAACATCGTCTTATATTTGAGGCAATGGCTCGACTTGGTTGTTGCCTTCAACCAACCCCGCCAATCGCAGCCGGATAAATCACAAATGTTGGCTTCCTTCGCCTCTAGATTCTGCTCTGTTTTATATCCGTGTGGTTATGGCATGATATCTAGCGCCATACAAATTGTACTAAACCATCCATGCTGCCACTCAGAAACTCACTCAGACACATCATGCCACACCACAACCCTCTTGTTTCTTATCTGCCTGTTTGTCTTGGACCGCTCTCCCCCCCCCCTCTCTAGCCCTCCTTGTTTCCACAACGCAAAGCTGCACACCTCACGCCGTCTCACAGCCATAGCTGTAGTGATATTTGCCTGGCCTTGCTCTTACCAGAGATGCTTCTCCTCTCTCTCTCATTTCTTCTTCTCTCTTCTCTGTGCGACATACGATAGGTGGAATGAGTGGGCAAACATGCAGCCCTTTCCCCTCCCTTTCTCCTCTCTCCCCCCAGATTAAAAATCTTTCTCCGATTGCCCGTGACTAACGGTGCAGGGACCTATCGAATAAGTACTGATGTTCTCTCTCTCTCTCCGTGCCTCTGCTCCGGCTGACTGCTCTCTTGTCTCTATAAGTTGTTTATCTCAAACAAGGGCTGCTACGGATGGTTATTGCGCTGCCTCCTCCAACAGCCACAGTGCCTTGTGTAGATCCATCATGTATCCACCATGCACTTGTTGCCAGAGGGGCAAGACATCCATAGTGTCCAGAGCGCAGGATAATATATGCGGTATGTTTAGGCTATGCTTACTAGTTGATACATACGCAGTAAGCGAGGGCGTGTCAAGGTGTGGGCATGCGTAAACGTGCGGAGATGCGTACTTGCAGACTAGCAGCAAGGGCTATGACATATCAAAGGGAGAGGATTATCAAATGGTTAATATGAGTGGTTAGAGACAAGAGCTGAGCTAAGGGAAGCTGCGTCTCTCTCCTGCTTAGCTCAAGAAGCAGTAGTGCCTTTCCCGAACCCCAAGCATCTTTACCCGCACAGGTCAACAGGATCCGGATAAACCTTTGCCACTGCAGCTGCATGGCGACCAGTTGTCGTTAGTATCCCCTGACCTCATGTCCTTTCTATTGCCTCTCAAATGCCATTAATACAGCTACGATCACCAGTTTCATATTCCTTGTCATCATTTTGTGAGAGGCTAGAATTAGAGCAAACGGCGAAACTGGCGTTTGTCTGCTTCGCAATAAAGGCCATCGGATAGTAAAAACAAAAGGCAGGAACATGGAACTAGGGACGTCCATGAAATGGCTTTTTCTGAAGGCTGGTATACAGCTTGCAAACAACGCTTCATGCGCTTTGCCTCTCTCTTTCTTACTCTCTTTAATTTCGCCACTCCTTCCTCTCGCCTCTTCCAAGAGCCCAATTCTATGCAGCCACCCTATCCAATAAACAGTGTTACGCAATGGTAATTTGTAAGGACAAGACGCTAACCTGGGGCGCAATTCGACAAGCACATCACACCGAGAGCTAGTAGAGATTAAGGGAGTCGTACTTTGCAGAGATAGCGAAAGAAGAGGGAGAAAGAGGAGGCGAGAGAAGAAGAAGTGAGAGAAGAGGCAAGAGAAGAAGAAGCGGTGAGGGAACATACATCACGAAGCAGGTAGCCACGACGGCGATCTGATGTGTTGCCGCGCTTCATCTAACAAGAGCAGGGAATTAAATTAATACGAAGACGGTGTGGGATAATGAGAGCGGGAAGGGAAGCAAGCAATCAGAAAGTACGCGCAAGTTTCTGAGATGCCGAGTGCATAATAAGTCGTCTACGCTTGCAACACCAATATGCACGTGGAGAGAAAAAGAAGGAGAAGACAGATGAAGAAAAAAACCAAGGCTAAGACAGCGTTTGGTGACCATCTCGTCTCGCATAGTCTAGATTGGCTTGGCCGAGGAAGTCCGACTCTTCTAGATAGGCCGGTTACCTTTAAGTGTAGAGTACTGCGTATGTCTGGCATATGCTGCACGAATTTAGTATGAGTAGTCCGCGTCTGTAAATATGGGTAGATGCATGGCAACTTGATTCTTGGCCCAGGGTTTGATTTCCCCTACCCTAAAGCTCGGTATTCCTTTCACTTCTGCTCCTCTGTATGGCCGCGGCTCTGTTTGTGATGCCCATGTGTGAGTGATCGCTAGGGCCCGGCCTCTGCTTTGCTGCTAAACATTGTTAAACTGTTGCTAACAGGTTTAGTGTTTCGTAGATGTGCGCGCTAGAGCTTACTTGATTCTTTAGTAGCGATCGCCTTTTCTCCTGCGACGGTCTCGGTCGTCCGCATCGCGGTATCTAGGCCTATCTCTGTCGCTGTTTCTGTCCCTATCTCTTTCTCTGTCCCGGTCTTTTTCACGGTGCCTATCGCGGTCGCGATCACCGTTCCGGCGTCTGTCGTGGTGGGAGTGTCTATCCCTATCCCTATCTCTGTCTCTGTCTCTGGCCTGGTAGTCCCGGTCTCGCTCTAGGTCTCGCTCTCTCTCTCGAGGCCGATCTCCATCTCTTTTCCGCTCCCGATCCCGGTCTTGGCCACTCCCTCTGGGGCTTCGACTCCTCATTCGGTTTTTCATCTCTTCAGTACCATAGACCATCCCATAGGAATCGCCCGTGCGTGTGTGTTTTTCTTCGTTTCTGTACTGGCTCCGCTTCTCCAACTCACTCACACCACCCCAGCCGCCGCCTCTTCTCTGTTGCCTCTTCTTGTTAGTGCCATCTCTCCACACATCACTAAGTTTACTGACGCTTTGCGAAAAGTCAACGTGAATACGGCGGTCGTCAATTAACACATCCTGCATCTTAAAATAGGCTCTTTCGCAAGCTTCCTTTTCGTCAAACTCGATAAAGGCATACTGGAGAGAATCTCCCGTGTTCTTGTCGCGGATGACTTCGCAGCTAACAATACGTCCGAAGCGGCTGAATATCAGAGACAGGTCCTCGTCGGTAGTAACAGGATTCAGCTTGCACACAAACAGGACATTCTCGGGCGGCTTGACATCGGCAAAGGGCAGGTCGCCCATCATCTCCAGGGTCAAGGCCTGGGCCCGGGCTTCCCGCTCACGGCGGCGTTTTTCCCTCTCTTCCTCATCAATGTTTTCGTCGTCTTTCAGCGCGTCCTCACTCTCGATGCGCACTGTGGCCAACTGGGCCTTAGTAGGGGCCGGGGACTCTGGAGGTTGCCTGTCAGTGAGACCCTCAGGGTCTGGAAACGGGTCGTCGAGGATGATAGTATGAAGCATGCGAATATCCACCAACGGATGTCCTTTTGAGTCTGTGAAGGCACCATTGATCTTCTCCAGCACGTCAAAACCCTCAACGACTTTGCCAAAAATGGCGGCCTTGCCGTCGAGGAAGTCCGTCTCGTCACCCAGCGTCACAATAAATTGTGAGCCGGCGAGACGTACCTCATCCGCGCCATTTCTGCCACCCTCAGCTGGGGCAGTAACCATGCTGACAGTCCCACGTTCGGCATGCTTAAGTTTAGGATTGAAATCGACGGGAAATGACTTTTGTGCTGGGTTGCCTGATAGCAGACCGAAGATGGAGGTACCTCCGTCGGACTCCGCCGAGAGGGGGCCAAGTGGATCGCCGGTCTGGAAGGAGAAGTTTTTCTGGATCGAGTGGACGGGAGCGAAGTTGTAGTACTTGACTTTGCAAAGCTTGAGAAAGCTGCGCGCAGCAAGGGGTGATCGATTAGCTGCTGGGGCTTGCATAGATGGGTGGCCTCGTAGGCAAGACCAAGTAGCGACTTACTTTTCGCAGAGTTTTGGCGCATAGTCAACAAGAAGATCAATGACTAGATCGCCAGCGCTTGTTTCAATTAGAACCGACATTTTCGTAAGTTGCGAGTATTTTGGCAAGGCTCAAACCTGTGCTGAGACTGGGAAGCTGAGTTCGCAGATCGCAAACTTCGGTGTAAAGCTTTATCGACAAGAGCGTTCCAGGTCACGTGGTATCTGTGACCTATGTAACCCTTGTTAATGCTGAAACCCTAGGAAGTGTGCTTTGCCTCATCAACAGCTATCTCGCGACGACATGCCATCTGTAAATCCGAGTGAGACTGTGTCAGGACCGAGACTACGCCTCACTACACGGGCATCTACATGATACAATGCACCAGTCGTCAAGCTGTCTTAGAATAACTATGTAAGTGCGGTATATATATATATATATGTGTTCGAGTGTTAGATATGCATGTGTATATCAGAATCTCAAGCAGAGATCCCAAAATTCTCTATAAAAACAAAGACGCCCCCCCAAAGCAAGAACAAAGAACATGATATTTCCGGCCTGTCAACAGACACACAAAGAAGCAAAATCCAAGAAACGGATCAGCAGGAACAAAACACTGGTACAAGTTGATTATGGCCTCCTCGTCTTGTTGCAAATTGGCACATGTAAGAAATGCCAAGACTGCGAATGAGGAGAAAAAGAAAAGAAAAAAAAGAAAACATGACAAGATAAGCGACCAAAAAAGCAGAATACCGTCTGAAAATGGCGAGATTGAAACGGCCGAAATAAGATATTGCGTGGTCAAAAGGTCCTGTGATTGGCTCTAAAAAGGCGGTGCTAGTTGAGTTGGAGACCATCTTTTATGCCTGAATTTTTTTAGAGCTTGGGACTGGATGCAACAGAGGAGAAAAGTCTGGTGTGATGGTGTTGCTTGCCCCTCTGTTTGGCCCCCTCCTGATATTCTTTCAAGGTCTAGAATTTGGTCACGTCTCGCTGCTCGCTGCACTGCGACGTCTTCTGCCTGACCGCAGCTCACGTTCTGTCTCCATCAGCCGACTCTGCACCCACATTCGGCGATTGCTGTCCTTGCGCACATCATCGCAGTTGAGCAGCTCGGTTAGCGTCCGCTTGATGTCCTCATTGACATCGGAAAGTCGGCGTTCCTCGGCTTGAACGTCTAGCTCATCAGTGGTCCATGGCCACACTCCCATGCCCATGCCCATGCCCATGCCGACAGAAGCACTGAGTGAAGAGCATCGTGATGAGCGTGAGTGGTTGCGCGAAAGAGTAGGAAGCGGACACGGTGCTGTCGAAGTAGTAGGAGAAGAAGTGGTGGTAGCAGGAGAAGCAGACGTCGAGGGAGGCGCTGCTATGAAGCAGGAAGCGAGAGCCGAAGCGCGATGTGCGTCAATTTGCGACGTAAGGGCCGAGTGCTCTGCCTGTAGTTGCAGAAAGTACTGCATAGTAAGTTCGCTGTGGCTGATAGAGGGTGACATGGTGATGTTGGAGGCTAAGCCCAGCGACGACGAGGACTAGCTTTGAGCTGGCTGAGTACGCAACAAGAGCGTGTTGGTATTCGAAGGCGGTGAGGTGGAACGGAGATAACGAGCAATCAAGGTCCCAGTTACCAATAGTGCGAGATGTCGCGAAATGACTCTGAGCAGGGCGAAATAGCTGTCGAAAACATTTAATTTGGTATGTGTGAATAGCCGGGAGCGATAGGATAAGCAAAGATGGATATTTATCAGACAAGGTGGAAGAGACAGATGCCCGGGGATTATATTATAAACATAGGCAAGAAAGATGTTCGGCTAGGAGTATAGAAGAAAAGACATTAAGACATGAACGCATCAAAGCGATGAGATTGGGCCCAGGCTATAGGATCCAAGGGCACGGGGCCACGAACGCGATATATATATATGTTGAGGAGGTTCCAGCTCCACTCGGACTCGGAATAGTGTCGGGTAAATACGTGATGTAGATGATGTTGTGAAGAGATTTAGAACTTAGTCCTTAATTAAATCGAATAATAAACACATGTGTATAACCTTCGTTGCTTGTCTCTCTCTCTCGCAAATAACAGCGCTTTGCTGAGGCCCGGTCCAGCTATATCCTTGATAAGCTATACCGACTGATTGTTCTATTAGGCTGAGGTGGACCAAAAAGGAAAGGTCAGCGTCAGAAAATTTCAAGTCTAGGCCCTAGAGACCCGCCACAGCCTAACGAGAGTGAGATTTAGGGGCTTGCGCAAGCGGAAAGGCAGAGGCAAAGGGCCAGATGTGACAGCGAAGATACGAGGGGAGGATGGGGAGGCCTTGATAGAATGCTCCTTTATTTTTGTTGTCTTATCATTGCTCAATTGCTTATGCCTACTTTTTATGCGTGTGATAGTAATAAACATTGGCCTCTTCCTACTCTTCTTCGCTAATGGTGAGATTGTGGCCAGACACAGGGCCACAAAAAGAGGAGGATGAAGATGGGGATGGGCACGAGGTTGAAGAGATAGAAGAAAATGGCAATTGCATGTCAGAAGTAAGACAAAAAAGAGCAACTGCCCATAAGTTCAGCCGAACAAAGGATTGGTTACGTTCAGCAACTTGGTATTTTAAAGTATATGGAGTAATTGCTACTTGGTGTCTCTTGTAAGTGAGAAAAAAGCGAGGAAATTGCCTTTTGTTGTCTGGCCTCGAGGATATCGAGATATCCCGATAACGCCATAGCATTATAAGAAAGGGACGTACGTAGTAAATGGAGGATAGAAGTCATGTAATAATGTGAGACATTACATCGGATCACCATCAATCGGTCTTCTCGGCTCGCTCTTAGGCAAACCGAATTTTGTACGAGAAACAAAAAAAAAAAAAGGTCAACTGACATATTGGATAGTTTCTTGGCCCAAACAAATTTATGCAAGCCAATGCTTCAAGTCTGATGCATTGGCACGTTTAACGCACGCACACAATACATATTTTTTCTCTTCCTGTGAAAGTGCAAAGTTCCTGGCCTCAAAAATAAGAAGGGAAAAAAGTAGACCAGGCGAAGGCAAAAAATCCTCCTTTTCTTTTGGTTCTTTTTCTTTGCAGCCAGCCCAATTGCTTTGGTTTTTGCGGAGATGAGCTTGGGCTTTAGCGCTGGTAGAGAAGCCCGGGATTTATTCACGGCCCCATCAGGCCTAGCTCGGCTAGGTCCTTGGAGGGGAAAAGCAAAAAAGCAAAACCCATAAAGAAGCCCATGACCGCATTGGCGAGATTCCAAAATGCGGAGGAAAACAAACTCCAAGCTAACTGTGATTGTAACTGGAACTAGACTGGTGTGTGGCTTGTTCTTGCTGCTTTTGGTCTTCATGCCAAACAATGACCGTGCCCTTGGAGTCAGTGCATGGCCATCACATCATTCTCGCCGTAGCCGGTCGTTGCTTTTTTGTCTAGGAACAAGAGAAGAGAGACAAAAAAAAGAACCGTTAATTATATAATATTGATCATGATCTCAATGCCATATTCTAGAAGCTAGGATGAATACGATATCTTTCTGTCTTTAGCTCACCCCCTTCCCAGCGCCGCATCAAATAAGAGCCTTGCTGCAATACAGAAACACAACATGAATTAGCCACAACTAAGCCACCGAATCCTTGCTACATAGACCTTACAATCCCACATATATAGCCTAGGATGTCCAAGAAAACCAAACCGGAGAGAACCCATACAAAAGAGAACAGGGAACGAGGGGCGCTATTTGGGGGTTGACCTTGACCTTGACTTAATTGCGGTCTAGAGACAACAAGGGGCACAACAAGATTGAGAAGCAGACAAGGCAGGCCTGTTAAGTCAAATAAGAACCTAAAATTACTAGTACAATATTTCAATACAAAACACACAACTGTAATTACTAATGATACATCAAAGCAAGCAATGCGCCCTCCATCCCTTTTCTCTTGTGCCTAAGACGTATTCAGATCTGAGGAAACGCTCTTCTCCGGTGCAGATGGCAAGCTGGACGTGTTCATGGCCCGGATAGCGTCTTGGATCTCCAACGACGGTCCCACAAACCAGTGGCGGGCGTATATAACCCAACTGCCTAGTGTGCCAGCCAGCAGAATCCCCACGGCCACGGGCGTGTAGTTGAGGGTCTCGGTGGTCACGGGGTTGGCATTAGGGAGGCAGAAAACGATGGTAATGAGCGCAATCCAAAGGCAGCAGACAATACCAACTGGGCGGGAGAAGGCATGCAAGTTAAACGGACCTTTCATTTTCTTGAACTCACTGTGCCAGATGAGGCCGGCCATAACAGGCAGGCCGTAAGAAATGTATAGTCCAATGGTAGCAATGGAGGTGGCAGCAGCATAGGCTACGCTTGAGCCAAGAGAAGGGAGAGCCAGGATGAAAGCGAGCAGGATGGCCAGCCATATAGCTCGGACGGGGACTTTGAGGGAGGAGTTGACGTTATCAAAAAACGAGTGCTGCTCGGGGACAAAGAGGGGTTAGCTAAGCTGGTCCGGGGACTGGAACGACAAAAGACTACTTACAATTCCGCCATCGCGAGCAAAGGCATACATCATGCGGCTGTTACTCGTGATGCTAAACAGTCCGCAGTGCCACACACACAGGCAAATAATGGAGAACACAGCCACAGCACCATCCTCGCCCATACAATCAACGAGGATTTGCAGAACAGGTTGGCCGTATGGCCCGTCCATCGTGCGGTCTAGATCCTGGATCGAAAATAGGAACGACAACAAGACGAAGAAGCCAAAGATGGCCGAGCAAACTACACTTGAAACAACGCCAATAGGAGCACTCCACGAAGCGTTGTGGGTTTCCTCAGAGAGATGGGCCGACGCGTCGAATCCGGTCTGAGTGAACTGCGACATCAGCGCTCCAATCAGGACCACGTATGCGGGACTGGCACGATCGCCCCAACCCTCATGGCCGTCAACGCCCGTACCATCGACAAAGCGGCCAAATACAAAGCTAGCATTTTGGTGCGTGGGTGCTTTGACTAGCACGGCGATACAGATCGATGTAACGCCTACAGAGTGCAGTAGAATAGAGAAATTGTTGAGGTAACGCAGAGTCTGAGAACCGAACGTGTTGATGAGACCGTGGCTGAGAAGAATGGCGGCATATATGCCAATGGTCTTGGCCTCGGTTGGCTGAAAGTCTGGGTTCTTGACAGTGATGGCGGTGGAAATCAGGCCGGCCAGACCGAAACTAATGCCTGTGGTCACAGCAACCTGTCCTAGGAAGTTGAACCAGCCCGTCAGCCAGGCCATAAAAGGAGCCCATTTGGGAGGAGCTAGCAGTGCGGCCCAGAAGTAGGGTCCTCCGGACGTCGGGAGAGCAGAGCAGACCTCGGCCATAGCGGTGGCTACGGAGATGGTGGCTACAGAGATGACTAACCAGCCGATAGACATGACGGCCGGGCCACCGTTAGCTAGACCATATCCAAAGAGAGTGGTCAAGCCGGTGATGACGCTCTGGAAGATAGGAGGGTTAGAAGAAGCAGTCAAGGTAGGGCCAGCTTGGTCGTAATGACGCGTGACTTCGGTGCAAAAAACTTACGATAATGGAAAACGATACGCCAAAGTTCTGCAGCAAACCCCAGCTGCGATTGAGCTCTTGCTCATAGCCAAACTGCTCCAGCTGGCTGCGATCGTTGATAGCAGTCGTTGACGGACCAGCCTCGCTACGCGGCAGATCGGTCATTTTGAGGAGAGGATGAGCAAAGAAGTATGTGTGTGTGTGTATGTATAAGCTATAGAGAAGAGAGAGGGTCTCGTCTTTGTAAAGAGCACTTTTGGCTCAATGACTTGCAGTTAACAACGAAGGGGAGCAAGGCTACGTGCGCAACGCTGTATATCTACATTCAATAGCCTATGGGAAGCCTCTCTTTTTGTCCCTTTCCGTTGCTTGACTCTTTGTTATCAATACGACTGCCAAAAAAACAAGAGAAAAACAAGCAGCGAGAACAGGTATATATAAAGATTGTTGAGCAATGAAGACGATTTGGAAAAAGTAATAAAAGACGTGTACAAAAAAATAAGCAAAAATAAAATCAACACTTGCTCCATAGTGCGGAGCTCGGCGTCTTTTTATGTCGACGCGGAAATCTCGAGCTTCTTCTCTATCCGCAAATATTCGTCATTAGTTGAAGCCCATTCTCCCAATCCCAGTATCAGTCTCTTCTCCTGCCAGAGGAGCTTTTAGACACTCGAAGGAATCCCGTTTCCTTGCTCAAATGGGCACCTCTACCGAGACCACTGTTATATCTTCCGTGCATGCGCATGGGCAAGCAGACTACAGAATCCATCCAGATAAGCCAGCCAGAGTCTGGCTCAGAAAAGACAAGACAAGATAGGACAAGGTGGGATAGGACTAGTCGAGCATCTCTTACTTTAAGCTACACTTAATCAGACCCTGCTTAAGTGTTTTCTCCCCTGATACTGATAGGAACGTTTTTTATAAACAGTAGCCCCACAGCGACGATAACAGCCTGTAATTGTCGTGCCTTGGGGAAAGCCTAGTGCAGCTAATGCCCCGTGGCGTGGCGAGCAAGTGGGGAATTATAATGATGGCGGTTGCTGTAAGTACAGTCTTCATGCCAACTACTAGAGAGAGTTATAGGCACTGCCTACTATATAGTTATTTCTCCTCTTTCTCCTCTTTCTCGCCTTTCTCATTGATTCTCTGGCGTCTCTCCCAATACCTTGACCCCCCATTGCCACTGTAGGGTTTTATCGCTTCCAATGTCTTATCGTAATTCCCCTTGTCTCCGCACTAGCCCCCCGCGAGGTTCTTTCTGATGTAACGCAACGTATCACAGATTCCCATTGAGACGCCAAGGGAGACCTAAGTACAGACCTCAAGGATTGACGCCCGGCCCGGCCTTATAAAATCACATTCCATGACAGCCAATGAGTCAAGACGCACCGAGCGTAGCCTGCCAACATTGCACAATCTTTACTACAATGGGATGACACTATATAAAGCCACAAGAGACGTAGAGTTGGCTGGGTTGAGCTTGATTCTCTCCATCGTATCTGCTTTTATCTCGTGCGTCTCTAAGCCCAGAGAATCCCAGTAGCTAGTATAGGCACTACCTCTTTTAGCATCTATAGTACGTACTTATTATTTCACTATCTAGCTCATGACCCCCAACCCCGACAATTGCGGTCCACGTCCCCTCCTCAAGGACGACCCCACTTAAATGCTGTGGCACTTAGACGCAAAAGGCCCCGCTTTACTGTGGCGTCTCGTCGAGACAACCGCTGATAAGGCCAATGAGCGCCACATTAATTTTGTTAGCGATAAGAGCGCAAGTTCTGCTACTATCTTATCGATAAGCTCAACTTTTTCATTTTTCCACTGGCCTAGTATTCAACTCTTTTTTGTTTTGCTAAGCTTCCCCATATGATCGCTCTCCTTGCGGCAACTAGCGACGATAGTCTTACTCTTTGCCCTTGTGCTATATTGGAGCATGGTTTTCTTTTCTTTGATTTAATTTCCCTACCGATCAACCGCGCCCACCACGCTGTAACAAGCCATGTCCAAATCCTCAGAGAAGAAACGCCCCCGTGACGAGGAGGCCGACGCTGCGGCTGCTGCCAGCAAGAAGCAAAAAGTCAAGTCACACGACTCTAGCAAGAAGAAATCGAAGAAGGGCGAGAAGATTGAGACTGCGGTCCAGGCCGAGCCCGTAGCTACGGCTGCTGTCGCTGAGCCTGCCGACAAGGCTGAAAAGAAGTCTAGAAAGAGTAAAAAGGCTGCCAACGTCCAGACCCAGGCTGAGACTCCCTCCGATACCTCATCATCCGGGGAGGAGGAGGAGGATGTCAAGGAGGCTGCGACTGAGTCTGGCGCCGATGATTCTACATCAGATGAAGACTCGTCTGAAACTGATGACTCTAGCTCAGACTCTGGCGACGACAAGAAGCCCGCTATTACCGCTACAACTACCTCTACTCCCTCCGCTACCACATCCACCGCCTCAACATCCACAGCCGACCGCCCTCTGCAGTCTATCGAAACGAAACCGCCAGGTAACGGCTACTTCAAACCAGAATTTGCGCCCAAACAGCTGGAGTTCCCTCTGTATACTCAGACTTTTTCCATCAAGACCAGCCTGTTCCCCGTCGGTTTTGATAAGCCCGCCGCTGCTGCTGGCACACAGCTGCTGGCGCCAATGCTGAACCGCTACAGCAGCCTCTACCACGGCGTTCTGCTAGCCTACCGCAATGTCATTGTTTCACAGTGGCCGTCACGTATCGGCGCTTCCGAGACTAACGCCCAGCCTGTCAAGCTGCAGTCACGCGACGAGTTTGCTGTTGGATTTGCTTGGGTCACAGCGGACATGGACTTGTTTGTTCCGTCTGTAGGTGCCTGGATGGAGGGCGAGGTGGTACTTCAGACTGAGGGCCACATTGGCGTGGTGTGCTGGGGCAGGTTTAATGCTAGCATCGAGGCGTCGCGGCTGCCCCGAACATGGCGTTGGGTGGCTGCTGAAGAGGCCGAATTGGAAGATGACTCTATGGAGTTGGACAACGGCGCGAGCGGGGATGCTGCTGCCCTGACACCACAAACCACAGGGTACTGGGCCGATGAAAAGGGCACGCCGGTTGACGGCAAGGCTGTGTTCCGTATCAAGCGCTTCGATGTTGGTGTCCGTGATGACCATAGCTTCATCAGCATCGAGGGCAGCATGCTGGATGACAAGACCGAGGCCCAGGTGCGTTCCGGGGAGCTTCAGCGCGAGGAAAACCGCCGCGCCAAGTCGTCGGGCTACCTGATGGGCAGCCGGAAGCGTGTCATTGACTTTTCTGTTACAGACTGCGGTGTGCAGGAGGAGGAGATTCGCGATATTAGAAGTCAAATTGACTGGCGTCGCGCCCGGCCACCGACGCCGACGTCGTACTCAATGACGTGAGAAGAAGGGAGAGGCAGGCAAGAAGCAGGGGGTAGTGGAGAGGAAATAGACGAGACCAAACCGAGGGACGAGCCGGGGAGAAGCAAGAAAGAGACGGAGGAGAATCACATGAAAAGACAACATCTCATTGGCATGGGGTGGACAAGGGCCAAGATCAAGGCATGGCCAATAGAACGCCGCAGGCCTCAAGTTTTTGCGGCACATCAGCACTGAGATGTACATATTTTGGAGTTTTCTTTTTTTTAATTATTTGCGTGGGGTGCTGCAAAAGGATGTTTTCTCTTTATTAACCGCATGCAACATATTTATTCTGAGGTCTGCATGTAGTAAGTAACCATGGCCGTTGGTTGGTCACGGGTGTTACATCTGTTGTTGTTCTGCTGCTGCCTTGGCCTGGACTTGGACCAGCCGTTCTGGCTGCTTGCTTGAGCACGGCCTCCAAGCATATATTTGTGTGACCCGCATGAAGTTGTGACTCGCACTTGGCTTGACTCACGATTCACGATAGTTGGGTTTCCTAGTGTCATTAACAACCCCTTCCCCCCTTCCTCCCCCAAAAAATTGTCAAATAGGCTAACCTAATTGGATACTGTCCCTACTCGCCCACCGCTACTGGTGCTGCTTGTCATAATTTATATCCGCGTTATTCCCGCTACAATTTCAAAGCTTCCTCCGAACTGTGAATAAAACACGGCATGTCCTTCTCCCCTTGCTCGCCTTTGTATCTGTCTTTTGTTTTTCCTCTTCACTTGACCCAGTGCGTCCCCTCGCTTTTATTGCTATCATGCCAATTTCGTTGGACCTTTCCAAGCCTTCTATAGCAGCAGAAGCAGCCCTATCACGGCCCGTTCCTAGTCTGTATGATATGGGTAACATCACCAGTCCCAGCGCCCGTTTCCACGAGAGTACGCCCGCTGCCTCCCTATCAGGATCAATTCCTATCCAAACTACAGCTCAAGCTCCTGTCTGTCTCCAGCCGGATGGAGGCTACGGATGGGTCTGCACTGCATGTGTTTCTATCATTAATGGGCACACCTGGGGCCTGAACAGCAGCTATGGTGTGTTCCTTGCCCATTACCTTAAAGAAAACACATACCCTGATGCCACGCCGCTGCATTTTGCCTTTATTGGATCTCTTAGTATTTCCTGTGCTCTTCTGATCTCACCACTTGCCATCATGTCCACCCGCCACTTTGGTACCAAGCCAACCATGTACATTGGTGTTGTTGTCGAGGCTACTAGTTTAGTGTGTGCTAGCTTCGCCCACAAGATCTGGCATCTGTTTCTGACACAGGGATTTCTCTTTGGTGTTGGTATGGGGTTTTTATTTGTGCCTAGCTACAACGTCATCCCCCAGTGGTTCACCACCAATCGCTCCCTAGCCAATGGCATATCAGCTGCAGGGTCGGGTATGGGTGGTCTCTTGTACTCTCTTGTATCTGGTGTAGTCATCAGAAAGCACGGGGTGGCTTGGACGTATCGTATGCTAGGTATCACGGCATTCGTAGCCAATGCCTTCTGCACTACCCTTGTGAAGGACCGACACGCTGCTATCGGGTCCCGCCAGAATGCCTTTGATACTAAATTGTTCCGCCGTTTGGAATACTTTCTGCTCCTGGCCTATGGCTGGTTCTCCCTTCTGGGCTACATTGTTTTGATATTTAGCCTTGCTAACTATGCTAACAGCATTGGTCTTGGGGCTTCTGATGCCGCCCTGATCAGCGCCATGTTCAATCTCGGCCAGGGTATAGGTCGGCCTTTTATCGGATACTTTAGCGACCGCTCAGGGCGGATCAACATGGCAGCCTTCATGACGCTTATCTGCGCCGTGTTTGTGTTTACTATTTGGATTCCTGCCAAGTCCCTTAGCGTTCTTATCTTATTTGCCATCCTAGGCGGTGCGGTAGCGGGGACATTCTGGACCACCATAGCACCTGTCACAGCAGAGGTCGTTGGCCTAGCGGATATCCCATCGGCCCTTAACCTCATGTGGCTTGTTTTAGTGCTGCCATCTACATTCAGCGAGGCCATGGCGCTCGAAATTGTGGCTGGCACAGGCAAGTATATCGGGGCTCAAGCATTTGTCGGTTGTATGTACGTGATAGCGGCTGGGTCTTTGGTGGTGCTGCGAGGCTGGAAGATTCGAGATAACATGAGAACTAGTGCCGCTTCGACATCATCAAGCGAGTCATCTGAGACTGCTGTCGAGCTAGCACCTGAACTGGTAATGGAGAAGGTGCCTCAAAATGAGGTGGGCTTAGTCGCAAATGTCGGGATTTTGCGGTATGCGTTCGCCATGACGAAGGTGTAAATCGTAAAGGATAAAAGCAAAAGTGTTTGTATGACTTGTATATATGTGCGCTGGTAATATTCCAGGCCACGGATGAAGAATTGGTCTCATGCTAGTAGAGGTGGCTAGATCGTAGATTCTAATACATAATGGTAAAGCAAATACGTAGTTATATGTCCAGCTTTCTTTCCATGTATGAAAACAACGAATGCCATGCTCGACTATTTGCTTATTAATGAAGCTTTAAATTAAGCACATCAGCATTACTATCATTGCCTCTTCGCTGAATTAACTGTGAACTATCTGCCTCCTTTCTTAATACACTCACATCTTCGCATCCTCCTCCCCATCCCCCCTGTGCACGGTATGATTTTCCTTGCACTAGCTCATCCAGTGCCCCCGCAGCTGACAGACTCATGAAGTTCATCTACTCTTCTCAAGAAACGTGGCTATTATATATCGTGTAACTAGCCTAGCTAGGAAAGCTGCCCTAGGACACTATTGGAATTGAGCCAGGAAGCCTATGCGCAAAAGGGGCATTTGCGTAATCCTATATCCAAAATTTGCAACAGATGGGTAGGTAGTCTACAAAGAGACCACCGGCACAACCATAGCTCATAGGAGAGGGCGTTCATGCGCCAAGCCAGCCTGGCCAGTTCTTAGAGTGACACATACAAATTTAAAGAGACCGCAAGTGAGCTAGCCGCCAAGCCCGAGATACCGCAATTGCCAACTATACCTACGCCAGATGTACCATGGACCAACTTTCTTTGGCGTAGAAAACGTAGGACTAATGAAAAGGAAGACGATTCCATAGAACCAAGTGTTGAGTTGTGATGCCAGAAAACAGCAGTGATGACTAGTTCAGTTCCGGAAATTTATTTTTGATAGGGTTGATTTTGTCTCGGCCGCCGCGGAATAGCCTTCCTCAAAAGTACATACAGGAAACTGCAAAATTGTTTATCTCCTCTACATTGTCGTGAAGGAGGAGTAGTATTACCAGAGCATATGATGTTTAAACTGTACCCATGTATCTACGTACCTACGTACCCATGTACCCTCTAGCCACAAAGATAAGATCCTCCAAAAGTTATCATAACGTTATGTGACGAATCAGGCAACAGCTACTTTAGGAGTGGATGGTTTTATTTTTATCCTTTTATCTCAGTAGTTGTCTTTTCTGGGAAATCCTATGTAGATAAAACTCGCCTTATACAAAGGCAGATTTGCAGGCTAACACGGAGATAACAGGGTAGCAACTATGTATGTATGCTATGAGGGGCCTTGGGATCAATGAACGAGCTAGGAAGATGCGGCCGAGATGGGCAAAAAAGTACTTGATTACAACAACATGTGCTATATTAGTCATGCGCCGTATAGAGTCTCACCAAGTCCTTCTTAGGTACTACAAAATGGATCAACTTGACAAAGCGTGGTTTAAGCTTAGATTCGCAAGTATGTGTGTGGTACACATTCTGTTGTCTCATACCGTATGTACAAACACCAAGTTAAACTTCTATCCTTGTTGCTCTCCATTGTTGCACGAGAATGCCAAGCTACGGGACGAGGAAGCTCAAAAGCTTGCCTACTAAGCTAGGCCAAAGCTTCCTGTCAACTTGACCATAAATTACGTATTTCACGAACTCAAGGCCTAATCTCCCCCACCCCCTTTATCATATTGAGCGGGGAAATGCCGCCCTATCGCCACCAAGGCCTTCAGGATTAAGCTAGAACAAATCACCTATAGTGAATCCTCATATCGCATATCGCAACCGCTAATTCGTTACCCATTCTCGGTCGAATATCTCACCCCTGCTTTTTGGGTTGCTAGGAGAGGAAGAGAGGCTGGACATGCTAGTGTTACCAACTTGCGTGGCTTCTGTTATCGGGAGCCCTTATTCCTCTTTTCTATCAACTCTGTTTCGGGTTCTTGAAGGCTCAAAAACCTTGACTAACAGCATTCCAAAGCTTAGCATTCCTAAGGTCTCTCATTGGCCGCTAATTGATAACCTACCTTTACACTTGCAGCCTGTCAACTTACACTCACGCACAGTGGCGTCTCTAGTGCCGTTCTTTATCTCGGTCGTTAGTTTGAAGCGGAAATATAGATGACGGCTGCTTGTCATGCGTCGAGATCGCCATTTGGCCGTTACGAGTGGCGATTATTAGCGAAGTAGAACAAGATGCCTTTCACTGTATTTGGCCACTTGCATCCTATCTCACCAGCGTCCTCCGCTCCCGGAATATATAAAGATTGAGCTCTCTCCCTACTGCGTCTGTCTCTTGGTTGTCTGTTCTCTCTAACCAGCCGCACTGCAAATTTCACGAGATACACTTGTGTCTTCTGGCTGCCAGTTTCGTTCTGCATTTCTATCTTCCCCCTTTTTACTTGTTTGTCTCTTCCTACCTTATCAATATGGTCTTCCCTTCTATCAAGGGCCTGGCCGCCGCCGTCCTCCTCCTTGGCACCCTTGCCCACGAGGTTGCAGCACGTCCAGAGCCTAAGAGCACCTGGGTTCACAAGGGGCCTGCTCGCAAAAAGATGTCGCAAAACCTCAAGCGCAATCTCGAGGGCAGTATGGGGGTCAATAACCCCATTTATCGCCGCGAAGACAGCTACCCTGACTGCAAAGAAACTCTGGCTACCAACATCACAGCCCCCAAGACCAACATCTGGGCTGCACTTACTGAGAGCGAGGCTGCCGGTCTAGTTGCTTGGATGTTTGACCAGCCAGACCTAAATCTTACGGTCTCTGAAAATGCGACCTCGTGGGATAACACCATGTAAGTCAGAAGATAAAGGATGGGCGTACAAGAGGAACTCAACGCAGTTTGCACTTACACAGCCTTGCTAACATCTCGCCCTTCCCTCCTCTCTGCAGTATTCTCGTTGAAACCCTTGCTCCCAATAAGTCAGATGCTCTGAGCTACATTGACGGTAATGCCACTGCCCCTGTCAAGTATGCCCATGCTGTTCTAGACTACCGTTCCAGCGACAACCCCTACTACCAGGACATTGTCATTGGTCCCATCCCTGTGCAGAATGGCACCACGAAATGGGAGCCGCTGACCTTCCCCTACACAAAGCAGAACAACGGCCGTGTGCGAAACCTAGACGCCGATTCTGATGATATTCTATACACGGAATGGCTGTACAAAATCGGTGCGTCCATTGCGGATATCACCCTAGACCTTTGGAACGGTACTGTTATGGGTCTTGACAATGATACTATGGATATCTGGGGCATTGACCCGCTATGGCAAGACAACGAGCGCATCATTCGCTGGGATGGTTTCTGGAACTACCCCAGTTCTGGCCTTGACTCCGAGACGCTGCTGCCGCTCGGTCTCTATGTGCAGAGCGACGTCACCGGCCGTGACCCGAGCAAGTGGAAGCTCAAGGGTTGGCTGTACAACAACGTTTATTACAAGTCGACTCGGGAGTTCCGTCGGGCCTACTGGAGCAAGGGTTTTGTCAAGAACGGCCCCAACGTTGAGGGAGACTGGGCCAGTACCGACCAGCTTGGCACGCCATTCCCTATGGACTCTGCCCAGCCGCCCGTGCAGGTAGCCCCAGCTGGCAGTCGCTACAGCCTGGATCATGATGCCCAGTACGTTGAGTGGATGGGCTTCAGCTTCTACATTGGCTTCTCGCGTGACGTGGGCATGACCCTATATGACATTCGTTATGAGGGTACTCGCATCCTTTACGAGCTTGGTTTGCAGGAGGCACTGGCCCACTATGCTGGAAATGATCCGATCCAGTCGGGCACTTCGTACCTAGACACATTCTACGGTTTTGGGCCTTACGCGTTTGAGATGGTCAAAGGCTATGACTGCCCCAGCTACGCAACCTTCCTAAATTCGTCGTTCTACGTCAGCGAGACCACTCACACTCACCTCAATTCTATCTGTCTATTTGAGACTGAGGCCGACTATCCCATCCAGCGCCACTCAAGCTCCGAGTATATCAGCATCACCAAAAATACACAATTCACTGTCCGCTCGGTGTCGACAGTCGGCAACTACGACTACATGTTCTCGTACACTTTCTCTATGGATGGCTCAATGGCCGTTGAAGTGCGTGCTTCGGGCTACATCCAGTCAGCCTACTATGCTCACAACGGAGACTACGGCCACCGCATTCATGACAACCTTTCTGGCTCCATGCACGACCATGTGTTGAACTTCAAAGCCGACTTTGATATTCTAGGACTCAACAACAGCGTTCAGATGCTCAGCACGGTGCCTGTCAGCAAGCATTACCCCTGGAGTGACAAGCCGCGGAACACAATGCAGGTCAAGCGCTCGTTCCTAGACAATGAAGACCACAGTCGCTTCAATTGGGCTGAAAATGGCAAGACGCAGGTCCTAATCGTCAACGAGGACAAGCCTAACAAATATGGCGAGCTGCCGGGCTACCGCGTCCTGCCCTACACGGGGACTTGCCACTTGACGGTAAAGGACTCGAGCAATCTAGTCAATGCCGCGCACTGGGCCGAGTACGACGTGCAAGTGACACGGCGGAAGGACACTGAGCCACGGTTGGCACATGCGTACAATTCACAAGATGTGATTGACCCACCCATCGACTTTAGCAAGTTTTTTGATGGCGAGGATCTCCGCAAGGAGGATCTGGTTATGTGGCTAAATCTCGGTATGCACCATGTGCCTCATACTGGCGACTTGCCCAACACAGTCTTCACTACGGCCCACTCTGGCATTCAGTTCATGCCTAGCAACTACTTCCTCGTAGACCAGAGCCGCCGCACCAACAACATGATACGTATTCAATATGGCAACGGCACGGCAGCCCAAGTAGTGGACTTTGGCCAGAAGGCTGAAAACTGCACGCTAGACTACGAGCCGGCCACTGTCGATCTGTGGCAGTACAAGGGTGACGTAGTTGTTCGCAAGTTCCCATACGACCCAAACAACCCGTACTACGAGACAGACCACATCGTTTAGGCGGAGATATCAAGATAAAGACAATCACAGGGGAGGGTGTGCAAAAGAGGGGAGACATAATGGCCAGCAATTACCCCCCCCCCCCTAGTCCTACGTCAGCTCTCTTAGGTTCTTTTGCCTGTGGCTGATCCTTTCTCTTTGTGGATGGTGTGTTATCGCTCACCCATGATCTCTATCACTTTCTATTATCAATCTTCCCCTTTTTTTCAGGCAAAAAGCAAAAAAAAAAAGACAAAGAGGCGTGCTGAGTCTGACTTGGCCTACTATTTGACCTTGGGTTAGGCTCAACTCAACTCACCTCTCGTGTTTGTGTAGCCATAGCTACCGTGAAGGACAGACAGTGAGGCTCAGACTCGGATAATACCAACGCTTCCCTGCAGCATTCTAAGGCTGTATATATAGGACAAACAGCAAGATTAAAATAGATGGGCGTATCCAGGTCCTGGTACACAAGACCAGATTCGGATGCTGCTATATGGCAGCGGCATCTGAGGCTGCGAGCCAAGAGATTGTGAAATGTTGACGACACGATTGAATGATAGTTTTTAATATATAAGATTCTATGCCCTTCCGCTTCTTTTTTTTATTTTCTTTCCACCTATCTTCCTTGCCTGCTCCTCTACAATTCTCTCTATTCCTTATTCTTGCATCTTCGCCTTGACCATGCGCTTCCCCGCGACATTCACCGCCTTAGCTTCACGTGTGCACAACTCGCCTCGAGCTGCAGCTCCAGAGGATGACTCAGATGACGCTGTCCAAACAGCCGTGCCCGACTCTGATATTGTCGAGGAGAACGAAGAAGATAACGATGATAATGAAGACGAGGAAGACGACAACGAAGATTCTTCTACCTCCATATTCAACACGGCAACGCTTAGTGTCGAAACAGTTCTAGGAATCCGTACGTACCTTCCCTCCTACTCACTGTAACCCTAAATTTACCTCGCTCTCTTCATAGACTCTATCCTTGCCTTATTCTCACCGTATTCTGGCTCTCCACCCTATGCTAATCCTCCTCTCCTGCAGCCACCGCCACTGAAACCCACAGTTCTCTTCCCTCTTCTACAGATGCCGAACACTTTGCCTCCAATCCATCCAACGCCTCCAAGGCCTACTATGCCTGGATAGCAGCACCTGTCTTCTTTGTTGTGCTTCTCGGCATCATCGGGTCCTGGGAGTTCTTCTTTTTCCAGCGCCGCAAAAAGCACGCAAAGCCCACAGCCACCACGACACCCTCGGCAGTGCACCTTTTGGGTGGGAGGCCAGAGATGATGGTGTCTCAGGGATCTATGAGGGATACCATAGGTGGGTCTAGATCTGGAGGTTCTGTGGGGGGGTCTACGGGGTCTCTACCTCGGGGATTGGGCATTATAGGGCCAGAGGGAAGAGGAGTGCCACTAGAGCTGGGGTCTCCAGGTTTCGCATCAGCACACAGCCTAGAAAGACCAGCACCAGCGGTAGTACGCGGGTCTAGAGTGCTTGATATAAGACACCCGATAGAGGAGACACGCGAGCCAGAAACGGTACGAACGTCCCCACCAGGCCAGCCAAGTACAAGGGCAGTAGAGGCTTGAGCTGAAGTGAGCCTTGGCGCAATGCTAGCTGTGTGTGTACATAATTAATACAAGGACAAGGGAGAGGTGAAAATCATACAGGTTGTAATATCTATATGGGGGAATAGTGTAGCAGATAAAAATATGTATATAGAAAGGCGGAGACGGGAAAACGGGCGGATAATATTAGCGTCGTGCCCAGTAACAGGGCTTTATTTCTTCACTGTTCTATTGGTACAGCCATGTATTACATGCAGCCAAGACACAGCGGATCCAGTTTGTGCGATTCCTAGATTGTAATACAGCGAGCAGTTGTGGGCTTTTAGAATAAGATATGCATGCGTAGACATTGCCAAAAAAGAAAAAGTAGCGGAGATAAAGGACAGAAAGAAGGAAGGGTAGAGACATGAAGGCCAGGGGAAGAGGACGTCGCCGTTATCCAAACAAAAACAAGTAATTACCACCAGCAACTCTTGTACTACCAAAAAGTACAGTCTAAAAATAGCCTCGAGTCTCTTGGGATTTGTCGAGTGTCTAACCCTAATATAATAGAATAAACGCCATTCTTTTTTTTTTACTTAATTTTTTAGTCCCTCTTCCTCAAGTGTGCCAGCCTATAGTGATCTTCTAGATTACTAGCATAAGAAGGGGATTTTCTGCAAACTGCATAGTGTGTCTGCTCGCATGGAGCTGAAGGCTGATCAGAACCAGATACAAGAGCCTAATGCATAATAACGAAGTCAGAGGGAGGATGATGTTAAGCACAAGATAGACGTGTGAGCAGCGGCTTTCGAAAAAAATAAGATGCTCGCTAATGAGAAAAGCTCGCTTGATGTAGATTTAACCCCGTACCTGTACTTCATTTCAAATCTTCATGATGGCCTAGTGGGAATATCCCCGGCTTCACCTTTTCTTTTTTGCTATGGTGCACGTTCCTGTGCTCATCATGCACTTTTCTCTCCTCTGATACCCAGATCAGCATCAAAGTCCAACCCCAACCCTGACATAGCCCCCCAGTCTTCACGCTTTCTTCTTTTTGTTCTATTGCTCCTTTTCTTCTGCTTCTGCTTCTTTTTTTCTTGCTGTTTCTGGGCTCGTGCTTTGTCTTGCTCTCGCTTTCGCTGTTACTTTGTGACTCTTGTTTGCTGCCTTCTTAACCTTGAAACAAATAAACTTCCTAGCTTGGCAACTTGTCAAAAAGCCAAAACCCTGGCTCTCCCCTCCTCCCCTTCAAAACGACCGTGCCACGGTCTTGTTAAACGCATGCTGTAATAGGCTTTTGTTTCGTGACAAGCTTTTTTGTGTCAACTGTTTTGTTCTCTTTCCCACCATGCAGCGTAGCCTAGCAATGTCCAAGCTTTCTGGGTCAGTATAAGCACAGGATAGCAGCAAGGAGCACCGACGGCCCGGTAATTTCAGGCAGGAGAAACAATTTACCTGTTGATTGTACAGCACTGTCTTTCAGCAACCCCATGTCCTTGTGTCTCTGTTGTTCTCACCTCGTTGTATTCGTCTGTGGTCTTTGCCTTCTTGTTACACTACTGAGACTGAGACCCGAGTCTCCTCGTCGACTCTCCTCGTCGGCGAGGGAGAGACATATTGGTTGCGAGGTTTTAGCCAGCCCGTGCCCTTGTTCTAGGAGCGGTTCTACGGGTCTAGCGGGATGGAGCTGACACTGCAAAGTAAACGAAAAAGTAGCAGTGAGAAGAAGCAAGAGAATACCGGAGGTCGGAGGCCGGGATGGGGTAACGAGACAACAAGTGACCATGGTACATACACTTACATATAAAGCTGGGCAACACTGCTGCTAGTTGTCCGAGTAGTCCTCAGCCACTTCATGACCACCATTACCACCCATTTCTTTTTATATCTCTCGCTACAACCCTCTGGTGTTTACTACACTATTTTCTTCTCGCCAAAGCAGCTAGCCGTGTTTTCCAATCTCTTCTTTCCTTTTTTCTTTCCGTCTTTTTGTATAAGAAGAGCCCCAGCCCTTTTCTTTATCTCTCTCCCTGCAGTTGTTGATACCTTATTGACTCTTATTCACCCTGTTCTACCTTACCTCACCCTGCGTTGCGTCTGCATATAACCTTTTTCCCTTTTTTTCAGTTTAAACGCCCGCCACCCAATCAAACACTGCCACCACTTGCCGCCTTGCGCTTAAGTCTGCCACTTTATTTTTACACTGTCTTATTTGCTCTATTTGTGTGCAGCATCTGCGTGTACGTGTGTTGCGCTGTGTTGTGTTATATACAGCGTATAGCCCTGGCTAGCCAGTTATCTCACCGTGATCGTCACTGAACTCTTCCTCTTTGTCCTACTCCCTACCTTCCTTTCCTTTTTCCCTTAACGATTAAGAAGAGCTTCTTCGAACTCTAGCATTATGCATTTCTCCACAATAACATTCCTTGCCGCCCTTGTTAGCCATGTTAATGCTCGTGCTGTGGCACTGCAATCCCGATTTCCTCCTTCCTTCAACCGGACTCCCAAGGAACAGCCAGCTCTGCCTGTGTCTGGTGTGTGTAAGTTGACCAAGTGCCACCGCAGACCTCGCCATTTCCTTTCAGGCTTACTAACACTTCTTTTTCTCCTCGCATACAGCACCTGAGCTCCCTGCTGTGCCTGAAGGTCTAGTCCTCAAGCGTGTTGTTCTCGGCCACGGCTACCAGAACTACACCTGCTCCGGCGAAGGCGCTACTGCCGAAGCCACCGGGGCCCTCGCCGTGCTCTATGATGCCATGGCACTGTACCCCGGCCAAAGTCCCTTCTCAGTGTCGCTCGAGCAGTTCCTCGGCCTCACAGGGCCAGCATTGCTTCAAACAGCAGTACCTCTCGCAACCGCACCCAACACGCGTGTTGACCAGTCCGCCGAAGGTGCATCAGCAGATCCCTTCCCCAAGGCACCCGTAGCACCCCTGGATCTGAGTGCAGCTGGAGTGCAGCCGCCGCTGCCGTATGTCGGTGTGCACTTCTTTGATGCGCAAAAGGTGCCTCACTTTGAGCTGACTAACGGCGAGAAGCTGCTGGCAGCCAAGCTGGCATCACAGCCAGCTCCGGCTAATGCAACTGCTGGGCCGAATAGAGAGCCAGCGGCTCCATGGCTGTATATTGGCGATGTTGGTGGCTCAGTGTGCCTTACTGCCGGATACCGCGTCGAAACTGCTGGTGGAACGCCCCACACCTGCAGTGGTGCTGGCGATGATAGCTCTGTTTATACGGCGTACTATTTCTTGTACGGCCCTCCCAAATAGACTTGGGGAGGATAAGAAAAGGGGACGGTTAAGGCGTAGAATGTTTAATGTCTTGGGCTATGCCCGAAAGAGGGAGGGATAGACAGACGGCGTTATTTGGTGATTGTTTTTGAACTTTTTAATGTGTGGTTTTCGGAATGACGGCATTGGCCATCCAGCGTTAGCTGTCATTTGTCGTGCGTCTAATTATTAGAGTTTGCTTAGCTTGACGCGTCGTTTTAGCTGATCTATTTAGTTTTTCTTTCCTGGATAGATGGTGTTAGTCCAGATAGCAAGAGCAATAGTTAGTATTATTTGCACGCTTCGAGTTCAACAAACAATCAAGAGTGAAAAGATGACAATAACAAACGACGACAGAAAAAAAGCCGGCAAAGAGTTTCATGATATTATATGTAACAAAAAGTTCAACCTAGGTGTGTAGATGGATATATGACGTGCGTGCTATGCATACCCAAAGGGCTGACTGAAGCCGACGGGGGCCATCTAGAAGCTCAACTAGAGGCTAATGGGGAAAAAAAAGACAACCTCTCAACCATGGATGTTTTACGTTTGTGTATGGATGTTTGTATATGTTCGTTTATATCAGATCTATCCCCGCGCCAGCTCGGCCTCCAAGCCCTGTGCCTGGGCCATGTACTCCTGCGGCCGTGGGTCCTCTGACGTCCAGCCCCCACCCTGGGGCATGGGGACCTGAGCTGGCTGGCCGGCTGCGGCCGCACCTCCAGTCTGGGCATTAGGCACTTGGCGAACAATCTCACGGAAGCGGTAAACCTCGGCTAGGATCATCTTGCGCATCTCGCCGACATCCTCAACAACCTCAAAGTCGAAGTTGAAGGTGGTGGGACACTCGGGTTCATCCGAAGGGTCGTGCCAGATGGATAGATAAGGGTGCTCCAGAGCCTCTTCAACGCTGATGCGCTGCGAAGGGTCGAAGGCCAGCATGCGGTCCAGCAGATCAAGGGCTTGTGGGTTAGCGTTGGGAAAGAGCGAGGTGAAGTGCTTCTTAGGCATGTAGGGCAGGTTTCGGACGTATTCCTGGGCGCGAGTAGAGCCGATACGGCACAGGGTCTCTTCGTTGGGAGTTCCGAGGATGTGGAGAATCTGGTTCAGCTGGTCAACGTAGTCACGGCCCTTGAAGAAGGGACGGCCACCAAGCAGCTCAGCGAGAATACAGCCAACAGACCAGACGTCGACTAGAGAGAAAAAAAAGAAAAAAGGAGCGAGTGGTTAGCTGAGAGGTCTTTATTTTTCTTTCCCCATGGCAATGCGACTACTTACTAGCCTTGGTGTAGCTCTGGAAGCTGAGCATAATCTCGGGAGCACGGTACCATCTGGTGGCAACATACTCGGTCATGTATCCGGCGTTCTCATCGGGGTCAATGGAGAATCCACGGGCCAGGCCAAAGTCGCAAATCTTGAGCTCGCAGTCGGCATTGACCAACAGGTTACCAGGTTTCAGATCACGGTGGAGCACATTTGCGGAGTGGATGTACTTGAGGCCGCACAGAATTTGGTAGATGAAGGACTGGAAATGGGCGTCGGTGAGGGCCTGGCCGGAGCGGATAATGGCGGCAAGATCGCATTCCATGAGCTCTGTTAATATTGTGAGAAGGTTAGTGGGGGATGTTTCAAAGGGGGGATTGGCGGGGTGGGGGCGTCTGCTTACCTTCGTAGAGGTATGTCTCGTTGAAGTTATCGGGACGGGGGATGTCCATGTCGTAGAGACAAGTGATCTGAAGAATAGGCGCATGGGCGTGTTAGAAAAGATAGAGCAACAGAGGCAGAGGGAGGGGGGATGGAGATGTCTTACATTGCGGTGGCCACGGAAGTGCTGCAGCAGCTTTATCTCACGCAGAGCGCGCTTGGCGAGAATCTTCTTGCTGAAGACATTGGTGACCTTCTTAATGGCAACACCTTCGTTGGTGAAGTTGTTGACAGCGGCACTGTGGAGAAGAGAATTGCGGTGTTAGATCCGGTGCGGGATGCAGAGGGAGGGACAGGCAGATACTCACCAGACCACGCCGTAGGCGCCCTGACCCAGCTCCTTGGTCACAGTGTAGCGCTCATCCACATAAAAGTCTTGGTTAAAGACCTTGAAGACCTTGCGACCCTGTACTTCGGCCATTTTGGGAAGGAACGAAAAGCGGTGGTGGAAAAATTAGGTAGTTGCAAAGTGCGGGTACGTCAATCGAGGTCGAGGTCGAGGTCGAGGTCGAGGTCGAGGTCAAGATCGAGATCGGGGCCTTGTCGAAATAGGGAGGCGCACGATAAGGATTGTGTTATAGTAGCAATGTGCGGGGTCTATAGAAAGCGGAGATGTGGTCTGTCTAGCTGCAAGTTGCCTGGTGCCTTGAATTGACCAGCAGCGTATAAAAAGCGAGAAGAAAATAGAGGGAAAATAGACGAAAAAGAAAAAAGAAAAAATAACAAAAAAGAGAAGTAATATGTACTGCGGTTGCCGTGTTTATAACGAAGCAAAACGTCCAGAATGACACGATAAATAAAACAAAGGTCAAGTGCAAAAATGAGAAGTCCAAAAGATCAAGCAAAGGAAAGCAAATAGAGACAATGAAAGAGAAGAAAGAGCGGGCCAATCACAGTGAGATCAGCGTTGTAGTGGTGAGGAGGAGTGGTCGGTAGGAAAACAAGAACAAAGACGAGGGAATCGCTGCCTTTTTGATGTGATGTGATGGTGTCGCAAGGAGGAGTAAAAAAAGAAGCAGATGATTTATTATTCTCTCAATGTTCCAGGACAAAATAACCAAGAACAAAGGAAAATGAAAAGTGTCATCAAGCGTCAAAAAATAGCAACAGTGGCCGAGCAGGCTCGGTTCGGGCACACAGGAAGAGAAGAGCAGTAATAGCGCCTTCCACCACCCTTACCAAGATGAGAGAACACGGACAAAGACAAGAAGGTTCGTCGTTTCGGCTTGGACAGAGGATCGGGGGCAAAGGAGGGAGGGGAGGCAAGGGAAGGGGTCTGCGATGGCTTCTTCCCCCTTCTCTCTTCTCACTCTTCTTCTAGCGCACTTAGCCCTGCTTGGATTTCTTCTTCCCAAGTCCCTTCATCAGTCTTTACGTCCAAGGTCTTCGTCCAGCGCCTCTGTTTAGTGCCCCTCTTCTTCTAGCACCCTCGTCTAGCACCTTTACCTATGTCTAGGATTGGCCTTTACGCCGCTCTCGCCCCCTTCTCCCCCTGGAATTAGATGCCTAAAAAAACAGCTACCAAGCTGAGGGGAGAGGGGCGGACGTGTTGGAAGTGCGGGCAAATGTCATTCATTATTATGTCTCGTCTCATGGTCTAAATCCACCGACCTGATTGGGTATTTCTGCTTTCCCACAGAGCAGCCGCAATCAACAAGCACCCAGCCCTCGACAAGATGAAGAGATGAAAGGGAAGAGAAACAAGGGCTGAAGGAACATCCCCCAAAATAGAAACACATAGTCCTACCTACCAGGGCCAGTTCGAAGTTGAGATGCAACATCTGTCAAGGCCCATCGATTGGCTGGTTCGAGACTCAATGTCAATAATCTTCGATCTTTGCTGCCCCTTCCCCTTCTCCTTCATCGTTTCTTCGTAGTTAATTTTATTCCTGACCTTCTTATTCTTTCCGTTCTTATCCCCATCTCTCTCTCTCTCTTTCTCTCTCTCATCTCATATGCTTCCACGCTTCATTTCTTCCCGACCACCGCACGCGCCCTTCGCTTCTCGCCAGTGTTTCCAAAGATCCACCCCTTTCCTCAAAATCTCTCCTACACTACCGCCTGAGATCATTAAGCCCAGTTTTAGCTCGAGGGCGCTTGGGGAATCCAACGGCAGACCAGGGGCTTGCTGTTTTATTATTCTGTATTACATTATGTACTTACGTACACTACAGTCCAGCATGTATTTGCTACGGGCCATGCGGAAGCAAGTCACGGCGGAACAGCTTGTCCCAACGACTGATCTCCCTCCACCTTAGCATGCACTTAAACTTGCTTCCTTTTCTAGCGCAACCATCTATCTTCAGTCTGTTTTCAGCCCTTCTTTGTCGCTTGCTCACTTGCTCGCAATGCCGTCTGCCCTCTTTCCTATCCTTGGCTTCGTAGAGGCACCATCTTCCTCATCCCAAGCATGCGCAACGCCAAAGCCCGGCCACAGGATGCAGGTTCCTCTCAAGTCATGTCTGCGGGCTCCGTCGCTAGCCAACTGGGGGACACATGCTCAAAACAGCTACAGGAAAATATTCTAGGCCATGCAGAAAATATTGCTTTTTTGTGAGAGTAACGGTGAAGTGAATGCTCAGCCCCTTATCCCATCCTTTCCCTCTGGAGACTCTTTTTCCAACAGTTGTCGCCAGATAACATGGGTCTCTGGAAATCTCCCGTCTCATATGGGGACTCATCCTCGCGATACCAACACATATCTCTCGCTTTGAGGGCCTTTTCCTAGCCGCATCCAGCCCTTAGCATCCGCTTCTTCAAATGCCACCAGCAGTATTGCCAACACCAACAGCCTAACGGCCGCAGAGGCCCGCCCTCCAGTGAGCTTATATACCTGCAACAGTCCACGGACTAGACCCAGTTACTTCTTCCTCAACTGCCAAAATGCGAGACCCATTCGGTCTTGGCCAGAAGCTAGATATCCACCGTCCGAAGCAGAGATGGCCAGGCTGTAACCCACCCCTTCGGCCATTAACGCCAAGACCGCTATATAGGCAAGCCACAGGCCACCACTCTCTGTCTTTTCGTGTTTGCTCTATCTAAAGCAATGTCCGTATGTTTCCTTTCCCAATGCATCAGACCCTCAAGTGTCAGCTACCAAGGGCATATCCCTAGACAAATAGCTCTGTTTTGAGAAGCGGTGGCTTTTCTCGCATCTACTTGTGTCCGATACCCTTGACGGCATGGCATAACTGATGTCTTAGTTGAGATTCAGCTCGGCAACCACATAAGTGATACTAGGAAAAGTAGCATTGTGAACAAAGATAAAGCCCGCATTACACCCAGATACCAAGCCTATACCAAGTGTCTAAAGCCCCATCCAGAGCCCATCGTGCTCAAATATTGGGCGACGGCGGCTGCTGCAATGCTCTGCTAGCTTCTACCTTGGATCCGTGCTTTACTTCCGCCGCCACGTTTCGACAAATGATTTTGGCTCAGATAACAGCTAGAAATATTTTGCAAAGTTCATGGGTGTCAACATGGACAATCAAGCCCGAATTATGGTGTAGTCATACCAGGTAAATTCATAGGGAGCTAGTCTTTTTATGTCTTGCTACGACAGAGCTGAAGCAGCATACAGGCATAGACGATACACGACAAGAGTTTCTTAAGATATCAAGATCTTAGAACAGTCGCATCTCGCGAGTTTCAAAATACGGTGACATAAATGAGAAGTCTTATCATCCGAACAGGCTCATTTAGTAATGATGGAATGCCTATAGTTTGAAGATGTCACAACCCCCCATCAATATCAGTTGTAACAACGTTTCTTTTCTTTCTTTAGTATTTCCAACTGCCTTAGGAGGGACCAGCGTACGCTTACATAGCGTCTTCATGCTCGAGTAACCTAGAATTATCTAGGCTTTGAAACCGGCATATCCTGTGGGTGGCCCTATTGTCGCAATTGATGCTAATTTTTTGCTGTAATTGGTGAAGCTTTGGCCAATTAATAAGGAATGGCAAAGATCGTTGTGCCGCAGACATGGCTATTCTGTCCTCTAATTATCCTCTTTCCCCTCTTTCTCTTTGGTCAAGGCCTCAAGGAAGTTGTTCGTGTAAGCCAAGCATCTTTTGTAAGCCTCTTCAAAACCCTCATTCCCGCCATAGTACGGGTCATGAACCACTTCAGCCTTGCCTGAGTCAGAGTACTCGCCAAAGAGCATGACCTTGGCACGCGGCTCGCCCTTGGACTTATCCCGCTGCTGCTGCATCGACTGCAAATCTGATAGATTAGACCGGTCCATGGCAAAAATATAGTCGAACCTATCAAAGTCGGAGGGCTGGACCTTGCGTGCGGAGTGGACGTAGTCGGTAATCCCATTCTTCTGTAGTGTTGCCATAGTCCGTGAATCGGGCCCTTCGCCGACGTGATACGCACCTAAAGGTTGTGCATATTTGTTAGAGATGAAAAACAGCCCGCATCCAGCCCCAGCCGAGTAGACTTCTCCCCCTTGCCTATTGCCCCTCCCCGCAGACTTACCGGTTCCACACGAGTCAATTCTGTCAATCAAATGACCATGCTGCTTTTTCCGTGCGATAGACTGGAAGATGCCTTCGGCCATGGTTGAGCGGCAAATATTGCCTAGACAGACGAACAGTACATTTTTCTTCTCCTGCGCCATTCTGGGAAATAATACTAAAAAGTATAAACGTACTAGAAGGGGGTAATTCAGTGCTGACTGTTTCTTGAACAAAATAATGGGTGAGATGCTTGACTTAGGATATCTATAATGGTTGCACAAAACAAGAGGGGTTGAGAAACAGAAGGGTTACAGCAAATGGGTAACCCTCTGGCACGTGACCACGAGATCGATCCAGGTATTCCCCGCTTCCAAATTTTCCTCTCTTGAATGGATATCCCAATCCCAGGCCATGCCTTAGTACAGAGATGAGACAATAAATGTTTATCGACAAAACGTAAACAAGCCGTTTAAACCCTGGTGTGGTAACCCTTAGTATGTCTAGAGACCTCGGTCCGGCAGCATTCATCCATTCCCTCAAGGGGCTTAGTTGTTCCCAAGGTGCTGCAGTGATAGTGAGCGGCATTTCTCGCTTCTTTAGCGGACCATCTTGTAGCCTGATCTGATCAAATCCGTGTTTGAGGTGTTTAAATGACTTGGAGATGGGAGTGCTTGTTCACCATCTGTTCTTTAAGCTTGACAAGGCCGAAATTGTCTTGCCTGTCCTGTCTCATCTGTTTTTAAATTTGCTGTTGCGTTTGATTAATTACTATAGTTATGTGTAACCCTTAGACGTAGGGGGATAGCAGGTCTAGAAGTATGGTGTACCCAGAGACACACAAAGCAAGTCTGAGACTTTTCCCCTTGCATAAACAAAGAGTTGGATAAGCAAAAGCCCATCCACCACAAGGACAAGAAGAGAGCGAAGGAAAAGGAAGAGGCGAAGGAAGACGGCAGACGTCGAGCAAGATGAGGAAAGTTGTTGGGGAAGAAGGAGCACCAGAAGGGTTTGGCTTAACATTATGAAAGCTTAGTTTAAGGAAGCTTTCTCGCATCCTTGACAGGAGGAAAACAGGCTAAGGGGGAGAAGACTGGAAGGACTTCTCTAGATCCCACCTTGCCGTAGCTGACATCAAGACCGGCCAAGTCAAAAAGTAAATGTCTGTCCAAGATGTCAGATGAGGCTTAATCAAGAAGAGAAGCCGAGACATCCAAGTTTGATTTACATTACCGCACCTCTAAACCGGCCATAGCAACGGCGGACGAAGAAAACTGATGAAAGGACTCCGTGCATTCCGCTGACAGGGTGCTGTGGCTGTGAAGTTCCTGGCGGAGGATGGAATTGCACGTGAGGGTTTTAGGAAAATTGCGGATGGAGGAGAGAGAAAGAGCAGAGGAACAGATTGGATTCCCATTTACCAAGACATTATAGGGCTTTCCTCCAGGGGCACATCGATTTGGCTGCCCTGTCTCCTCCCCTCCTTCGCCTGGTCCCTTGACCGTTGTATACCGGCCGGACCGTATCCATGTCATGTTGCTAGCGAGGCGGAGACCGTCGTTTTGTTTGCCATTTGTTGGGGGAAAGCAGATTATTTGGCAGAGATGAGACTTCGGCCCTATTTCCCAATTGCTGTGGCCAAGGGAGGAGAAAGCCGGCGGTGGCCATGTCCAGCAAGAGGAAGAAAATTCTTTTCATGGTGCCTTCGTCATGCAGACGCTCTCGTTTTAGATATTTGCCCCATGTTTTTCTTGCCATTGAGACCGAGTAAAAATACAGGAATTTGCCACTTGACGGCAGGGAGGAAAAGAGATCTGGTGATTATCAGGTTTTTTTTCCATTTTGTTTGCAGCAGGCTAGAGGTCAACTGTCTATATGCTTTCAGGACATGTAGAGAGCGCTGGACTGTTAGCTTTGGGATTTTCCTAGTTTGCCTTGGGTTTCTTTTTCCTTTTTTTTTATATTTTCTTTTTCGAAATTTCGAAATGGCCTCCTGTTCCTCTGTTGAAGGGGTTCAAAGCTCCAGACTCCAAGTTTGAGCAACACGCGCCAAAAGAGCTTTGACGCAAAATCCTTTGGACTACCTTTGTTCACCCCTGTCCTGTCCTGCCGGAAGGACAGGCAGGTCGAGGCATCAGGGCTACCAAGACGATGGTGTTGTCTGCGTTGGTGTTGTTTTCAGAAAAGAATATCACGTATGTACGTGCGTGCACATCAATTTCAATCAAGTGATACTGGCAATAGCACAGCAAGCGGCTTGGCTCAAGACTGGGGCTGGACTGTTTGACGTTCTGGCTAAGGCTTGTCGAGGGGTTATGCTTGTGTGACGTGATCTCGCAACCTGCTCTGCCTTGGCTTGGCAGTAGAAGCAACCTGCAAACGAAGAGTCAGCGAGAGGCAGACAGCAAACGGGAGACAGGAAACAAGAGACGGAATGGGGGTGGGAACTATCATGCAGATGCAGATCTCGCCGCCGAGCGCGTTTCTTTGACCTGGTATTCATGATTGACAGGAAAAAAAAAGCTTGTGAAGCCGAGGGAAAACATGATGTCAGCCATGGGCCAGTCAAGCTGGAAAAAGAACTTGAATCTCCAATTTTTGAAGAAAACGACAACGGGTAAATGAAGACGCTAAAAGATCTTGGTGAAAACACGAGAGCGGTTGGACTAGATTAGGGTTGGGGGAAGGAAAAAAGGCAATAAGCAGGAGGGTGAACAAGGCAACAACAACAGGAAGGCAAGAGCAAAAAACTAGGGCTTGATTAGCCGGAGCTAGTGGAGCCTATTGGAGCTGCTAGAGCTGCTGGGCTGATCCACTAAAGCTAGCCCACCGTTTTTACATAAGCTGTAGACTTAGTGGCCCCATAGTGTTGATTGCGACCGATGGCGCTGTTTTCAGAGTGCAGAACATCTGCCTTAAATTCCAGGCGTCCATCATAATCGCACGATTGGGGCCTTCTCCTGATTCCCTCGTGTGTGCTCGCCTTTCGTCTCTCTCTCTCGCTCTCTCTCTCTCCTCTCTCTACCTCTCTTTCTCTCTCGGCTGCCCTATTCCAAGCTCTCATTCTGCCCGCCCCTGCATCCTCTTCCTCCTCGCTCTGTTGCTGGCCTCCCCAAAATCCTTTCTCTCAAAAGAGACAAATGCCCCGAGGAGACAATTGATCCTTCTTCATCCCCCCCATTATCATTGGCCCAAGCACCGCGGCGGATGTCGCTTTGGATAATTAGAGTTTGGGGCTTTTCTCTTTCTCAAAAGGCTTTCTAGTGGCTGTTAATGTTAATGTTCATGTCATGTAATGCAAAGCTGTCTGTCTGTGTGCGCAGCATCCATGCCAACTCCTCTAACTCCACTTCCAGAAAAACATCCCCCCCCGACAGGTCAGGGACGATGATGCTTGTGACTTGGAGTTGACTGAGAGCAGCAACAGGTAGCGGCAAACAGCTACTTCTCCTGGCTCGTAGGGAAAGCGGTCACGCTCGGCTTCATGTCCATATGTTTTCGCCCTGCCTAGTGCATTCCACGTCGATCAGCATCCATTCCTTCCCCCACGTTACCCCAGATTAGCTCTCCTGGCTGCGGCTCCCGCTACCTCCGCCACTGTGGTGGCCATTGCCGGATCAAGAAAACATAGGAGAACAGAAGAGCAGAAGAGGAGAGAGGGAGATACAGAAAGCCCCCCCTCCGTAGCCTGTATTAGCTCCATAGCCCGCTAACGCAAAAGTAACGCAGAAAATGGACCTAGGTCTACATGCATGCATACGGTTGTTAGCCGGAATTGCCCATAGTGTGCCCCAACTCTACGGAAATGGGCCTACAAGCCTAGCTGTGTCGTAGCATAGTCTAGCAAGGCTCCTTTTCTAGTTGCGTAGTTTCGCAGTGGGTCGATGGGCTGGCCAGGAAATGGTATAAGTAGAGGCGGCATCCTCCACCTTCACATCCCCGAAACATTCCCTTTTCTCTCCACCCAACCAGCTTTTCTTTCACTCTTCGTATCTTGCCTCTTTTCTTTCTTTCTTTTACCACTACTTCTTTTTTAATTACTTTATTAAACACCCCAACCCAATCTTTCAGAATGAAGTTCTCTCTCGCTCTCGTTGCTGCCGTTGCCTCTGTGGTCAGCGCTGCCGGCTCTGCCGACCTCATTTCCCAGATCCCCTCTTGCGCTCTTGAGTGCATCCAGTCTGCTGAGTCTGGAGCTGGCTGTGGTTCCGGCGACTACTCCTGCTCTTGCTCTAAGCTGTCTGAGCTGACCCCCATTGCCACCGAGTGCCTGCTCAAGGGTGCCTGCGAGTCCAATGTCGTTCTCCGTACGTCCATCTCCTTTTACTTTTGTCTACCCCCTTTGGCTCCTAACCCTGGTGTCTTGCCTTGAACGTCACTCCCGCGTATCCTACTAACACTTGCTTTCTTCCCCGTAGAGCTCCCTGGCCTGATCAGCAAGATCTGCTCCGCCGTCTCCGCCGAGGGTGGCTCCAGCGGCTCTACCGCTGCCGGCTCCTCTGCTGCCGCTAGCACTGCTGCTGCCAGCACTACCTCGGGCGCTGCCTCTTCCGCTGCTGCCAGCACTACTGCCGCCGCCAGCACTGAGGCTCCTGCCACCACCGCCGCTGCCAGCGCCTCCAACTCTAGACTGATTCCCCTCATCAGCCACAGCGGAACTGCCTCCTCCGGCAGCGCTGGCACCACCGGTAGCGCTGGCACCACCGTTAGCCCTGCTACCTCCACCACTGGTGCTGCCATTGTTGACTCCGGTGCCGAGCGCATTGGCGCCGCTGGTCTGGCTCTGGCTGCTGCCGTTGCCATCGCTCTGTAAATTGATGTTGCTGCAGCCAACACATTCTCTTTTTCTTCCCTCAGCACGAGTGAATGGTTTTTTTCTTCTAACGGGGTGGACTTTTCTTTCTTCATGACGGGCGGATTATAGGTGTATTTTCTTTTTATTGGTTGAGTCTTGTGATGTAGCCTTGTCTGGCCTGCTCTTTGGATCGTCTTCAATAGCTAGCGCGCTTCTTATTTAATAGATGGAGGCTGCCTTTTTATTGCGGATATCTGGAAGCGGCTACAGGTGGACAGGCCCTAAGGCTCTCCGGCGTTGCGAATTCGGGGTCACAGGAAAAACGTCTTAGTTAACCGGTTCAGCGCTAGTTTCTTTGCTTTTTTGAATAATGTTAATAGAGAGGAGAAAAGCTTCGGTGTATCTCTTTTCGTAAATCAAAAAGAAAAAAACTTGCGAAATATCAGTATTGTGTGAATATATGCTCTGGGGTACAAGGTGGTCTGATATTTCTCATGGCCATAGTGATTCTTGGTATTTCAACATACACACCCTTCACTTGGCATGTAACCCTCCCTTTCCATCAAATTCTTGTTTTTCTTCATCACACCATCAAATTTGCGGCAGGCCTCTCCCCCCCCCCCCTTGCCTTACCCCGAGGCTAATCTTACCTATCAGCTTCCAAAAAGGAACGTGACCGTTCCCTGTCGTATGCAGCCTCTTTTTGTTTTTCCCTTTGTTGATACCACCCCTTCTGTTCAGCACGGTCCAAACACTCCAATAGCGGGCCCTTGACCACCCTCGAAAAACGAAGATAGCTCGTCTAGCTTAAGGAACCCGCTGGCATATTTCATGCCTTGCTGTCGGCGCCATTCCACCCATTCCCAGCTGTGTGGACTGCTCTCGCTGTCACCGACATTTTTCGTTGGCTCTACATTGATGGCCTCTTCGCTCGGCACCTCCACCAGTTCATCTCTCTTCCAGCCACCAGGCCGCTCGGGTAGAATCCCAGATGCGCCCAGAAGCAATGATGGGTGTATCGTGAGCCGATCTAGCTTAAACACGTACTTGCTCACGGCTGTAGCATAGATCCTTTTCTCCCAGCCTATGGCCGGCTCCTTCTTGCTCTTGACCTTGCCGCTCTTAGGGTCCAGGTATTCAGATGGCCGGCCTAGACCTGCAGGCACAAAGTGCGTCAGCATGTAAAGCCACTTGCGATCCCAGCTTAGAATGCGCGTCCACACTTCGTACTTCTGGCCTGGTGGGATCTCACGATGCCAACTGCAGTGCGCTGCACCAAGCATGATGCCAAACGTGCCCGTGGCTGGTGCTCCCGTGGCGCTATTGATGACGATTTTAGTTTGCGCATTGTTGGCCAGGGCCACCATGCCGTCCTTGACTAGATATGACACCAGATGACTACGGCTGACGTCGAGGTCGGAGTAGTAGGTAGAGTTTGACTTGTGAAGGTTGTAGTCAATCTCTAAAAGCGGTACGCGCGATGGTGAGATTATTGGAGCATAAAGCATGCGGGGTGTGCAGGGGGGCACAGAGCGAGCCCACGAATGCATGATGATGCCTTTCCAGACGCGGTACTAGGAGTGTTGTTAGCAGCAGCGAATACTTGGGGGCTTGTCGTTCACAGCGACGTTTGCCATCGTTGTGCTACTTACTGTCCACATGAGCGGCATGTTCTTCCAGTTCACCAACCCAAACCCCAACAAAGCCATGCGTGACCATTTTCCGGGCCCAAGAAAGAAGTGGCGGATCAAGGACACCCAATCGATGGTCCAGGCGGCATACCCAACACCGGCAACAACAACCGGCAGAATCAGGCGTGCTGCCTTGATAACCAGGGCAATGCCATTAACGGCCTGTGTTTTCTGCTGCAGAGATGGCGTGGGTTTGTCTGCAGCCATGATGAGCTTGTAGATGTCGATACGTCGATGCTTCGGTATATGAAATGGGGTGCTTGTTCTAATTCTGTGCTGCACACGCGGCCATTGAACTCTCTCAATGATTTTCAACTGGCAGTAACGGCTGAAGCAACAGAAGAATAAAGAGAGTCTAGGAAAGACTGTGGGGAGAAATCTTGCTGATAACCAGCCAGGTGCTGTCTGTCCCCTTGAAGCTCAGCCCAGGCCGCAGGGAACCTCGGCTCGTTCATAGCTATATATGATTTACCGAGGATATTCCGACATGCATCAGAGCCCAACAAAATTAACACAACTGCGGGCGGCTGAGTTAGAAGTGGTGGAATTGGAGACGGTGGAATAGAAGTTTATTCTGTTTCAAGGGTTGCCTAGGTCTAGCTGCGGATCTAATTTCCAGGAGCGGTGATGTAAACGTGCCGTAGAAAGAATCTTGCTGTTTTGTTGGGTGTAAGATACCAACGATATCAAGTAGGCCAACAAAATACAAAAATGAGTTGGCTTTTAGTGATACCTAGTTAGGAAATATCATTTCCGCCTAAACCCCGTTTTAGTCTCTATTCCCATTGCCGCTTCCATCTCCGCCTTGTTTCCTTCTGCCCTTTCCGTTAGTACCTCACCAGGGCTGCCATGGGCAGTTTTGGCATGTGTAGTCGCATTAGAGCCTGGGCCTTGCTGTAGTTCTTGGCGACTCTCGGGTTCTCTACTAATAGGCGCTTACTACTTTCGTGTCAGGCCTCTCCTACTTTATGATTAGGGATACTCACTCTACTATGGAAGTACGAGGTAGCCTCAGGCTTCCCTATCATTTGTAAAGCGAAGCACTGGGAGATGGAGTGCGATTATAGCTAGAGTCTACAATATCCACCATTTCTCATTTACGTATCACCCTTCATGCCGCGAAAGCATGTATAAGCAATCTTTTGAAGCTGGTTTGAAATATCCATAAAGATGGACATGACTATCGATGTGTGCAAAGTCTGAGCATTCGAAAAGCTACATCTAAACATTTGCTAGCATGTACTCTAATACCCGGTTAATGCCTGGATCACACGACAAACCTGCACTTAAATGGGTCTTTAGTTGTACAGGAACTTTCTCATGTTAGTCTTATTAAACAATTTCTGGGCTAAAAGTCGAGTCTGATGCTGTGTATGGCCCTAAAGATAGGTAATATAATAGCGCAAGACCAAATGTATATAAACACTTCGTTGTCCAAGATAGGTTAAACAACGACCTACGCACTATCAAACATAGCGGTTTTGCTACTAAACGGGCCATAAATCCTGTTTGGTGTAAGACACGACCGCTTACTCTGCTATTACGGCCGTATCATCTTTGCCAACAGACGTCTCATCCTTTGGAATAGAGTAAGCACGGGCAGAGACAGCTAGCTAGGTTAGAGAGCGTCGGTCTCCAAGCTGATATAAATACAATGGGGTTTTCCATAGCTTTCTCACTAGATGCCGTGTCGCCACACCTCCGTATCACAATTATCTCTGTATCTACTGCCATGTCTTTGTCCGGGAAAGTCGTCCTCATCACAGGCGCTGCCAAGAATCTCGGCGCTGAGATTGCCCGCTCTCTGGCCCTACTCGGCCCTTCTCTGGCCCTGCATTATAACTCCCAGGCATCGAAGGAGGCGGCCGATGCTTTAACCAAAGAGCTAGTGGCAGCTAACCCAGAAAGCAAGGTGAAGTTCTATACCGGAGACTTGCGCACTGCGGGAGCCGTCGAGAAGCTTTTCAAAGATGTTCTGCAGGACTTCAAAAGGATTGACATCGTAGTGAATACGGTAGGCAAGGTGTTGAAGAAGAGCATAACAGAGATTAGCGAAGAGGAGTACGATGATATGTTTGCGTAAGTGATTTGATCCGTACGGACAATATCCTAGATGGTGGCATGGCTGACAAACTGCTTCGAACAGGATCAACTCCAAGGCTGCCTTCTTTATCCTCAAAGAAGCTGCGAAGCACGTTAGTCACGGGGGCAAAATCGTCACTATTGTAACGTCCTTGCTAGCAGCATTCACCGGGATGTACACATCGTATGCTGGGTCCAAGGCTCCTGTGGAACACTTCACACGAGGGGTATCGAAGGAGTTGCAAGGCCGGCGCATCAGCGTGAACGCCATTGCGCCCGGGCCAATGGACACGCGTAAGTGACAACTAGCGCGATCATCGTGTGTTGCAATAGAGCGAATATTGACACTTAGCAGCCTTTTTCTATCCACAGGAAGAAGCCGGAGCTGTCGAGTTCCACAAAAGTCAGGCCATGGAAGGCCGACTGACAGACGTCGCAGATATTGCACCAATTGTTCGGTTTTTAGTAACAGAAGGCCAATGGATCACAGGACAAACCATCTTTGCAAACGGGGGCTATACAACTCGTTAATAGGAGAGGGTATGCATGCCGCACTCGGCATGGTCAAGAAATAAGTAACAGGCCCATTAGTAAATGACGAGAGATTAGGTGCCTTAGGTCGGCCCTGTCTGCAGCGCGCGTAGGGAATGCAGTAGTGAAATGAATCCCGTATATCTTGTATTTGGCTCCCGAAACTCAGGATTACATATTTATTCTTCTTCCTCCTTTTCCTCCTCTTTGTCCGCCTTCCCATCATTTGCATCAACATCTTTGTGCTTCTTGACTTTGGAAGGAGAGGTGGTACGCGATTCATAGAGAGGCAGGGTTATGCCTTTGCTGAGCAGGACGTTGTTGATCTTGGGAATAGTGGCCATAAGGGTGCGGTATTGCTCAAGATTAAGAGAAATGCCCTGGAGGAAAGTAAATGAGCTTGTTATCCAACTCGGCATGATGCAACTTAGCTTACCTTTTTACCGGGTAGCTCAACACCATCTTTATCATAGTACTCGCGAATGTTGACGTAGGTGGCGCCCTTGAACTCGGATAGAGTGATTTTACGTTTTTCTGAAAGCTATAAAAAGATAGGCGAGTTAGTAGCTGACAAGGTAGAAGGGGGGGAGGTGGGAAAATGAGAGAAGCAAGAAAATTGATTGAGTTGACGTACCGCCCATGATTCTTCATCGCCGGCTACCTCAGCATTGGGCTTGGTCTTTTTCTGGAAGCCGGAGCTACCTTCATCATCTGAGCCATCGACGCGGCTGGCAGGCCGTTTGCGATCGCCTTTTTTACTAACCCACTTAGGCATCTCGTCGTTATTAGTAGAATCGTAGTTGGAGTTAGTAGTTGAGTGCGAATATCTGAGATGGCGTGTACGGATGAGCAAAGGCGAAGTAGACGTGGGGATGGAAAAAGAGCAAAGAGGAATATGGGATGAGTAGCGGATACTACAAGTAGGATACAGAAGACCAAGGCCAGGCTTCTTGGCTGTCTTAACTAGCGTGAGCAGATGCATGGGTTTAGAATAATGGTTATGCATCTTAGACCGCATGGAAGTGCAGGCAAGACTGGCGACAAGACGCGTTAAGTGTATCCCCACTTTTAAGGCCCTATAACGCCTCGTCACGTGATTGTACATTGGACAGCTCTCCCGGTCTTCCTCCTGCAGGATGTAGATAACCCCAAAAAAATAAAAGGGGACAACCAGACCTAGTCTTTATTGTCTAATTTTGTCAAAAACTTGCCATGTAGTTCCTATGTTCCTATAGTCCTGCTATAAGTCTATCATGTAGTATTCATATACTGCAAATAATAATCTACGAGTACACAAGTCCTAGGGCTTTTGATTGGCCGCCTTGGTTGGATGACTTCTTGCTGTGCTTTGTTTGACGCCGCAACTACCCTCGTTCACTGTGGAGCTTGGACGTCTGTAGAGCCCGGATTGGACGAATGTTCGTTCCTTCCTAGACATATGTTCAAGCCAGGTATCTTCTTTTTTTCCTCTGAAAATCTCTTCTCTTTAAAGCAAACAGCTTCACAGGCTTCTGTATACCTTCTTGTGCTTCTATTTCCTCAACTAAGCTTCCAAGCCCCCCTCCCTTCATACAAGGGACTTCTGCCTGGCCTCCTGAGCCCTCAACTTGAAACAGGCCCTGCAGCGCAACAAACTTAGCCTTTTGTGCTTTACACTGCGGCCTCTATGTACTCCATTTACCCTTGAGAGTGCAGCTCTGTTCTTTACAGGCGGTAGCTTGTTTGTATGCTAGTGCTCCCCCTGTTATGGCACTTTTCCTCCTATATTTGCGCCTCCTCCCCGCCATGAGGAACCAGAGACCTGCCCACTGCTAATTATAAAGATTGGAATATAGGACTCCCTGTCAAGGCTCCCCTGTCACGGTCCCCTGCCACAAGTTTCTTCTATATCTCAGAGTGTTTTCTCCTCCAACTACGTTGCCGTTGTTTTCCATCTCCTGTTATTCTCCCCATCCAGCGGCAACCAACAGGCAGACATAATTTTGTTTAGTATATATGCACCAATTCCCGCAGCGAGACACTGTGTTTTGTAGCCTCCAATATTGGGTGCTTGACCAAAGACATACACACAATTCGGTGCCCATTTTTTCCGCAAGCTCCTCGTTCCTAGCACATCTGCGTGCCTAGGCTTTGGCTTGGCTCTGTTGCTTTGTCCCTTTTTTATACATTGTTAAACGCCCATCGTGGACAACTGCCGCCTCCATCGGAAAAAACACCCCCCCACCTGCTCATGGTGGCTTAGCACATGAATCGTCTTAACATCACCAAAGTTTGTTTCCATCGCAGTACAACCAAGAATGGCCGACCCCGAGATCGAAGCCCCTCAGCAGGTACCAATAGCTGTAGATTCACCGTCCCTGGGGACCTCTTCAGAGGCTCTACTGGACGAACAAGGCTCTCCTTCTACGACTACCCACAATCTCCCCGGAGATAACGTAAAACGCCCCGAAACTGCCGCCCCGACAACACCCCCTTCCCAAAATCTAGTTAGAGAGGCTTCTTTGTCACTTGCCTCAAAATCAGAATCTTCCAAGTCGGACAAGCCCGTGGATGATATTGCTGCCACAAACGCCGAGTTGATCGAAAAACTCACGCATTTCCTTGCAACTGCTTCTCCTACCACATTATCGGCCGTAGCAGTCGGCATCGCTGCTACAACCTACGTCATTCTTGGCCGCATTGGCCTAATCCTAATTGGTGCCGTTGGTGGAGTTGCCCTCTATGCCTCCTTTGAAACCCGTACTCCTCAACAATCCCGAAAAGTGCGGTCTGAAGTTGGTGCTGAGCTTCTCCAACGACTACTAGATGCTGGGACTACATCTGCCACCCTACGCAAGGACTCACAGCTCGATGAGACAGCCATCATTAGCACCCTCGACGACTTTTCTCCCCAAACCCGCGAAGCCTTGAACGCACTAATTGACGCTGCTATTCGTGATTATGTTAAATCATGGTACACGCCGGTCGTCCCTAGCGACAGATCTTTCTCTTTGGCCTGTCGCCGTGCCTTGACCAACTACATAATTTCCATATCAAATCATCTGTCTCGCAAACGCCCCGCCGATGTCTTCCTTGACTTTGTTACCAACTCAGTCTCCATGATAGTGGTCTTCATCTCAGAGCTGTCCGCTGCCTTTGCTGAAATCCCATCGGATTCCAAAATCTCAGCGGCGGATGTCGTCTATGGTTACCTAGCCGAGAACCCGGATAGCAACCTAGCCAATTTGCTCAACCAAAAACAACAGACTGCGAGACTCAAGACAATTGCTGAGGATCTTCTAACATATGTGGACAAGCCAATTTTTGAGTGTGACCCAACCCGCATTTTCCTACGTGAAATTCTGTCTAGTGTTATTCTTGAAAAAACGCTACTTTCGTGCTCCCGCCCAGAATGGATCAACAGCTGGATCGTGTCCCTCTTAGAAGCTGGCGAGCCAGACTTCAGTCAAGCCATTGATGTCGGCATGCAGGCTAAGCCTGATGCTGGCAGGCGGGCTGCCTCTGTTGATGCCGACAACTCTTCTGAAACTACAAGCGCTAGAGCAAGCCTGGATAAGGACTGTCGCCATGCTATGGCTCATAAGAAGAAGCTTAGTAAGGCCGATGAAGAAATGGAAGAAGCCATTCAAGAAATGCGCCGAATGAATCAAATGATTGCCGATGAGCAAGCTATCCGTTCTCGGAGCTTCGAGCTTCCTGGAACGCCTAAACATGGCTCTGAGCCTGGTGTTACTTGCCCCAGCGATGGTGACCCGACATCTGACCACAACAAAGCCTATTCCTTGGTCGATACGGATTCTACGCCTGGCGAGATTGTCAGGACGCCTACAACCCCGGCGTCTCCGGAGCCTTCAGCCTCCAATGCAGGAATCACTGAAGAAGCACCAGTCTCAATGGCTAGTGGTAATGAACAGGCTTTTGTCAATTTCGATCAAATGATGCCTACCATGAAGGATTTGACCGACGAGGAAGTCAGTAAAAAAGTGCCTCTCACTCTGCACAATGCTACTATCAATGTTCATGATGATGACACAGATAACACCTGGAAAATCTTGGGAAAACCAAATTGGGAGTATCTTGTACAGGTCGAGCCGGCCTCACCTCATCACCCTGGCTGGATGGTTGTACGGCGGTACAGCGATTTCGAGTCTTTGCATGAAATCCTACGACGCATTGCCACCGTCTCTGGCGCTTCCTCCTTTGTTGAACAGCACGCTATTCTTCCGTCCTGGAAAGACCACACGCGGCAAACTCTACGAACCGAACTCGAGCGGTATTTGCGGGACTCTTGCTGGTATCAATCACTAGCTGAAAGTGAGGGTATGAAGCGGTTCCTTGACAAAGACCAGGGCATGCCCAAGGTGCCGGAAAAATCATTGTTTGGGTGGAACGCTATGGGCGGTATGCTGGATGCTGTTGCGGATGCCCCCAAGGGCGCCTTACAAGGCAGCAAGGCGGTTGTTGGAGGCTTGTTTGGATCTATTGGAAACCTAGGCAAGCGTCAAACACAAGCAGCCACACCTAGCCCCGAGCCTCCTATACATGACCCCATTCCCTCACCAGCCTTCTCACCACCTGCTGCTGTGGACAATAGGTCGCGTATGAGCTTAACATTATCTCCTACCGGTACCCCAGGCCGTCCCGAGTTTCCCTCGCCCGGTATGTCTCTTGCCCGTGCTAGTCTTGACAGCACGCGCTCCTCAATTATTTCTGTACAACCCGGCAAGATTGCGCCTATGGAACGCCGACCCAGCCACCAGTCGATAGCCATGTCTCCACCGCCCATTCCTGACGAAAACGACGCAGCTCGTAGGTCGCACTTTGATCGCTGGGAGAAAGTCTCAAACAGTGGGCGTGTTGGGGGCAGCCGTGAACACAGCAGAGCCAGCAGTCTTGCCGCCTTGAGACCCCCAAGGTCACCCTCTGCTTCTAGTTTAGAACACTTAAAGCTGCCGCCTCCTCCTGATCAGATGACGGAGGACGCCGAGGACATTCACCTTGGCTTGAATAAGGGAGATCCGACTAGTTCGTTAGTACCATCACCACTAGGACGTACGGCTAGCTCGTCTAGCATAGCTAAGACACATAGCAAAACATCTTCAGTGCCTCTAGTGCCGCCCGCAAAGCCTTCAAAGTCTGGGTCTAACAAAACCGCAGCTCACACGCCTTTGAACCAGTCAGAGACCCGTGTTGCAGTGGAGCTCGTCTTTGCCGTGTTTAACGAGTTGTATACACTTTCGTCCGCCTGGAACTTCCGCCGCACTCTTCTAGCTGCCGCCAAATCGTTCCTCTTGCGACCAAACAACCCGTCGTTGATTGCGATTCAAGAAATGATGCAGACCTCTGTGCTCGACAACAACTCTTCTGACACGGGAATCGCAGCCCATATTATCAAGCTGCGCGAAAATGCAATTCCCACAGCCGAGGAAGCGATGTCTGCAGCTGGCGAAATGACAGACGAGGAAAAGGAGAAGCTTCGAGCTAAAGCTAGACGCTTGCTGATTCAGAGTGGTGTTCCTGGGGCGCTAAAAGGAGTCATGGGCCAAGGGGCTACAAGCGATGCTATGGGTCGCTTGTTTGACTGCCTGCAGATGGAAGAGGTAGCTCGAGGTTTGTTTTTTGGTATTTTGCTACAAATGGTACGCATCCTGACGCACTAGGAAGCGGAGGCGTGAGGAGTGGTAATCATGAACGCAGTGATAAGAGCCTTCTGTGTTGGTTGCTGGTCTACGTTTACTTCTGCCCTCCTATTTCCTTTTTTCCAGCACCTCAGCCATAGGGGCTTCTAGTATTATGTTACCTACGACAGTTTTGGTCAGTTAATACGTTGACATGTATAGTATAATTAATGCCTGGCACATAGTCGGCAAGGCCTAATTTCAGCCTTATAGTTATGAGTTTGTCGAAATGCCTCGCACGTAGCCTACAGCGCTGTTTTAGCTTTATAACCACAAGTGATGCTATGCTGCATGGCCAACAGGTGACCAACCCTAACTAGCTTGTCTCTAACCAATTGTCAACTGAACTGTGGATACACCCCGCATCGTCAGCCCTCACATGGTACGCCCTTCGAGATCCGCCTTCGAATAATGTTACTTATTAGTGCTGCCACCGTCGCACACTGCATGTTACGCTATAGACTCCCATCTCCTTATGTCTTCGTAATGCGCTCGGCCTTGCGCAAACTCAAACTCTTCACAACGTCGATTCCCCGCCCGATAACGCCACGAGCCTTCCCATCTCCCTTTCTTGCCCATATCCGCAACATGTCTGTCCTTCGCAAGCCTGTCACCATTGCCTGTGTGCAGCTTGCTTCTGGCGCCGACAAGTCGGCTAACCTAGCCCATGCGCGCAAAAAGGTGCTGGAGGCCGCGGCTGCAGGAGCTGGCATTGTAGTGCTCCCCGAGTGCTTCAACTCGCCATATGGCACGTCCTTCTTCCCACAATATGCCGAGGTCCTGACACCATCGCCGCCACCGGCTGAAAGCGCACCCTCGTTTGCTGCACTCTCAGATATGGCACGGGACGCAGGCGTTTTCCTGGTCGGTGGGTCAATTCCCGAACACGATGCGACGTCGAAAAAACTATACAACACATGCCTGGTGTTTGACCCGGCCGGTAAGCTTCTGGCCACACACCGCAAGGTCCACCTGTTTGATATCGACATCCCCGGCAAGATCACATTCCGCGAGAGCGAAGTGCTGACCGGCGGTGCGGCCGCAACGGTGGTCGACTTCCCGCCGTACGGCCGCGTCAGTATTGCCATCTGCTACGATATTCGGTTCCCAGAGCTGGCAGCCATCGCGGCTCGCAATGAGTGCTTTGCCTTCATCGTGCCTGGGGCCTTCAACATGACCACGGGCCCAATGCACTGGCGGCTGCTAGCGCAGGCTCGCGCAGTTGACAACCAGATGTACACCGTGCTGTGCAGTCCGGCACGCGATACTAGCGCTGGGTACCATGCCTGGGGCCATAGCCTAGTAGTGGACCCCATGGCGGCGGTGATGACAGAAGCGGAAGCAGAAGAAACGATTGTCAAGGCAGACCTAACGCCAGAGACATTGGATAGTGCCAGAAACGGAATCCCAGTTGGTACGCAGCGGCGGTTTGATGTGTATGTGGATGTGTCAAAGGAAGCCAAGGTTGTAGTTTCGTAGAGTATAGAGTCGAGATGCAGACTACGTGGTATAGCTACCAATAGATTCTTAGGGGGTAAATAGAGACAATGGGCAATTATTGACAAACAGGCGGAGATACAAAGGGATTTAATATCGTTAAATTATGTTGTAACTAAGCAGTCCACTCAACGGACTTTCTATGATATGAGACGGGCTTAGATCATGCGCGCATAACAACGGGCAATGTCTTGCCTCTGAGTTTCTATTTCTTTATATTCTTATTTTTTTACCCTTTATTGCAGGCTTGACTTGACGTTGCCTTGCAGTATTTTTGGCGGAAATGTCGGACCCTTACTCCAGAGCCTTCTGGGCGAACTTGGGCAGAACAAAGGCAGCCTCGTGCACCTCGGCGCTGTAGTAGCGGCAGAGCTTGTCCTCCTCCTCGCGCGACCACTTGCGCACGGGAACCTTGAGGTTGGCGTTGGGGTCCTTGGAGCAGACCATGAAGCCGATCTGGCCAGAGGGGTAAGAAGGAATGGTGGTAAAGGCATACTCGGCGACGGGGAAGATAGACTTGCAGTCCTTCTTGAGCTGGGTGATCAGAGGCAGATGAAGCCACAGGGACTCGGCTGCGGGTGGAGGAGATAAGTTAGCATGCGAGCTCGTACAATCAGGTGGACAGATATGTGCCGCGCCAAAAGGGCACCCGGTACTCACCCTGGGTAGTAATAACACCACCCTCACGCAGAGCGTCGTGCAGCAGCTGGAAGTAGGGCTTCTGGAACAGGGCCTCAGCAGGGCCCTCGGGGTCAGAAGAGTCGGTGATGATGACATCAAAGGTGTTCTTGAAGTCATCGAGGAACTTGAAACCGTCGCCAACGTGGACGCGGGACTTGGGGTGCTCCAGACCAACAGCCATGTCAGGCAGGAACTGCTTAGACAGGCGGATGACGGCCTCGTCGATATCGCACAGGATAGCCTCCTCAACGCACTCGTGCTTGACAACCTCACGCAGGACACCACCATCACCACCGCCAATGACCAGGACCTTCTTAGGGTTAGGGTGCGAGTTGAGGGCCAGATGGCAGATCATCTCCTGGTAGGAGAACTCGTCGCGCTCGCAGCACTGCAGAACGTTGTCAAGGACAAGCATCTTGCCATGGTCGGTGGACTCGAAGAACATGACGTCCTGGTACTTGGACTTTTCCATGTGAAGGATCTTCTTCACACGGTAGATGTTAGCCTCGCCGGGCCACATGTCAGAGATTTCACGGAACCAGCCATCTGGAGAAAAGAGGCAATGGTTAGCACAAGTTGAACTACGAGGTCAATAGGGAAGAGGCGGGGAGAAGGCATTAAAGACAGTGAGACATTAGAGGCCATACTGATGCCAATTGCTATGACGTCGATGTACAGAGACAGCCTGTTGTCATTTCGTCTCACTGTCTACTCTCCCTTCTCTCTCGACTCATTGCCACTGCTGCCATCCAATGCATATGCAAGGAGGGGGGGAGGAACTGCACAAAAGGAAACTCACCCTGGATGGTGGGGTGGGACAGCTCATCGGCGCTCATTGTTGCAGATTGTTGTGAAGAGGAAAGTGGCGACTGGTAAAGACAGAAAAAGTCAATATGGCAGAGGAGAAAGAAGTAGGGGAAGAAAAGAAGGAAGAAGATCGTGAAGAGAGCAAGTAGATAAAAAATAAAAAAAAATAAAAAATAAACGCAACGGCGGTCAGCGATTGGCTAGAAAGGGACTGTATCCTCTCTAGGCGACGGGTCACGGCGGACGTTTTATAGAGGGAAAGCAGGCGCAAAAGAGCACCAAAATCCAGCAGAAAAATCCAGAAAAACATGCATCAGCACACCGCAACAAAAGCATGCATTAAAAGACTCACCTTGCCTCGGTTTCCCGTCACCGTCGAGTGCAAATTCAATGCTGAAATGCCCTGTAAATTCAGCATTTTATTTGAGGCCCGCCGAAGCATAATTTTTCTCACCGTGCTCTGCCCCAGAAGGGAAAGCGCCGTCGAGGCCGTAGGCCAGGCGAGTACCCGGTACACGGCTTTAGTGCCGACTGCCATATCAAAGCCAGGTAGCAGCTACTTGGAAGCCCAGTTTTTCCTGCTAAAAGTGGGGGTATTGCTAATGGGCTCTTTGCTTCTCTTCTAGCGCGCACTGCTCTTTTGCTGGTTTCCTCAACAGCAAAGAGCTGGTTAAGAGGATGGATGGATGCCGATGTGAAAGAGAAGGGCAAAAAAAGCCCTCGCAGATTTATTGCCTTGTCCGGCTGCCTGACCCGGCCCTTTTCTGGCAGCTCGCTTGTCACCATGTTGTGCAGATAACAAAGACGTTTTTCCAGAAGAAACAAAAGAAAAAACCATGCATTTACCCGTGGTTTCTCCGATTGGTAAGCGGGGTGGTGATCCGGAAATTTAGACAAACACTAGGGTTATTTGTGTTTTAACCCTTCCAAACCCTTAAGCCCACAATCTTGGATTTCTAGACTTTGATAATCTCTGCTTCTCCTTTTCCCTATTGCGTCTAGGTTTCCGACCTGGAATGCAGGGGAACTGCTACCGTCAACAAGAACATGTCTAAAACTCTTTCATATTAGCCTGCGCAGTCATCTCCAAATGGCGTATAGGCAAGCCAAAGCGGGTTGGCCTCGCTCAGTGTAACGGGCTGCAAAACAAAGAACGAAAAGCTGTACGTACTCCTGAAACATTACAGACAGTACTTAAATTGCTGGTCTGCTGGGATTGGGGCCGGGGGAGAGGAGGGAAGGGGAAGGGCTATTAAGAGCAAGCGAGAGGTGGCTGAAAAAGAAAACACCAAGCAACGGCAGGTCCAGGTGGTGTTGTATGTCTACTTGCTAATTTTCCTGGTGAGTAACCCAAAGCTGTCAGCACATACCTGTCACTGCAAGGCATAGCGCAGCATGGCTTGTGCTAGTCGTGGCCTGTGGTATGGGCTAGATGGTAGCTAGCAGCGGCTGACATGGCACTAAAACACAGGGAACTAGGAAACATAAACGGGCGATCGATCAGGCTAGCTACAGCCGATGAGAACAAAGCCAGCCTGCGTTTGTCTTGTGATAATGCAACATTCTTGCTCATACATGCAATAGCCTAACATGCATCGCTACGTAAAGTTGCATTTTGCTGTAAGGCAGGCAGTATACCGAGGCCATCGCGGCAAAAAAGGAGGCGTCTCCGCTCCGCACCAGAAAACGGGATGTAAAAGAACAAGACAGACAGCAGCTCTCTCTCTTTCTCTCCCTATCTTCTCCTCCGATCGCCCATCCTGGTATGGCCACGCAAATCCTGCTATGAGCTTATCGACCCCAACAGCCGAAGCTGGGATAGCAAGGAAAGGAAGCCAGCCGCAAGCAAGCACAAGCAAGCTTGACAGCGTGCTCAGACCAGGCCCTTGTCCAGGCTCAAGTTCAATTTAACCACGAACGACAGGAACGGGAGACCATAGGCAAGTTATGCAAGTGCGTGTGCAGATACACAGCTGTTAGTACGGGCTTACACACAGCTACATGCAAGTAAACACACCGAAATGCAACCTTTCTAAAGCACGCATGCAACAGAGCAACACATGTCCACCCATTAGAACACTAACATGTACATACATGCGTCGAGGTGAGTCTAGACGGCGCAATTCGTGCATAGACGGACATATACGCAGCACTAGCAAATACGATGTCATCCGGGTCTAGATTGAGGTTGAGGTTGAGGTTGAGGTTGAGGGAGAACTAGCACAGTAGGGCAAACGAGTGCGCAGCTTGTATGTATGTCTATGCACCCTGCAGAAATTACATATTCACGCAGCGCGCTCTCTATCGTCCTCTTCTCTCCATTTCTATTTTGCCCCTTTTCCCTCTCCTCTGTGTTTAAGGGCGCTCGGCTGAAAGTATATTGACCCAAGTTATACCTGGTTTTAAGCTTGAACCTTGCTTGCATCGCCTTTCCCCCAAGAAAAAGAGACAGACTGATCATATTGCTTCGTGATCAGACAAACCAAAGGCTGTTCCTATTTTTTTGTCTGACTCGGGAAAAGAGGCGGCAATAATTGTCTCTGGCCCTCCTGGTTTAGCCTCTCAGATTGTCAGTAGCACAACGGGAGAGAGCCAAGGGAGACAAGAGACAGAAGAAGAGAGGACCAAGGATCCCTGCCTTTATTCCCTGTCGTTTCTCGTGTATGAGCGAGTGAAGCTTGAGAAAAACCAAAAGGGCAATCCAAGGCTGAAGTTGAAGAGAAGAGCCAGCTGGGATATGTATGTATGGCCAAGGCGGGATTAATAAAAGAATAAAATGTCCCGCCCACATAAACACAACCACACACAAACATGGAACTTGGATCGAAATCCCCTTTAAACCTAATGGGCCACTGTGAACATCATAGGGCCAGAAAATCTAGCTAAAGGCTTATTCCTTTCTTGCTTCCTTTTGTTCCTTTTCTGCAGTGAGCCGTTTCCTGCGAGAGCCTGCGTTGGTCCAAGTCTCTCCCTCTTGCTGCTCGCTTCTATCTGTCTCTTTCTCCTCTTATTATAGTGTCTTTTATCTCTTGGCCTCTCTCTCGCTCCTCGTTCCTCCTCCTTTTTCTCTTCCTCTCTTTCGCTCGTACTAATTTCTCTCCTTTGGCTTTCTCGTCCAGCGGGATCTCTGTAAAATCTCACCAGCTAAACCATACCTACTCGGGCCATTTCTTCTCTTTCACCTTGCTCTAGTTTGACTTTGCCACCCTTCAATCTTCTCATCTGCTGACGTTGTTCTCTTGTGCTTCTTTTTTTCTTTCTATTCCCTGCTTATGCGAAAAGCCCACCACCTGCTACCCATATTGTATCCATTTAACAACTTGGTCCTAGGCTTTCTATATGGCCGGCTCTGTTTACTAAGACCAAGTCTCACGCTCTATTTCTTCTTTGTTTCCCTTTTTCCTTCCCTTTTCCTCCCTTTCTTTGCTATCTTATATTATTGCTTTTTATCTTCTAGGCCACTTGCTGGCTGCTCTGTTAAAACGTCACGCTCTGGAGATCGTGGCTGCACTATCGTGCGCATCATCTTGTTGCTTTGATTTTTTTTCCCCTCCGGCTTTCTAAAAGATGCCCTTCATGTGCTTTGGCAGTCGAAAAGTCGAGGATGGCGAGCTGGCCCACTCGCGTCACATTGACCGGCTCATTCGAGCCGACGAGAAAAAGATGCGCAAAGAAATAAAGCTGCTATTGCTAGGTGGGTTTCTTTAAAACTTGCAGTTAGCTAGAGCCGGAATGCTAACAACCCTCCCATCTCCTCTCAATAGGTGCTGGAGAGTCTGGCAAATCCACAGTCCTTAAGCAGATGAAGCTCATATATGCCCAGGGCTTCAGCAAAAATGAAAAGCTCGAGTGGAAGCCCGTTATCTTCAACAACATCATCCATTCCTATCGCCTCATATACTATGTTATGAGAGAGCTGTCGATTCCGTTTCAGTACGCGGAGAATGAGGTACGTACGGCCAAGCCAGGCCCGTGTGCATATATAGCCACTGCGCGATAGTGGCCCGTTCTCAATGCGCTGTGCACGCCCTGTTCATCTGCTTAATACATCTACTAACCATTCCCGCAGAAAAACATGGCCGTCGTTCTTGTCGACTACGAGGCTGGCTCCCATGACGCCTTTCCCCCAGAATATCTCAGTCCTATCAAGGAGCTGTGGAAAGACGACGGTGTGCGCCAAGCAATGGCCCGAGGCAACGAATTTGCCTTGCATGACAACCTAGTATAGTGAGTATATCCGCCCTGCAGAAGCAGGTAATATCAAGGGCCTATTCCTAGTCGCAGCCTTCCTCTAACCTGCTCTCTCCCTTCACAGCTTCCTAGATGACATCGACCGTCTTTGGTCCCCCGACTTCGTCCCCAATGACCAGGACCTCTTGCGTGCCCGGCTGCGCACTACTGGCATCACCGAGACAATATTTGACCTCGGCCAGCTCACCTACCGCATGTTTGATGTAGGCGGACAACGGTCCGAGCGGAAGAAGTGGATTCACTGCTTCGAGAACGTCAGCTGCTTGCTTTTTCTGGTGGCTATTAGTGGATACGACCAATGCCTGGTTGAAGATAAGGAGGGTGTAAGTTCTTTTGGGGCTTCTAAGTTAAAGAAAACCCTAACTAACCCCAAAGCGCCGCCACCACACCACTATCCTAATTTTTCCTGCTAACACCTCATCCCAGAACCAAATAAACGAAGCTCTTATGCTCTGGGAGTCGGTGGCGAACTCGCATTGGTTCTCCAAAAGCGCACTCATTCTCTTTCTCAACAAGATGGACCTATTCCGCGACAAGTTGGCTGTCAGCCCATTACACGAGCACGGATTCGCCGACTATACAGGCCCCCCTGAAGACTGGCGCCAGGCTAGCAAGTACTTCCTAGACAAGTTCAAGGCTCTGAACCGAAATCCCAACAAGGAGATCTATGGGCACTTTACGAATGCCACAGACACAAACCTGCTGAAGATTACCATGACGTCAGTGCAGGACATGATCATTCAACGGAATCTGAAAGACCTTATTTTGTAAGAGAATGGGATGGGAGAAGAGGCGCCGTGCTCTCTGGACGAGAGAATACTATACGGCGGGGGAGAAGAGGGCCGTCGATGCTGCCCCGGCGTTGTATATATCACCTGGTCATGACTGTCGTTTTGTTTGTTTCTTTTGCTGGTATGTTTCTCAGCATTCTTCTCCATCAGCATTTTGTTGCTTCCATGCTTTTCGTTTTGCCTTGCATGTTGATGCGCGTTGCCTGTTGCTAGTTTTTGGCTTCCATGCCTTTCTTTTGTATTGCCATTTCCTCTTGTCGCCAATGATACCAATAGCTTATAGCAATGCGCCGTCTTTCATACAAAATATGCAGGGAGAAGTGAAAACGGCTAGTTGATTCTGGCTTGTTTTCCTTGATGCTGCTCTGTCCCGTTGTGATGCCTAGACTGCTCGTGTGCTGTTGCTGCCATCCTGTCTCTGGTGGAATTCTCTCTTGATTGGATGAGGCTGTTTTTGTACGCCGTGCGGATCGGCATCTTAAACCAAGACGTACGCCCGTGATCAATACCGCTACCAGGTTTTTAACGCCATGTAATGATAATAAACTATGTCGGCAATCCATGTCGAGCCCTCTCCGCTTCGGCGTGAGCATGCATATCTTGCCTTAAGCAGTTGCCTGGTAGAGCCCATGACCGCACCTGCTCTTTCCCCAACTGGCGATATTTTTTTTGTGCGTTGTGCCCTAAGGCGCCACAGAAAAAAAAACCACTCGCGAGGCTGTTGCCATAGAAAAGACTGTCTTCATTCTGCTCGTTTTCATTATCGTCATGTTTGGGCACGGCTCCACAAAGCTGTGATCGAGTCTCCCTATAAAGCCTCGATACCAAGTCTAGAGGCTAGAGTTTGTTCCTACTTCTCTCGTTCTTTGATTATCTTGTCTAAATGCCCAACTTCTAGGACACTGTCAGCCTGACTGCGCCCTTGCTTGCTGCCCTTTTGACCTCTATATTACCACCTTGGCTGGTATCCATTCTTGCCCGGGCTCCGACTCTCCCTTGATAGGCTTGATTGTTGCTATGGCTAAGCTTAAGAAACGGCCACCCATGTGCGTCTCTGACTCATGGCCTGATGCTTTCCACCGATCCCGACCTTCAAACGTTAACTTCCTCTCCATTCACACTGTGCCGGAACATGAGCGTTTTCAGTCCGCCTGTGACGGTCTCGTGCCTGGCCGGCAATTTGGCCCGCTGTTCAAAATACTCGGGCCCCGGACCCGGCCAGACCAGAGCGACTCGGGAATCCTCGCGGCAACCAACCCATCCATGTACCGCGTTCACAACGATCTGTTAAATAGGCGGCGGGCCCAGAGACTAGGGCATATGGCCATTGACTTTTTTCTCCCAAGACGAATTTGGTCAGACTCTGAGACCCCGGCTACGAATAACTTTTATGTTGATCCAGCAAATGATGTTTTCTTCTTTCAAATATGCGCGTTTGAAAGCGAGAAAGGAGCCGATCAGCTGCTGTCTAAAAACCAACAAAAGAGCCAGGGCCAATCTCAACCGACTACAAAAGCAGACGACAGCCAGCCAACAATTACCCATCAGTCTAGTATTGCCGCCACTACCACCAGTCCTAACGGTGCTAAAAGGGGCCAGCATCTCCCATGCCAGCTCACCCTGCTTTCACCCTCGAGCAAGCCCAACACTCGGCTGGACGACTTCTTTCTTTGCGCCATTTTCCCGCAATTTGCTGATGTTCACAAGGTCGCATTTCGCTACTCGGCCGCCCTGTGTGACCCATGGGCTTCACGCGATGTCATGCCTCGACACACAAGTTTGTTCTGGCTCCCTGGCCATTTTCCACTTCTGGAAACGGTGTACTTGGTAGACTTCAACATACGACCCCTCTGTAGCCGCTATAAAGACGGCCGTTTCATGACCAGAAAAAAAAGTCATCCAGTTGCTGTGGCTGATGGGCTTGAATTCTATGAAGTAAAACCAGAGGAGACCGAGGAGTGGCTAGTCCCTGACGACGGGGTTTTTCGGGCAACGGGCCTGTACAACTTGTTGCATCTGTACAAAGACCAGCTATTGACATGGGCTCGCAACCACCCTTTGCCCGGTGCTTGGCCATTTGACCTGCCGCGGCCTTAGAAGGACTTGCGGCAGTACATTGATTTCAACCCATTCACGAGGCCCATTGATTTCCGTGTTCTAGCATGTGTCCCTGTAGACCAGGCCGCATACCAGAGAAATAAGGGCCTGTTTGAGACCGAAAGGGAATGCGACGACTCGCACCAGCACACTTGGTCCGACACTATACACAAACACCAGGATTTTCAGGATGTCCCAGCTAAAGATGTGTTGGGCCCAGAGCAGCAGGCTGTACTACTCACCGATACCACTACCGACGGGACAATACACACGCCTTTTAGTCTTACGTTTAGCATGAGTTCACGAGACGAACACCGGCCGCTCGTCAGACCAAATCCCCACGTGCTACCCCCAACTCCAACTACGGCAGAACTAGAAACTGAAGACAGGCTGGCAGCGCAGGGCGTGCTGAAGAGGGTGTGGCAGAGGGTGTCTCGGAAGAGGCCACCACAGGTCACGGCCAAACGTACGCGGTCGGACCTTACGTCCCTATCAACAGAAGAGAAGTGAAGTAGAAGAAGGCGGGATGATGGGGAGGGGGGAGGAAAGGGTGGGCTATATGAGACGAAGCTTGCCATCCATCAGGCCATTTCCGCTCGCACTAACAACTGACAAGTGCTTTTTCTCTCATTTCATCTTACTGGAGTTAATGGGCCCAAAAGAGAAGAGGAACGGACATTGGCCTCTTTTTTTGCCCATCAATGATTTTATCGTTGATTTCTAAGCGAGAATGTGTCTAGCCCGTCTCACCTGTGCAGCCATACAGCCAAGAAAACTAGGCTACGTGATTTCGCATCTAGGTCTTCAGCTTAGTAATGTTCTGTATAGCCCCCATTCCCTTCACTATCCTTTATTACAAACATGGTGGGTTTTTTTATTTTTCGCCCTTTAGCAAGTCCTGTTCCGTGCATCTTGTGTTGCTCACTTCCCGCTTCTCTTGGGAAAATGACGAGAAGAAAGGACAGGATGAATTGGATGACCAATCACAGGCAAAGGTTTTTGGTGGCCTTTTACCCGGGTTGCTGGCAAAACCCTGGCTTGACAATGACGCCTTATTAAGAGTGAGACAAGACGAGGGGTTCAAAGGGTTGAACCTGCACATCATGTACATGCGCAATGAACGAGGCGAGGAGGATGTTTGCTTCCTTTTTTTTTGTCCTTTTCTTGTCCTGTGTTCCTCGTCCTTTAATTCGACGGTATTTTTGCCCTTTTTTGTTGTTATTTGCGCCTATCTCGAGGCAAGAGAGGTGGAAAGGAAAAGAGGGTGGGCATCCAAGTGGGACCCTGGAGGGATCCAGGCTTTAGTGCACGGGGAAAGAAGAGGCCAAACTTGAGGAGGAGGAAGACGAAAACAAAAGAATAGGACTGGAAGAAAGACTGAATCAAACCGGGCTTCTTCTGCTCCGCTCCCACTTTCTTAGTTCTTGCCTTGATACGCAAACCATCACATCACATCACATCACATCACGCCTTGTTGGTTGACGTTTGACACTGACCCCACGGCTTTGCCCGAGAAGGAGCGCAGATGCATTATTGTCTCGACAGGTGGGGGAGAGTTTTTGTTATAAGCGTGAGAGAAATTGGTAGAGCGAAAGAATGCTTTATAAGTTCCTCATGCTATTGGCAGGACATGGCGTTCAAGGTGGGCTCCCCACGTTCTTGCGTCATCCAGCCAAAGCCCAGCTTGTTAGATGTGCGCAGTTTGCATGAATCGCTTTGAGGCTCTGGGAGATGGAGCAAGAAAAGAGTAAAAAAAATGGGGAAGAAAGGAGAAAAAAGAGATATACTTGCTGTGAATAAGTTATTCCAGTCTTGCTAGTATCGTAGGCAGGCTACTAATAGGCGTAGGCAGGCTACTAATATGGCCTCTCCCCCCACGAAAGGAAAGATTAGAGGAAGAAAGAGGGGAAAACTCGGGATAAATCACCTGGCGGTAGTTGCTTCCAATTATTTTTTTTGGGTTCGCCGATTGAGGAAGTTGCGGTGTTTGTTTAGACACTTGGGCCGCTGCCGGTCTTTTTATCCAGCTAGTCTCACATTTTTTTATAACTCTTTTAGTGATTTATCCAATTATTCTTTTTTTCTGCCCTTCTTCCTTAGCTCGCATTTCTTTCCTCTTTCATCGTCAAATTTCTACTAGGAAAAGGAAAAGACCGACTTAGCCTCCTTTTGTGTCTCCTTCCTGTTTGTCGTCTCTACCGACACGTCTCTCTTTCTCCGTCTTCGTCTCCAGACCTGCTCATAGAGGGAGCTTCGTCTGCTATTCCCATTTTCCTTCCCGGCTACTCTTTCTACACCATGGGGCTACTGTGAGTTCTCGCTTCCTACTTCTACGTCTGTATAGACCGCGGCCCTCCCTCATTCTAACAACTTCCATATAGAGCTTTGGGAACTGCGCTGGAATGGCCTGAGGCAAAGAAGAGAGCCCAGCAAGTGCGCGAATGGGGTATCCAGGTACGCTGCCGCTTTTGCTTTGTGGGGAACTGCACATCCGATTTGTGGCTTGCCGTTTTCGTCCGCTGTTGGCTTGGCTTCACCGCTGTGTCATCGGTATCGAAAGCCAAAAGATGCCCTCTGTACTGCTCCTTTAACGCACTCGCTAACAACCAGCGCGTAGCAACTGCTTGAAATATGGAACAAGGCCAAAACCAAGGAGAGAGATGCCATGCTGTGGGGTGATGAGGTGATTACCCCAAGTCCACCAAAATGGAGACACAGGCGGCAGGGAAATCCCGGAGGAGGGGAGGGGGCGGCAGGCTGACTTGAAATTCCCAGAACTTCAAGATGCCCTATTCTTCCCCTCCATCCTCACACTTCTCTCCGCCTGCCCTGGCTCCCCAGTCGTTTCTTCCCGTTTGCTCACCGTTTGCCCCTAGATCGAATACCTAGTGGTTGTCTATTCCGAAGACAAGCCCGGTGTTGTGGTTTCATTGCGCCAGGCCGAGATTCTAGACGAACTTTCTCGGCTGAAGAATGTGACGCTGCGTGATGTATTCGGTGGCGAAAAGGAGTAAGTTCCAGACATAAATTGAACATCCCTGGTACTCTGTACCACTGTTATCGTCGTACCCCCGCTAACCCTCTGGCCCTCCTCCCCCTCCAACCCTCCAGACACGCCATGCCCGTGTTCCACCCAGAGTTTGGCCGCTTCATGCTGGAGACTACCCCTGGCAAGCCCTGGGGCATTGGCTTCAAAGAGCTTCTTCAAGTGGAGCCTGACATGAGATTGCGTCGGAAGCTGGCCAGAGCCCACATGCTTCCAACAGAGTATCCCATAACCCTAACGACATTCCCCCGCTTAGGGTCTCCGGGCGTCTTTAGCGACCCCTACTATCCGCCATCAGGCGACAAACTGCGCTCCCAGTTTGTGCCTGATGAAATCGCTAATCCTCACATCCGCTTTCCTACCCTCGCGGCTAACATCCGGTCCCGCCGGGGCCGCAAGGTTCAGGTCAATGTGCCAGTGTTCTTCGACAAGAACACCCCCAAACCGTGGGTTGATCCCACAGTCAACTTTGACATGCACACATGGCCCGAGGATGCCGATGTGCGCAATGGTGCCGCTCCCGATAACTTCATTCATATGGACGCCATGGCCTTTGGCATGGGCAGCTGTTGTCTGCAGATCACTTTCCAGGCCATGAACATCCTCGAGGGCCGCACTATGTACGACCAGCTTAGCCCCTTGGGGCCCATTATGCTGGCACTTACTGCGGCGACGCCCATTTACAAGGGCTTCCTAGCTAACACGGATGTCCGGTGGAACCAGATTGGCAACGCTGTTGACGACAGAACACGTGAGGAATTTGGCGAGGAGCCGCTCAAGCATGACCGTTGGAGAATCCCCAAGTCCCGCTATGCCTCCAACTCGACCTACATCTCCACTGATGCCCGGCTTCGGCCCGAGTACTTTGATCCAGATCTGGTCATTGACCCGGCTATCAAGCAGCAGCTGATGGATGGAGGAATGGACGATCGTCTGGCCACACACTTCGCCCACCTGTTTATCCGTGATCCCATTGTCATCTTTGAGGAAGATCTGCAGGTGCTAGACCTCAACAAGACGGACCACTTTGAAAATATTCAGTCAACCAACTGGCAGCACATGCGCTTTAAGCCACCGCCGGCCGATAATTCCATCGGCTGGCGGGTTGAGTTCCGGCCCATGGAAATCCAGCTAACCGACTTTGAAAATGCCGCTTTTTCTGTCTTTATGGTGCTTATCACGCGCGCCATCTTGTCATTTGACCTCAACTTCTACATCCCCATCAAAAAGGTTGACGAGAACATGGAGCGTGCCCATGCCTTGGATGCTGTCACCACACAGAAGTTCTACTTCCGCAAAGACCCGTTCCCCAAGCGCGCGTCTCGGGCTGGTGGAGACGCCTCCTCGTCTCGGCCTTGTTCTCGTGCCCCGAGCCGGCCAGCATCTCCATTTGGACCGGTCGAGGACGAGTATACAGAAATGACCATTAATGAGGTCATCAATGGTGGCCACCCTGACGGCTTTCCCGGTCTGGCCACTATTGTCGAATCATACCTCGACAACATCAATGTTGATGTCTCCACACGCTGGGAACTAGTCAAGTACCTGCGCCTGATCCGCCAGCGTGCCAGCGGAGAACTGTGCACGGCGTCTCGCTGGATCCGCAATTTTGTTGACGCTCACCCAGCCTACAAGCACGATAGTGTTGTCACCGAAGAAATCAACCGCGATTTAGTTGCCGCTGTTATTGCTCTAGGCGACCGCGAAGCCAATGGCGAGCGCTTTAACGGCGGTGGTGTACATGGCCTCGACAAGGCGTACGGCAACTTTAAAGGCTGCAATCTAGGCGAGGACTTCCAGGCGCTTGCTACCAGAGGGGCTGAGACCGGGCACTTGGAGGCCAGTGAAGCAGCCAGTCCTGCCGATAGCGGGGCAAGCACAGGGCAGGACAAAGAAGATGTTGCCATGACCGAGGTGAATGGCATGCAGGGAAATGGTATCAAGGCCAGCGGGGCTGACGCCGAGGCCGATGAGTTCACCACACTTGAAAGCAACGAGATGCAGGCCGGGAACGCCGCCACCACCAGCAAGGCGATTGAGTCGCAGGCGTGAGGAGGGTCTCTGCCACCGGTTGCTGGCGTATATGTGTATGTGCATGCTTTTCTGTATGTGCGTGGGTTTTACTTGCTCCACGCTTTTTCTCTGTGGTGCCTCTTTTCCTGCTATTTCTTTTGTCCCGCCACTTGTGCCCTCACGTTTCTAAGCGAATAAATATATGGTGTTTCCTTTTCTCGTGGTTTTCTTCAGCGGTGACCTAGATGTATCTTCGTGCGCCCTCTCCCTCCATCTCTGTCTCTTTTTCCCTCCCTACGCCTCCCTGCGGTCTCTAGCCACTCTCCCCTACATATTCGAGGCCCGCCTATTGCAGTATCACTCCCGGCAAAGCTCCCCTTTCCTCTCTCTTTCCCACCCCTCTGACGTGGCTCGACTCACCTTCCAAGGCTTGCCGTTGCCGTGTAACGTCGTCTAGCTAACTCAGAGACAAAAGACAGATACAAGCAAGGCATGACAGCAGGCTAGGCGATGTATAAAATAGGCGGAAATAATCTCTTCTCTTTTTCCCTTCTTTTTTGCCAAAAAAGGCCTCACCTCACACCTGCGACGGCAAGTGGCGATTCGGGCAAGTAGCACAAAGACTTGTGCAGATGGGAGAGTAGTACAGGATCTTTGATGTCGCACGGAGAGAAGGTGACCTCCCTCCCCCTCCTGCGTGAATATTCTTGGTTTCCTTTAATATCTATTTTAACGACTCATGCGATGAGGATTCACATCTTGGCTTGGCTTCCAAGGGATGGGGGTATGGGAGAAGTGAGCACAGAAACTCCAACTTTGCCTTTTTCTTGACCTCCTTTTCGCCGTGCGACTTGACTGTGTGTGGTGTGCACGTGTGTGCACCAATTAGAAGCCCCCGCAGTGCAAACAAATGGAAATAGACACTCAGATCCCGCGTACTTGCAGGTCGGTGTCTCTGATGGGGTAGGACATAGAATGGTGGAAGAGAGGTCAGTAGGGATACTGAGAGAGTAGGGAAGCAGAGAGCACGCAAGAGGAGGGCAAAGAGAGAGGAGGCAGACGCAAAGGCCTCCGTCTAGCAGCAGCAAGGAGGCAAGAGCTACAGCAATGTAGGCCTGGTGTGATTACGACTTGCTGCTGCGGGCGGCTACCCAGATTGTCTGGTTCGGCGGCACAGTGTGGGCCACGCACAGCGGCTGTGTAGGACAGAGAAGCCCGCAAAGACCAGAAGCAAGGGCAAGTGTTGCTAATTCTGTGCTTCTTCTTTGTTTTCCCCTTCTGCTGCCCTGCCAGTGCCTCTCTTGCCATACCACCTCTCTCGCTATATCCATATGTCATTGTCTCTGTTTGTCTACCTGTCTGTGTCTCGCTCGTCTTGCGCAGAAACACAAAGGACAGCAAAAAAGCAAGACAATATAAGACAAAAAGGCTATTCTTTTGGCAAGTCTTGCTTCCTGCTTGCCTGCCCTGTGTGACGTGGCATGTTGCGATTTGAAGTGGCGATCGCCCGTCTTGCTTGTGTAAGTGTATATCTTTTGTATCCTTGTATATCCGTGTGCCGCGTCTGCACCCGCGTCCGTATGCCCGTATATGCCTGCCTCTTTCTATCTCCCAATCCAAGTCTTTTTTTTACTGCTTGCTTTTGATTTATTTTTTTTCTTTTGCCCTGCCTTGTGCTCTGTATATCTCGCTCATGGCCCAAGGCCACGCCCAGGTGTGTCTGTCGTCTATCTATTCCAGCATTGCCCCCGCCACCAGTCTTCTCCGGCCCTCCCTGTCCCTCCTCCCCCTCGCTCCTCTGACCTCTGGCTCCGGTGGCTCCCCTGCTACCGGACGAGATCGCGCAATCAGGAAACTTGATCCGCTGCAGTTTGCAGCCAAAGGCCAGTGCATGGCTTTTGCCCGCGCGGTTTGCACAGTGCAGATGCTTTAGCATGACACAGAAAAGGGCCGGACTATCTTTTCCTTTCATCGCTCGTGCATTGACTGCTGCAGAATTGCGTCTTTGTCTCTTGCTGCTCTCTCCTGTCACCGCCATCTTCAAACGTGGCATAGCCTATGTCCAATGGCTGCAAGCCTCCTGCTGTGAAATAGGACGATATCGAAGGGTAGATGCAGATGCAGATGGAAACAGCGTGCATGTATCCCTACGAGGAAACGAGTGGTTTTGAGCGGAGCAGCCTAGGTCTCAACTCTCTACTGGCCCATCGCGGTGTGTTCTTGTTTTGGTGAGTTCTATTTGGTTCTTTTTTTTTCTTTTTTTAGTTTTATTTTTCAAGGGTTTTGCCGCTCTTTGGCGAGAGAGACTGATCGACGCACGTGTGAGATCATTACCATGCTGGGCTAGAAGCCAAGAGTCCCAGTAGTTAGCACATGTTTGGTGGATAATTGCCCGCAAATGCCATGGTACGTGTATACAATGTACAATATACCCGCGTGGTCATACACGCAAGCCCGGTGTTTGAAGAAAAGAAAAAATAAAGAAAAGAAAGACGTGACACAAAGATGCAGACACAGCAAGAAGTGGTACGATCCAGACATGCCGTCAACAAGGACGACACGAGAAAGGGAAACGGGCTTTTGTTAGCCAGATACTAGGGTCTAGCTACCATTAGGGTCTAGGTTACACGGCAAAATCATTTATATGTCAATACTTGAGTAAAAAGACGATAAAATCAAGACATTTACACATGATACAAAGACGCATCAAACAAATCATTCATTAATAGAAAAAAAGCAGAGAAGAAAAATAGCCAGCGAGAGCGACCGAGCAAGCGCCAAAGCATTGCCTCCAAAAATAAACGAGAAAAAAAATGGAAGCCTCCAGAGAAAAAAAAGAAAAAAAAAGGAGATATAAATCGCTTGAACTGTGAAGTGAAGAAAGGGGCCAACCGAGACAGAAAAGGAAGGGAAGAAAGACAATAGATAATAAAAAAGGGTGGTAGAAAGGAAAAAGAAAATAAGGACAATTCGTGCTGATATGCTGCAGACGGGTGATTCCCAAAAAAGAACAATTAAAAAGAGACACCAAGACGGAAGAACAAAGACAGAGGCGAGGGGGATAAGAGCAGAAATGGGGGAAGGGGAGAGAGAACAGGGGAGGGGGGAGGATAGACATGCGGAAACAGCGAGGAGCAACAGACACAGCCATAGCCAACGGTGACGTGCCTCACTCTTCATCCTCCTCCTAGTTGCCGCCATTGTTGGCAGCCGCCGCGTTGTTCTTGGCGTTCTCCGCACGCTGCTCGTTGGTGCGCTTGCGCTCCAGCTTGGCATAATGCAGGCCACAGGCGTTGCAGAGTGTTCGTGCTCCGTCAGGGCCACGTCGCCATTCTGGCGTATCGACACGGGCACAGGAGTGGCAGCGTCCTGGAGGTGCAGCTCGCTGTCATGATAGGGTTAGCATGTCAAGGGTTGGACACATGGATGCAGACTACACTGTAGTGCATGGAAGGGTACTGGTACTACAAGACTCACCCCTCGACGGCGGCGGGGCTCAGATGCCCGGCGTGGTGGCGCCTGGTCACTGCCTGCCTCGTCCATCCGCATGTTGCCTCGCTCGGCAATGTGCGTGCGCATACGCAGCAGGGACTGGCGCAGCAGCTCGGTGTTGTTTATCATGTCGGTGACTTCACGCTCAGTGGGCATTGGTGCCAATGCTGGTGGGGCTCCGGCCTGCTCATCAGCCGCGCGGAGATAGTGGTCGACAAAGTTGGTAATAGTATGTCCAGATGAAGAAGCCTGCGAAAAGTGGGCGTCGGGTGTTAGCTGGGTCCTGCTTGTAATAGGGCTCTGTTATCTCTGCTAGACGCAGAGAATCATTGTTTTTTCTTTTTCTTTTTTTCGTGCAATGTACTCACCCGTACAAGTGACTCGCGGTAATCCCTGCTATTTAGTACATCTCCAGTTGGTCTAGGCTGCTGGTGCTCGCGGAACACGGGCAGTGGAAACTGGCCGTGAGGGTAGTTCTCGGGCGACTGCTGGCCTTGAAAGCGTTGTGGCAGAGGCGGCCCTGGTGGCCCTGAAGGGATGCCAATGACTGAGGGTGCCGATGGGGTCTGGGTGGGAGGTGTCGGAACTCCGTGAGACATATACACTGAAGGATCGCTTTGGCTGCCGCTCCTCGTTCGATCCAACGGGTCCATGTTGACGGGCGAGTAGCGTGGGTACGAGTTGACGTGCGACTCAGTCTCTGAAAAGCGGTTGCTGCTAACTGAGTCTCGTGACGTGCTATGGCCATAGTTGTGGTGTACCGTGGAGGGCGATATTTGCGAATCATGGTCGGAGGGGAAGGGCGATGGAGCATGGCCAGTGTTAGCGGTAGTGATGGCGTTGGTGTTGTTTCCATGGGGCATAGTCAGCGTCAAAGAGGGAAGCGGCGGTGGCCCTCCAGGAATAGGGGAGGGGCTATATGGTGATGGTGTTGCGGCAGCGCGGTGGGGGCCATTTTGGGGTGCAGAGAAGTTGAAGTTGGCGGCTGTTCCAGGACCAGCGGTCGAAGAATGGCGCTGCTGGCTGCTACTGCTAGGACTCTGCACAGGCTCCATCTCGACCATAGCTTTTATAGAGGGCAGGCTCAGGCGAGGGCCAGAGCCGCCCAGGTCCCGACGCAGGGCAGGGCCTGGTGCGAATTGCTCAACAGCCCGAGGGATAGAATCTCGATACTCCATACTTTGGCCTGACTGGTACTGAGAAGGTGGTGGTGTTGAAGTAGAGACGGAGGCGGGGTGGTGTGGTTGATACGTTTGAACGCGCATATTGTTGAGAGAACAAGCAGATTGAGGAGGGGGTTGTTCAGGGAGAGAAAGGCTGAGGGTAGACTTTTGATAGAGACGAAAATGAAACAATGAAAAAAGGAGTGAAAATGAAAATAAAACCCCCAGGACGCAAAAGAGATAATGTGCAGCAAAAGAGAAGAGAGACGAGACGAGACGAGAAAGAGGCAAAGATGACGTTGAACAGGGCAAGTATATCAACGAGAAAGAAAACGGCAAGAAGACCAAAAATAAACTTTCGAAAAAGGAAGCCACCAGTTCTACATGAAAAGGCAAGAGCAAGAATAAAAACTCATCCACCCGAGAATATGTGAATAGATGCGATGAAGAAGGAAACAGCAGCGGCAGGAACAGCAGCCGAGACAGGAGGGATGAACAAGTTGTGCAGCTGCAGAGATAGGGGCGCCAAATAAAGAAGGCGCAGGCCTTTGCAGTGGGTACAGTTGCTGTATTGGACAAGGCGTTTGGATGACAGGAGATGCAAAGGGAGTAATTGCTATGGATCGAGGAAGCCGGCGATGGTATGTAGAATATAGAGAGACGACAGCGAGTATGCGTAGAAACGGCGACTTCCGAAAACAAGAAACGGGAGAACTTGGTGGGTGGTAGGGTGGTGACGGTGAGGACCAATGGTTGTTTGTTTGATATTTGTACGCAAAATATACAACGAAGCGAAGCGGGAGTGATGTCTGAAAGATGTAGGAGAGAAAAGAACAGGTCAAAAAAGACAGAAAAATCGAAAAGGCCAGCCGACAATATGTGGGAAGGAAAAGAACAGAAAAAGAAGCCCCAAAAAGAGATACGGTATGGTACGTTATAGCACAGCACAATAAAGCAAGCCCAGGTTTGTGTTGTAGAAGAAAAAAAGAAGACAGACAGAAGAAATTCCCCCTGGAAATGAAAATAGCAGAAGAAAGAGGGTTGGTGACAGCGGAGGCTCGAGTACAAATACGAAGGCAAGATCAGGAGCAAGCTAACAGCGCAAGAAACAGCAAGGAAGGAAGACGAAGAAGCAGAAGAATCAAAGAAGACAGAAGGAAGGGAAGAAAAATAAAATAAGAAAAGAGAGAAAAAAAAAAAGAAGAATCCAAAGACAGGAAAGACACCCAAAAAGAAGAGAAAAAAGGATGTAAATTGCAAGTGCAAGGAATGAAGAATCAGACTAGTACCAGCATGGAAAGAAGCAAAACAAGAACAGAAGGGGGGCAACAGGGAAAGAAGCAGGGAGAGATCTAAGAAACAATCCGCCAGCGAGAGGAAAAAGACAAAGAGCCGAGAGAATGAGTAGGAGAAGGAAGGGGGAAAAGCCAGGCCAAAGCGAAAGCGAAGCAGAGCAACTGCGGAACAGAAAACGATCAAGGGAAAAACACAGCGAGGGAGGAGCGGTTGAGGCGTGGTTTTATACAGTAGAGTTGCATCAGTTATAATAACAGGTAAATAGGTAAATATGATAAACGGGCTGCATAATACATGACTACCTGTCTTTATTACTCTCTTTCTCTTGTTCTTTCTCTCCTGCTTTCTCCTGCCTGCCTGCTTGCTTGCTTGCTTGCCTGCTTGTCCGCTCACTCGCTCGCTCGCTCGCTCTATTTTCCTCCTAGCAGTGCGCTGTATCACGACAGCACAGAGTAACAGGGAAAAGAAAGGCTGCCCATCAATATCAGTCGACCTTGGGTATCATTTGTGTCTGTTGCCCTCGTTCCAGGTCCGTCACGGCGCGTACTGGCCTGTCTATGCTGTAGAGAGCGGAGAAAAGAAGGAGAATGTAAGAAAGAGATAAAAAGGAAAAAAAAAAAAAAAGAAAAAACCCATGGCCAAAAGAAAATTCAATAAAAAAACCAGCATGCACAAGGAGATCGATCAGGGGTGGCCACAGGAAGTGAGATGATCTCGTCACCCACAGTCCAGCCCACAACCTTCGTCTCAGTGATTCTTTTCCCCTCCTCCTCCTCCTCCTCTCCTTCCCTTCGCTCGCTCCCCGCGCCGCCCCCCTCCAGGATCTGTTTGTGCTGACTCCTCCCCCAGTTCCCTCTCTTCCGAGCAAGCAAACCTGGTCTCATCGACTTCTGCGATGAATCAGAATGCTAGAAGCTAGCAAGCAGGCTTGGTTGTCCTCCAAGACACCTCATTTTGCTTCACCTGTACATTTGTATATGCGCCGGACTCTCCTCATCTTGAGATTTCCTGGTCGGTACTTCGCAGTTGGCATTTAATATGAAATCGGCTATGGCGCCTGCATGCATCTATGTTTGATTTCACGCTTGAAGGCTCTCCCTCTCTCTCTGTCTCTCTGCCCTTCTGCCTTGCCTCTCTTTCTTTTGCCTTTTTCTCCCTTCTTTCTTACTTCCTGCTTCTCCTTCCCTTTCCCTTTCTCTTTCCCTTGCTGTTCTCCATCTTCTTTGCTACTGTTCATCTGGGATCGGGGAGTTTGCTATTAAGGTGCAGCTACGCATACCCCTCCACCAGCCAGCTATGCCAATATCTTACATATCTTAATATCTTACAGACACACCTTCTTAAATCCACTTCTTGAAACACCAGACACCCAGCCTGCCTTAACCCCCCCCCCCCCTCCCTCCCTCCCCTTCTCCCCAAATCGCCTCCTTGTTCCCACATTAGTTATACATGATTAAAATAAAATGAAAGTGAGCGATACGACAACATATACGCTCTCACATGTATACATGTATGTGTGTATGGCCAATACGCTGGTCTTTTCACTAACAGTAACACAAGTTTCTAGCCTGGATAGAACCTCTACACCATCACCCACTCTCGTACGGTACGCAGCCTTTCTTCTCTTGTTGTCTCCCCAACTTCCAGTCAACAAACAACACCAGCCTAACAAAGACTTGGGAGCGGAGAGACAAAAAGGAAAACGTGCAGGCCAAGGATGATCACTAACAGAAAGAATATTGAGGCCCTGTTATACAAGTGTGGGCGGCAAGCTTTCCCACATCTCACAAGACAGCCTGTTTGCGTTGTTTTTTTATCTTCTTCCATGTTCTCTACTTCCTTTTTTATCCGTTTTGCTGCGAATGTACGATGTGTATATATGTCCTATTTGCTACAATATGTGAGACGGCTGCGGTCTAGCACAGGGTTGCAGTGTGATTGTGCAATTGTGTAATTGTGTATTGTGTATTTTATGGTGCACATGTCGTGTACTGCATGCTAGTGTATTGAACAGGAAATTGCTTGGAGATGGCTCTATTTCGCCATGTATGTCTACTTACATACGCTTACTATTGTAGCCCACACACACATCACACATCGAACGAAAAGTCTAGTCCTGCCTGCAGCTCCGATAAGGCATATATCTATCTACACCTCTGCCCTATGATACGCCTCTTTTTAAATAAAAATAAACCGAGATGGAGACGTGAAGCAAGAAGGGAGCTGTAAAAGGGGGCGGCGGCGAATAATGACTGAGGGATAGTTAATGGGGGACAAACAAATGCTGTCCAAGTTATTAGCTACTATTGTCCTGATCAAGATTTGTAGATAGAGTTATCGATTTGCCCCGAGATCCTAGCACACGCCCACCCAGCCAGCAGCTTGTTAAGGCCCAAGGCTAGGTATGCTAGTGCGGAATCTAGCAGCGCAAGAAAAGGGAGAAGCAGAAGGCCATGAACCCGACCCAGTCTAGCCTAGTCTAGAGGGCTGAGACAGCCCTTCGTCTTCTCCTCCCCTCCACCACACCCTCCTGTTTTTTTCCCCTCCCATCATCTGGCCTCGTCTCGTCTTGGGTGCAGTGTTCTTCTGTGTCTCAACTTGAGCCGATACTTATTGTTTACCTATTTTATCTATTTTTTCCCGGGCTTCCTTTTCTGCTCCGCGCTTCTCCTCCAAGTCCAACTCCCACGTCCACGGACTACATGGAGCGACTGCTTCGTTTATTTTCTTCTTCTCGGAGACTTACTTCCTTTGACGTACTTACGTATGTATGTACAGAACATTGGCTTCAACTTCTGCATGAGACATGGGCCAACTGGGCTGCGAAAAGACACATACACGTACAGAGGAACGCACTCCATGAGAAATGAAAACAAGGCAGGGCAAGGACAGCCAAGGACAGCCTAGGACAAGGCTCGACAATGCAAGGGCCATCGGACCATGCTACATATTACATGTGGCGTTCTTTTGCTAATAAAGAGCGGTATGATATTGATCTTGGATCTCGATGTTGTGGTTTGTGGTTCTATACAGACGCCCCCTTACATGCAGAGTAAATGGTCTGCGGGCCTTGGTATGCCGCTGTGCTATACATTTCCTCAGGTAATAGGTAATATGTGCGCACATATAGGACTAGATATACACAGCAGCGCCACAACATATAACAAACTCCCCTCCCTCTGCTCCTCATCCTCCTTCTTCGCCCTGCCGCTTAGCTATGGCGGACAACCGCAAGTTGCGTCTACGTATGCAATTCCCCCTTTCTCTCTCTTCCCTTTTTTCCCCAAAGGGCCGAGCTTTTCTCCTGTGTTCCTCGCTCGTAGTTGCTTGCTGGCCGGCAGTTTTTTCTAGTAGGGGAGGGGGGCTGCTGAAAACATCCTGCTAGCAATGTTTGGTTTGTTTCCCCTTCTACTTCTTCTACTATCTCGAGTGGTCTCGAGTGTTTGCTTCTCCTACCGCATCAGCAATCAAATGCGGTTAGATCCGGGGTTAAGTTAGCATGTTATTCAACCCTAACCAAGCGTCAACGGGTAACAGAACAACACAGACATCAAGTGGACTTCCTTTCGCTCCATAGCTTCCCGCAACTACTACAGATTTGGAGACACTTTGACATCGCCGTTCTACATGGTCTACATGGACTAGACAATGTAGCAGGGATGAGAGAGGAAAGACGGGGCATATCGTCAAGTAGATCAGAAAGTGCGAAGAGGGGGGGGGTGGGTAAGGAGAAGAAGGAGAAGTACGGGTATCGATAGAGGGAGATATATTCGAGCGCCTTAGCTGGTGCTGTATGCGAGAAAGAAGCATAAACAGGCAACAAAAAGAGGCTAAATTTCCCGATAAAGCTCTTTGCGTCAATAGTCATAGCAGAAAAACGAGATGAACAGGGACATCTTGCTAATAGCTTAGATAACCAAAGGGAGGGGTGACCTGTTTCATGGGTTTTTGCTGCTGCTGGTGCTGCTGCTGCTGCTTTTCCGCATCTCCCTCTCAAATCTGCCATCTGGAAAGACTGATCCCTCTCCCTCCTTTATACCTTTAGCCCAACCAAGTCTAGACCTCTTTCCCTTTGCTGTGGTTCTCCGATTAGATCTTCTTTCTTTATTTTTTTTTACACAGGGGAACCTAGGGCAGGAGGAGGGCCTGTCTCCTATTACCTGTCTTTTTTGTTCTCTCTTTTTGCTCTTCCTCGCCCCTCCTCATAATGAACCTCTCCCTCGGGCTTTCAGACTACCCGAACGGATGCCGGAGATAGAAGTGGGCTTGGCGGGAAGAATGGGATTCTAGATTGTATATGGCTTCAATCTAGTAGTAGCTAGCGCCCTCAAGTTTCCTGCGTGTTTCTTTGACCTTTTATTTTATCTTATTTTGTTTTGGTTATGACCTTCATTGTGGCTTTGGCAAGGACAGCAAGAAGGAGGAGGGAGAAGGAGTTTCGTCATGCTTGTTTATTCCTTCTTGATTTTATCGATTTTATCTCCTCGGCTCGGCCTCTCGTGCTTTCAAACTGGAGCTTGGCTCCGGCTCAAATTGAGATCGTCCTGGTGCCAAGAGAGCTTGACAACGATTTGTTGGTTCTTGTAAGCAGTAAGGCCAAAGAAGGCAGAAGAACAAGTGTTGTGATGGAGGTTGAAGCTTAAGCTGAAGCTGAAGCTAAAGCTGAAGCTACTGAAGGGTGCCAGGCATTAGCACAGACCAAGGACCAGCGGAGAGGCTGGCGATACCAAGAAGAAATAGAAGGGGGAAAGAGAGCCAAAGATACTTTCGTCCGTATATCCCTATGGCAGCAGCAATACTTCCTTTTCGTTACACGATCTTGCCCGCAGGAGGGGAGACTGCCACTAGGGTTATGGTATGCACTTACACGCAACATGTAGGGTTAACAAACCGGCCCCCTTTTCTTTCTTTAACGTGATGTGCATGTATTTATTACCTATTGTTTATGTAGCCCTTCCTTCCTCCCTCAACTCGGCGGACTGCACTTGCTAGTAATCTTGACGTGACATTTTCCCCCGCAGATCACACACGCAGGCCAGATAGCGGTTTGTGATTCTCAGCCGGCTTAGGAAGCGACCGGTTTGATGAGCAGTTTTATGTACACTTGTTATGCCTGGTTAGTGCGAGCAAGAGGCACTTGGGGAGAAGGAGTTGGGAAAGAAGCTTTGTCTTGCTCCCTCTTGTGTTTCTCTTTTGTTCCCCTCCCAAGGAACTGGCTCCAGGGCCAATCGACAAACCCGTCCAAGACAAAAACAAGCGAGCGAGTCCGAAGGCTTGGTGGGTTGTTGGTTGGGACTGCTCCCTATTTCATTCCACATGTTCTTTTCTTCCTTTCCCCTTCTTCCCTTGCCCTTTGCTCACTAGGCCCTAGTTCTAGACTTCTGTCCAGAAGACCAGAAAAAGAGGGGCCAGCCAGACGAAAACAAGCAGCCAAGCAATATTCTCTCTTGGCTGCTTGCCTGCCTCTGCGGGCCAAGGAGGCTTTTATTTAGTTGGCCATTTTTCGTCCTAGTTGTTGCTGGCCTATGAAACTACGCAGTTCGCATATGTTTGCTGATCGGACTGGCAACATCCGGCTTCCGACTTGGGAAGAGAGGGAAGGAAAGACAAGGAAGTAGGGGTGGGAGGAGAGCGAGGAAAAACATGCTGATCCTTTTACTTGATGCACATGTGAATCTCGGCTTAGCTGAACAGCGCTATGTGGTGGAGATAAGAAAAGGAAATAAGATGACAAGAGCCAAGGAACGGAAGACTTTGTTGAGAATGACGAGAAGGGGCTAGTGGCTAAGCCAAGTGAAGACAAGTGAAATTGACTCTAGATCTAACTTCGTTCGGGCTGAGACTGAGACTTGAAGAGTCGATGCTAGAAATCTCAGAAGCTGTCGTTCGTCCAGGTGTTGGTGTTTACCTATAATCTGTAACAAGCCCTAGGGCTTGGCCTGCCCCCTCTTTTCTTTCTTTTTCTTTCTATTTTTTCTTTTTATTCTTCCTTTTGCGTCTACATCTTTGGGGTTGTATTGTATCATTACTCATCATTACAAAATTACTCCCCCGTAGACTATTGCTACTAGCTTATTGTGTCCAGGGAGAAAGGAAGGAGAAGGACAGGCACAGCTCAGCTTAACATCAGAGGCTTGAGGGTCTATCCCTCCACTCTCTCAACCTGTGTAATTTAGTGTGCTGACGATTTAGATTCCGATGCCGATTTCTGTCGATGTTATAAGATCCAAGAGAAGCACAACACAATATGGGACAATAGGAGGCGATGGTGGAGGAGATGGAGAAAGACTTGCCCTCCGCCATTTTCTTCTCTCGCGCGAAAACTTGTAACGTGCTCAAAGATGCATATGCATATTGATCATCATGCGCTCCCAGCCCCTCGCACTTACTCACACCCTATTGACGAGGAATATACTCATCCGAGTTTCTATCTTCTCTATAGTCTGGCCTATAACAGAGACAGCCCTAAACAAGGCCTGCCAAGGAAAGCTGATGGCTTGGGGAGGGGGGGGGGTGGGGGGGGGGGGAACAGCGGCAGCAGACGTTTAGTGACAAAGGGCGGGCTATCAAACAACGCTGGACTTCAACCTACATAACAAAAGTCACATACAGCTACGACCTTCACAGGTTATGTTTCGAAAATGACAGGGGACATAAGCAGCAAAACTCCCAACCAGATAGTAATATGGCTCGTGCCACGGGCTCTATCAGCTTAAGCTCGGGCTTTGGCGGGTGGACCACTCAGGCCCAGAGCAGAGAGCAGAGGGGGAAGGAATACATTCCACTAGAACAGGATTATTTCATGACGAAGCCATCAAATTTAAGGCAACCAGGAGAAAGAGAAGCAGCCTAAAAATGAAGAAAGAAATAAGAAAAAGCCCCTCAGACCAAAGAGGGTGACGCAAGACTGGAGATTGCTTGACCAAATAGAAAGGAGAAAAAGGAAGAAAGTAAGGAGCCCCCCTTGCTCCCCATCTCGATTCTTGCACCTGCTTAGGCTAATACATTGATCGCCATAATCTATTTCCCTCTCCGTCCTCATCCCCATTATCATTCCCCTTGCTCTTCCTCCAAAGACGATCAAGATCCCATCAGCAGGCTGACACAAAGCGGTTGCTGCTACAGAATGCCATCTCGTCTTGGTACTTTCTTAGCCTAGCCTTTCAACCTTGACACTATTGGCAGTCGCGCTGGGGGCTCTAGCTCTCTTTAAATTGAGGACCAGGAGACGAAACACTGCGGCGGCAACAGGAGAGACGGCCTACATAGACTTACCCCCTCTTGTCGCCTCTTGGCCCCCTCGGAGCGAAGAAAAAGAAAAAGAAGAAAAAAGAAAAAAGAAAAAAAAAAAAAGAGTCCAAGGCACCTACCTACCTACCTGACTGGTCCTAGCCTGCAAAGAAAAGGCACTAAAGCTACGAAACGAGGCAAAGCCCGACAGGACGAGGTTTCATTCAAAGAAGGCAGAAAGAGCGCTCACTGAGCGTGCAAGCATGGGTGAGACACCCAGACTTGAGGACGGCTAGCAAATCGAAAGCGCGAAGTGACGACCCTAGGAGAAAAAAAGGAAATCACCCGAGTACAGGGTTAAATTACACGAAGGAACCCTAAGTCTGCCAGATGCTATGCCCTAGCAAATGCGGAAAGCCTGCTGTTTTTAGACTAGCGCACCTACCTCATGAAGGAGGGGTTTTTGTGTGACCCGAGATCGAGATCCGGACTTAGCCCTGGTTTTCTTTTTCATTTCGTTCTTTCCTTTTTTCTTCGAGTCCGTCAGAAAAAAAAGCGCGGAAGGCAAGAGCTAAAAACAGGGACAGCGGAGGAAACTACCAACAGGAGGACTAAAGCCTGTCTTTATCTCAACACCTTTAATCTTCGCCTCTTCTCTCTTCTCTCTTCCCCAAAAGGCCTGATCCGAGCCGTCCTCGAATGGTTGACCTTTCAACCCGCCATCCCCGGAGGAGCTTCAGCGGGTCCCCAAACACGATCAGCCAATCAGGCGCCCAGAGCCTCCCCCATAGTCAGCGGTTCTTTGGGCTGTAATACTGTGATATCACTGTGACTTGATATGTGGGCTTATGAGCTTATGTTATTGCTGTATCTTGTGTGAGAGAATGGGCCATCACCGCTTGTCGGGGCAGCTTTAAGCGGCTGGGCTCTGTTTCCCTATGCGTCTGTCCAGAGCCACAAAAAGAGCGTGTGTCTGGCTATCCTCTGCGTTGCGAGCGAACAGCAAGAATGAGGGACTGGGCCACCGATAGGCAGCAGGAGGGCAATAGAAAATAGCAAAAGAATGGAAAAAGAAAAGTCTTTTTGAGACTGTCGACGTGATTGGTAAGTCTCTCAATGGGCGGTCAATAAATTGCACTCCTGACGCCTGACACGGCCCTGTCGCCTTTCCTACCTTCTTATCTTCATAGATCAATGGAACAGAGCTCAAACATGCTATGTATGCACATCTGCATGGAGGTTTATGGGCAGGGAGGGTAAGCAGGGCCTATGAGGGACATCAATAAATGCTTGGATGTTACTATCAAAGTACACCGCTTGCAGATATAATGTCATGGGAGCCAAGTACGATGCAAGCTACAATGGCTCTAAATGCCCGGGTTGTTGAATGGCGGGCGAAAAAAGGAGGCCAGAGTGCGGGAAGGAAAGCATGTCTGGTGACAATAGAAAGGAACAGCTAAAGCCTGACTAACCTAGCACAGTACCTGGGACTTACGTATACTTTGCGGCCCTTTGTTACCTAATCTGCCCTACGGGAAGCCTCGCATCGTCTCGTCCCTGAATTTCCTTCTTTCAGTCCACCCTCCTGCCCCATCCCATCCTTTATATCGTCTAGCTCAGCACCCAGCCCAATGTAATAGTCTAATTTGATTCTGTGGCTGTAACCCATGCTCTACTTCTGTAATAATGTTTCTCTGGCATATATACAAGCAAGTAAATGCGTCCTATTGCAATTGAATCCAGGTTCCTGTTTAGGGGGGCGTGATGTCATATGAAGCCAGAGATCTCTCTCCTCCCCTCCTTGGCGGAGAGTGCTGTCGGTTTGCTGTCTTTTCCTGTCCTTTATCTCGGGCTCTTGACTTCTGGCCGCCTACCCCCTCTCAGCCTGTATAGATGGGGGTATTTACTTTGGAACTGCCCTGTGCTTTCATATATATTGAGAATTGACGACAGCCAGTCATCTTACAAATGAATGGGCATTTGTTACGTGTTGTGAACCGATGCGAAATATAGACAGCAGCCTATGCCGGTAAATTCCCACCCTCTAGGACAGCCTTCTAGCACCCTACAGTACCTCCCACTACCCTCCACTATCCTCAAATGACGCCCACTGACCAACCCCATAGGTCCCGCTGAAACCTTCTACCCTGGTGATAGTTGGTCACATGGCTGTCTTTGGGAACCCATGAGACAAATGGCGGCCAGACGCAAAGGCGGCATAGCAGCAGGCTGGATGGCAGACAGAGGCTTGTTTAGGGCTGGGTCTAGAAGCCGTGTTAATTGGCCGTAGGGGTGTAGTCGATTGAAGTGGCGAGGAAGAAGACGAAGACCAATAGGCCAGAATACGAGGGTCGCAAGTGATGGTGGCGATTCATCGGCTCGTAGTGGCGGGGACAAAACATACAAGTCTCTGTGACTATGGCATAAAATAAACAAGGCTACGCTGCAAGAAACAAGGTCTATGAGATTGAATTTAGATCATTGGTCACCCCTCATCCCCCCTTGCCACCATCGAGAAGACTCACCTAACAGCAAGGACTTGCCATTTCCGAAGGGTAGACCGCAATTTCACGGGCTGGCACACACCTGCTTACGTTGTATGTTGGTGATGTCGCTTATCTCATCTTAGCGCCCAATTAGACCTTATGGAATACGTCCGAGGAAAAGCTAGCAGGCCGACCGGCCTACTAGAGTTTCCATGTATGCATACACAAATGGCTTTGGTTGGCTGTTTCTTCGTTCGCCTGAGGCTGGCTGTGGAGTAGAGTCGGAAAACTTTGCCTCCGCGGATTGCGTGCGTGGAAAAGAACGGCCGGCGTGTGCAAATACCAAGTAAGACAAAACACACCTCATTTATACGCACTTGCACTCCCATCAGCCAACGCACTACTTGTGCCCAAGTATCCTTGCACACGAGTCCCTCCAAGTATGCATGCATGCATGGATCTTTGTGTGTTTGCATCGTTTCTAATTATATGTTCACCATGAGTAGTAGGATACACCTTGGCGAGGTGGCATGGGCTGCTCCCTCTCGTCGCCCTCGACCTAGCGGCCACTTGGCGAGCAACAATTCATCCTGCTAATTGCTTTTTCCTGACTCCTCGTTCTCCTCGTCGCCATACTCAGTTACTACCCACAGGCAAAACTCCTCCCACTTGACCCTCCACTCCTTTAGGCGCCTCGATTTTTCGCCCTTGCCGAGGCTGGCCTCCTTGATGTCAGCCATCCATTCCTCGTTGTTTTGATCCTCAAATACAGACCAGCGCACGCTGTTTTCTGCAAGAGAGCCCAAGCCTGCTAGACCAAGATTGTCCCAGCCTTGGACGGCCTGCCAAAAATCGTGTGACATTCCTGCGTGCTCCTGGCCAAGCATAGCTGGGTCGTCATTGCATAGCGAACAGGCAATGCCTTGGGCAAGAAGCGCTGGCAATGGATGTGACATGATGCTGCTACAAAGCCGTAGGACTTCGTTGCTAATAGGACACGATTCTATGAGAATACGCTTGTCACGGACCATTTGTGTGAGGAGAGGATGCTTGTAGAGGGAAAACCCGTGGCCAATGCGCCGTGTGCCGAGAAGAATGGCGTCAAAGATGTTTTTGTCTGTGTCATTTCCATCCCCGAGAGTCTCCCCGGCGTGGAAGAAAAACGGGATTTCGAGGCCTTCCAAGGCACACTGCTTGCGGAACCAAAAGAGCTCTGGGAGCAAATCTTTGAGGGTTCGTCCGCGGTCCTCGGGGCCTACAAGGTCATAGCCAGCGATCAGGTGAGGAAAGGCGAGTTTCTGTATGATACATTGCTCCATTGCATGTGTGATGCTGCGGGAATCCAAGCTACGCACTGTCGTCGAGATGAGACGAATACCCCAAAATGACGGGTTTGCTGCCTTGAATTTAGCTACTTCCTCATCGATAGTTTGCAGAAAACAAGTGTGATCGGTTTCTGGCGTCTCGCTCTTGTCTCGGTAATATTGGCGTGGCCATACGTATCTACAGGATTAAGAAGACTATTGTGTTAGTATAGTGTGAGTACGGCCCGTAACAGATGTGGTAGCTGCGTTGCTGCTGATGCTGCAATGAAACATATTTTTCTCACGTACTACCCGTACCTAAACTCGGCCCAGCTTACCCCATCTTCATGAAGCTGGGATAGCAGCTTTTGCATAAAGATTCGCGTCATTGGCTCGTAGTGCAGTATCTGACCGGCCACCATGAAGCAATTAGCAAACTTGGTCCAGATATGGTCAACACCACGGAATTGCTCTTCCGAGTCTGTAGTTGAAATTGTGCATCTAGTCTTGAGCCACCGCGTGAAGCCATCGCGGCCGCCGTGTGGATAGCTATCGGCGGCTTGGACAAGGGGCACAAACTGGTTTGGCGTGTACCCGGAGCCCCATATTTCTGAGCCGCTCAGGTCCGATGTTTTGCGCCAGCGGAAATGAAGCGCGGCGTTTTCACGGCTACTTGCGCTGTTGAGCCCCGGCTGGTCGGTGGCCATGTGCATCCCGGGAAGTCCCAGCAAGGCCTCAAAAAGATAGTCGAAGTCAACAGTGGCATCCAAATGCGCATGTAGAAGGGCGCCTTTGGGCAGGCGGCGGATAATGTTCCAGAGCTTCGTCTCTTCCATGCGGGCCTTGGCATGGGTGAACATCATGCCAGGATAGTATGGCAGCCGCTCGGACTGGGCTAGGGCATCTTCTTTAGCTGGTGTCCAAATCGTGGCCTGTTCAGCTGCACGAATACGATCAACAATAGCACAGGCTTTGAGGCCGATAGGAGACAGGGCAGCACGGAAGGCAGCATCTAATTTGGGGTTAGCGATCATCTGGCTAGACCGGGGACTGTCTTGTTCACTGTTTTGCTGTCCGTCTATTTCTTACCGCTTCGTTGCTTTTGCTCCTGCTGGATGAGGGCTTCGCGGCCTTTGAGGTACTGAACCATGAAGGGATCCTCAGTACGAGGGAGCTCGTCCTTTATTTCAGACCATTCATCATCTGTGTAGGGGGTCACCATAGCGAAGAGAGGCACGGGCACGGAATGTGCTACAGAGGGGATGGGCAGACAATGGCGGGATAAAGAAGCAGGTAAGGCTGAAATCAGGTCTATTACCAAGGCTGAGAGGCAGCCTGATTGAAAAGAGAGCTTTGAAGAAAAGGGAAGGAGGCACGAGGCTGCGAGAAGTTAAGAAATAGAGCGAAGCAAGGCAAGGAAAGAGGTTAGATAGGCAAGGCTACGTTCCCGAAGGCTGTTTGGGACTCAGTAAATGATGTTGCCGATATTTGATTGGCTAGCGAGACTGAGCCTCGCGAACGAGTGATTTAATAGGGCGACCTTTGGAGGCGAAAGGCAAAAAGATACATATAGAAAGTGATAGGCAAAGAGGAGGACGAATGCAATGAAAAATAAAAACTGAAAAAAGGGAAAATAGAGCAACAGGGTTAGACTCGGGCAGAAACCATACAAAACTGCATGTTCGGCTCTTCGTGGATTTATACAATCGCCATAATCGATGCTCTGGCAAGGCTCCTCTAAAGACACCCGGATAAGTCCGCGAGAGCGCAGGCTACCGCCGATAGCGACGGAGTTTTGGGAATATCAGAGAATATTCCCCGGCCATAGGGGGCAAGGCGCTATAGCCCCGATTCGTATAAGTTACTATTGGCGAGGGCGAGGGCGAGACAGGGTTGTCCTGCTGCTGTCAGCAAGTTCTTAGTTATTACGGTTCATTGTTCGCCTGTTCTTTAGGGGACTGTTAGCTTTTTGTCTAGGCTAAATCAACTTTATTAGGCCTTTTGAAAGCAGTAGCGAAGCTAGGCTAAGAATAGAGGACAGGAAGGAACAAATCGTCGCTCACTGGCCCCCCTCTACAGCTGCAGCTCCTCTCGCTTCCGGAGTTCCTCTTTCTCCAGCTAGCAGCGGATCGTCCAACGTAAGCGAGCCTTCCGTCTCTCTTCCCTCAAGAGTCACAGAGGCTACTCCTAGGCCAATAGCTGATGCAGCAGCCACCAGCATTCCGCTAATGAACCACCACGCCGCACTATCCATCTTCCACCCTGGCACCTTGAACATGCTGGCATTTACCAGTAGATATTGCACCATGGAGACGCTCCATAGCTGCAGCGACGCGGCTATAATCAGGCCTGGGACGAGTATTTTCCATCCAACCTCGCGGCGCTTCGGCGGGCCCACAGCCACAATCAGCGCACACACCACCATGACCAGCAAAACTATCTCGGCTAGGTAGGCGATGAACCCCAGAGTGCGCCACGCGGTACAGAAGCCTTCTCTATCTCCCTCACATACTGTCGGGTTTGGGAAGGGCTGGCACGGTTCGGCTTGGTTGTTAGAGCAGCTGCGGTACAGGCCGACGGAGAGGTGGAGCCGCTCGCCGGCCGCTGTCGTTACGCTGTAGGAGGCCCAGCTAGGGGAGACTATGGCGATTAAAACCATGCCTGTCGCTGTCATGGGGGAAGGATGTTAGCGTTAGTTTATGGAGGGGATTGATTTACTCGCGGCGGGGGAGGCTAGGCTGGAGGCGTTGCTGTGAAGGGCATGCGCATGACGTACCCGCCAAGATTACGGCAAAGGCGATCTTGTAAACAAGTTGAAGAGTTACCATGGTGGAGGCTGACGAGCCTTTTGGCGATGGTAGGAAGTAGAGGTTGGGAGGTTGTAACGATGATCGTGAGGCGAGCGTCGAGGGTTATATTTAATTGCGCTTTTTTACGGATGAGCAATGGTGACTGAGCTATTTAAACACACGTCTTGCTCGTGTCCGTTTGGTTTGCAAGCGTAAACGACGGCAGTTTTCTTATGGTGGGTTGGGGTTTGTTGAGGGCAAGGAAAGCTTTGTGTTTCTTGGTGCTTGTGTTTAGCCGTCCTAGGGAGGCTGACATCATAATTGTCTCGCACAACGGCTGCTAACGCTTTTGCTAGTAAATATGCATGTGGGCTGTTAGGCTGTTAGGTATAAGCCCATCATATGACTATTGCCCCAGTAACCCTAATAAGGACCATAGTATCTCCAGGGTTTGTAACTTGGAAACTCCCTTGGGCAAGGCGGCGGGTTTGCCGGTGTTTTGCCGGTGTTTTGCCGACAGTCGTGATAGTTGTACCAGCTCACGCTAATAGTTTGCTGCCGGACTGCTTATCACATATGGTAGCATGGATTATGTGTAGTATTTTTCACGCATACCACTGCGCTGTTCCCTGGGATTTTCATGCTCTCTGCCTTTTTCGTAGGCCCACGCGGTCCTGTTGGCGCTGCTGACTAGCATGCTATCAAATCTGTACTGTGCCGTATCCTGCAGGACAGCAGTAACAGGTCTTATCGCCGCGCTCTGACCGACAACCAAATGTTGGTTAGAGCCGAAAAATTCATCCCAAATCCCAGCCTGCTGGTATTTCTGCTACGAGATCTTGGACCAGGAGAGGAGCGGCAGTTGATTGGGTGCCGCCTAGAAGTCTAATGTGACGTTTCCCGTCTGAGGGCTGTTCTCTCCTCTCGACGCAGACCTTGACACATACATAGTGCCATGCCAACTACTTTTTCTCCCTGTCTTGACTTGCCCTTCCGCGGTGCATCGTGAGACTTGCATTGTATGGTGCAAAATACAAGCATGCCTAGTACACCTGCATGTATGATGCTATAGTGATCTGCAGGCCGTACCGCACAAGCTCCCTAACACCGCTCTTACAGCAGCTCCGCATAGGATTGACTGGACAAGGAAGTTTTGATTAAAACAAAAAGAGGGGGAGACCCGAAAAACAGGGCCTCCTAATATGCCACTGACACCGCGGCCTAACCTGTGGCAGCGTTGGGATTGAAGAATATTTGACACTTTGGTTTCTTTTTTTACCCTGGGGGCCGTTTTCTTTTTCCCGAGAATCTGGGCAGAGACAAGCTTTCTCTCTAGAAACATAGACTAAAGTCCATTTTTGGCTTTGCTTTTTCTGGCTTGTCCCAAACTTGAATTTCTCCAAGTAATTAGCTTACTAGCTAACGGGTGAGTGGGATGCCAAGTTCGAGCTGATCTTACATAATACTATGGCATGGGCAGCCGGTTGACGACAAATATGTATGGATATGCACAAAACATGCACTGACAAATAGCCCGGGTTTTCTGTTGTTTAGTCTTGTCGCCGAAAGGAAACCTAGGTCCCCTCGATTCTTGTTGGGGTTGTTGAACTTCTTGTCTGCACAGGGTGTCGTATCTCCCGCAATTTCGTCTGTCTCGGCCTACAAGCAAATTGACAGATGAGCAGAAACACGGACAGACTGACAGAATCTGTTATTACACTACCGTTTGCTATTAGCGGTCTCTTTTTAATGATGCCGCGATTTGTGCGCCTCCCTCGACGCAATAGACCGCCAGGCCAGTCTTCCAGGACAAGTAGCACAGGCCCTAGCACCAGCAGTACACCGCCTGAAAACACAAACCTTCGTGAGGAGACTGAAAACTGCCGCACGTTCGACTTTACCTTTGACTCAGAGCCGGTATGGGGCACCAGCAAGGGATTTCGGATATTTCCATCCAGCGGGAATTTCCTCAAGCTTGACAGCATGGATGGACCGCCGGTACACACCCCCACCACCAGGCATCTTGTAAGACGAAAGCTGAAGCGAGCTATGTACCTACTAACCTCTTTTCTTGTCTTGCGCATGGTAGATTCAACCATACTCTGATATCGCGTGAGCACTCATCCGCTGGGGCTTCTTGGCTTGGTGATCAAGACACTAATATCATGTCGATGGTTGGATAGAGATTCGAAATCCTTGACCGAAAGTACGCTCGATTTTCCCGAGGAGTTTGGCCGCACATATACTGCTTTCCGGCCCGGATGTAAGTACTTTTTGTTTTTTTCTACAGACTCATTCTTGACCCCCATGTCTCACCTCACCGGCCTATAGAGTTGTGCCGATAGCATGCATAATATACTTACACGACAGCTACAGCCTACCCGTACCCCAACGACTTGATGGAATCACAGCGTCTAAATGAGCAATACCACATCCTAAACAAGGTGTCTGGGCGGCTTCATTTTGCGCCCTGGAGCCAGAAGAACCCGCCTAGGAATGTGATGGATATTGCAACGGGCACAGGCTTGTGGGCTATGGACATTGCCGACTTGTATCCAGAAGCCCAAGTGCAGGGAAACGACTTGTCACCTATACAGTCACAGCATGTGCCACCTAATCTGCACTTTTTTGTTGAAGATGCGTAAGTTTCGGATATGGCACCTACACAGAACTACGCCACGCCGTACAGAAGCTTGGCTTGACGCAGAAAATGAAAGAAGTCATCAATCATGGATTGCTAACATGAGACGGAGTCTCCTCTCTCCCCTCCCCCCCGCCTCTTAGAGAAGAAGAATGGCAGTTCACCACCCCTTTTGACTACATCCACACACGGTGCTGCCTGGGGGCGTTCCAAGACTTCAAGAAAAACATCATCTGTCAAGCGTTTGAGAACTTGTGCCCTGGCGGGTGGCTCGAAAGCCAAGAAATCCAACACCGGGCTTTCTGCGATGACGGCACGCTTTCTCCGGATTCGCCACTGCTCGTGTGGGCCCGCGAGCTCCAAGAGGCTAGCGAGGCCATAAATCGCCAGATAGTTGTTGCGCCGCATCTACGTCAATGGTACGAAGAGGCCGGCTTTGTCGATGTGAAGGAGATTGTGTACAAAGTCCCGCTCAATCCCTGGCCACAAGACGCCCAATACCAGGAAATTGGCCGGAGATGGGAGCGCATATTACTTGACGGTATGAGCGGGTTTTCCCTGGCGCTATTTAATCGCTACTTTGGGCGTAGCAGAGAGGAGATCGAAGCACAACTTGTACCAGTGCGTAGAGATATCAGCAATCCAAATATCCACGCATACCAAAAGTACCACATGGTCATTGGGCGCAAGCCGTTCGAGGGCGAGACTTCCATGCCTGTGGAACAAAGATCAACGATGGAGGAAAGGTAGATGGGGCCGATGTGGCAGCGGAAAGCGGGGGATTTAAACTAATATGTGTCGCACGGTCTGGTTATTGCGTCTTGGTTTCGACACGGCGGTGTTTTTGTTGCCTTGTTTTTAAAATTAGCGTATTGGAATTGATGCTGGCCTTGCTAGAGAGTACATTTTTGCCTCTATTTTTTGCTTTCACGAGAATCAACACTACGTCAAGGAATTGGCGCAAAGCCGAGTGTTAGAGCCCATGAGCCTGCAGAAGAACACCGTGAGTATCGTATGGAATAAACGTGGCTTGAGATGAGCCATGCTGTTCGAGTAATACTGCAGGAAGTCGGCATCTAGCATGGCATTCTCACTAGCTGGTGTTCCAATAAATGGAAAGCTCAGAAGCAAAGAAGCGTAGCCACTTCAACGACTAAAGCCGAGTACGTCAGATTTACTCCGTGCGCTAAGAAAGGAATCTGGATGCACTGAATGACACGGCGGTGCCTCAAAAGGCTACAAGTCAATAAAAAAAGGATCCAAATCGCTCAAACCATCACGCTACGAGAAAGTATCCTGATATATAGAGGCAATCAAGCTGCTATAAAGATTGCGAACAACTTAGGAGCCAGCGATAAGGCCAAACACATTGACATACAGTATCATGCTGTCAAGGACTGGATACAACAAGGGAAAGTGAAACTTGAATACGTCGCAACAGAAAACATGCTGACAGACGGACTCACGGAACTACCAAGCTTTGCCAAGTCCAACAAATTTAGACCATAGATGCACGTCTGTATACCTACCTAACAACAATAGTGTTGATTCTAGGGGGGTGTTGTGGAGAGTCTACCTATAATCGAGATAACATTAGGTACACTGATATAAAATGCATTGTACATAACATACTTCACAAGCGAGCGCAACATTGTTCTCAGCCTTCAAGATAGGAATAAAAAATAAACACGCAATAAAATCATCTAAGCAATTAAACTTGACTGCCGTCTTCTTCTATAGCTACTCCAATAACAGTTCGACATGTTTTTCTATGATGAACGGCCTTGCCGCATCATCCACAATCGCATTGACCTATCTCGACCAATACAGCCTATATACATTGACATCTCTTTGATCAATAGCTCATCTTGACTTATGTGCAGTCGTTGTCCATCTATCTCGTAGCTACGTTCTCTTTGCTCTGTGCCGCTGACCAAGGACCTCATTTGGCTGTCGAAGGTCCGGGATCTCAGACCTCGGCAACTCCATATCATGCGCTATTGTCTTTGTTTCCTTTCTCAACGACTTGAGAGTCTCAAGAATAAATATCGGAGAGTTACCTCGACGCCTTTTGGTTCGTCTCTCGAGGTATCCAGACTGCGGGCTAGCTCTAAGGACTGCATTTGGCGTCCTTGGGGCCTGAGGGTGAGGTAGGCTAGCCTCCGTATTCGCAGGCGCTGGGGCTTGTCACTGCACACCAAGCCATCAAGGATCAGAAGACGATGGCTACCGGTTGATCGAGCCTTGGTATGCCGATCAAAGTGCTTGAGCCACTCAAGGCCTGTGTCATTGTCGGCCCAGCCATCATGGGTCGTCGCAACAACCCAATCGCCTGGGAGGTTGGTTTCTCGGTACCAGTTGGCAAGGTGATGCTGGCCCGCAACCACGATGAACGGCACAATCGCCCAATCTTCGGCATTAATCGCCTGAATGACAGTAGCCCACTCCCGGCTTCTAGGCTGCGCTAATTTAGTCTTCCCACGCCTTTCTGTGCCGGTGACAACCATTTCGCTTGCAACAACACCCGTTATAAAGCTAGTCTCGTCAAAGTTGTAGATATCGGCGAGGGTGATGGCATATTTCGCGATTGTGTTCTCCACGAGCCTGAACCAATCACGAATAATGGCCAGCCAGATCTTCACATTTGGCCCTCGCATAGTCGTACTTGCGAGAAAAAAGCATCTTAAGGTCTGAGTGCCGCTTGACAAAGTTTAAAGCCCAGGCGATGCGCCACAGCCAGCGAGCAGTCGATTAGCCATCTCTTCAACATCACGCTGGAACGGGGAAAAGCCCCGCGAATCCATATCAAGAACGAGCTCGCCAATGATCTGTTCTTCTACGTTGGATAGCTTCCGTGATTTTGGGGTGGTGTCGCTTTGAGAATGCCCTTCTGTCGGTCGTATAGGGTCCACGGATGGACCTAGTAGATGCTTGCAGCGTGCCAGAAACTTCATCTCAAGTCATTTTGAAGGGCTTGAAGAGCGCGAGGTATATTGGCCTCATTGCTAGACTCGGACATATCTAGTGCTTGAGAATTAATCAATCAAATGGAAAAATTGGAAGTTGAGGTATTTTTGCTGCACTCACTTGTGTATTGCATTAGCTTGTAGGGTGCGTGAATCTTCACTACTGCACAGCAGCTTCATTGCTCGCCCTTGCGCACGTGACCTTGTATCTACCAAAAAAGTTAACCCTATTATGATTCACTCTCTATAACCCTGTCTTACACGGCAAGTTGCTGAGCTTGTCCCCTCACAACAACCTCTTTCTAATCTTCAAAGTCTTTAATCAATGTTTCCCCGTGCTTCATTACAGTCCCGCCAGCGTTTTGCCTGCGGAGTTTTACTCTCATCCAGGTTGTTAGACAGACTGCCCCGGTCTTCATGTGCAATACAAGTGTGCAAGCATCAGAAACTGCAGGCATCACTGCCGTTACCGACAACATGGCAGCATGTGCGTCTGTACCGCAGTCCAGGAGGCCCGCCGATGAATCCTAACCAGCGACCCGAGGATCCCCCGGAGGAAGAGAGGATATCTCCGCAGCAACGACTTGAGATGCTGCACCGCTACCGGCTCTCTCAGGCTAGGCCGTTATTTACGTATGAACGTGCCAAGTCCACGGCCAGGTCACCGGTAACATGGTCCTTTGTGGCGTGTTGTGTGGGTGCGGCAGTCATTTTTTATGCACTCAATACACAGATAGTGCCTGTGTCTGGGCGGCGGCGGTTCAACTATTGTGGAGATGGCGGGGGTTCTGTGGTTGAGCAGCAGGTTAAGCGCATTGAATACGAGGTGGAACGCCAGGGCGGGTCGTTTTTGCCGGAATGGGATCCGCGGACGAAGATGGTCAAGAAGGTGATGCGGCGGCTCATTCCAGTGAGCGGAATGCCACAGGACACAGAGTGGGAAGTGCGCGTGATTCACGATCCGAGTGAGTAGCTTGGGCTGTATATGCTGTGGATGACTATCAACGAAAGATAGTCTCAGCGCCCTCTTAACATCTCAACAAGTCTTTCTACGAGCACTCCCCTCCCCCCCGCCGTTCGTGCTTCTCCCGCTGATATACTAACGCTGTTCTATTGCCTGTCTTTAGATACGCTCAATGCCTTTGTCCTTCCGGGCGGCAAGGTGTTTGTGTTTGACGGCATCTTTCGCGTTACACGCAATGAAGATGGCCTTGCCGCTGTTCTCGGCCACGAGATTGCACATAACCTTGCACAGCACTTTGGCGAACGCCAATCATCAGCCATGGGTACCAACCTTCTTATGTACTCGCTACTGGCAATGTCATATGTTGTGCCCCCATTGTTTTTTGCAGCGGCGTGGTTTTTGCCTGGCATGCTCGATGTGGTTTTCCAGATGCCCATGAGCAGAGTCCAGGAAAGCGAGGCGGACTACATTGGGTTGATGATCATGGCAGAGGCCTGCTATGACCCTCGAGAGGCCGTCGAATTTTGGAGACGCATGGACTATGTATCGAAGCGGAACAGCGAGAGAGATTTGCCTGAATGGGCCAGCACACATCCATCGGTGAGTCTTGCTTTGCGGGAAACGACACACGCACATGGAGCGCGATATACAGAAGGAACAAAGCAAGCCATACTAACACAGATAAATCTGGTGGCCGACACAGAACGAAAACCGCATCAAAAGCATTCTAGATTGGCTTCCTAAAGCTATGGACAAGCGCCAGCAGAGTGATTGCAAGGGCCAGACTTCAACATTTGCCAACATGTTCATGGATGCTCTGAATCGTGGTGTCCTAGTTGTTTAGAGATGGAATATGTACTAGCACTGTACTGTATAGCGTATAAGAGAAGTATGCGATAGGCAAGTATGGGGTGTGAGGTCAATGACGAGCGACTAGCCAAGCACAACTGTATGGCTCTAGACTCCCGCCAAAAATACTAAAATACAACCCAGCCCCACTCATCATTCCCAGGCCCCCATAGTATATTCTTATCGCACCTTATCTTATCGATAGGATATACTGGCTCTAGGCCCAAAAAAAAATCTAAGGCGTTCAACTTCAAATTTATCATGTCGTAAAAGGCTGCTTGCTTCTGACCAACACCCATCCAATACTATCCTACTGGCCCGGATTCATATGGCCCAACTAACCAGCCAATAACTCACACGACGCGCCATCAACGCGATAGTACTTACTGCCCACGCCTCAAACAAGGGCTCTTTACCTTTTCAGTCTCATCTTCTTCGCCAATCAGCTTTTTGGTCATAGCATCCCCGACCTGACCGCATCACCACCATGGCTACTTCCGTTGTACCCTTGCAGCAGGTTAAGCTGACCCAAGGCCCATCGCCATTCACAGCCGAGCAAAGATATTGGAAGTCTTTTAAAAACCAGCTCCTATTTTCGCTGCCCTCCAACAAAGCCGTCACCCACATATCGAGCCCTGCCAATGCCTCGGCTCTCTTAGCTTCAGCTACCAATGACTTGTTTGCCGTTACCAGCGGAACACGCATCCAGCTATACTCGATCCGCACGCGCAAGCTGGTCAAGTCTATCTCCCGTTTTGGCGATATTGCCCGCAGTGGAGAAATCCGCCGCGATGGCCGCATCTTGGTGGCTGGAGAAGACACCGGTCGCATTCAGGTGTTTGACGTCGGCTCCCGCAGCATTCTGAGGACCTGGAACCACCATAAACAGCCCGTATGGGCCACCAAGTTTTCTCCCTCTGAGCTGACCACTTTGATGAGTGCGTCTGATGATCGCACTGTGCGTCTATGGGACTTGACCGCCAACGATCCTACCACTACCTTCCATGGCCATACTGACTACGTGCGCTCCGCAACCTTCTTGCCTGGAAGCATGGCCAACCTGCTGGCTTCTGGCTCATATGACTCTACCGTTAAGATCTGGGATCCCCGGACAGGCACAGGCGCTGCGGCCATGACTTTCAAGCACACCGACCCAGTTGAGACTGTTTTAGCCCTGCCCAGCGGCACCACCCTGTTGGCTGCCGCATCCAACACAATTTCCGTCCTGGATCTTGTTGCTGGACGCCCGCTACATCTCATTTCTAACCACCAAAAAACCGTCACATCGCTATCTCTAGCTAGTGGTGGCCGTCGCGTGCTCTCGGGCGCGCTGGACGGCCACGTCAAGGTCTTTGAGACCACTGGTTGGAATGTTGTCAATACCACCAAGTATCCCGCCCCCATCCTGTCGCTAGAGGTTATCGGGGCCGGTCATGGTGCTGATGCCGTTGATCGCCACCTCGCTGTTGGTATGGCCAGTGGTGCGCTCAGCATCCGTACTCGGCTGACAGGAGCCGAGGCTGCCAAGGCCAAGGAGCGCGAGAAGGAGATGGAGGCTCTCTTGGCCGGTAACATTGCAGCACATGACGCCAAAACTAACAAGAAAAAGCGCACGCTATCCCTTCGTAAGCGACTAGATCTCGTAGGCGAGAGCGCTGATGTCGTCATTGCCGAGGAACGCACCACCACCAAGAAGGAACGCCAGTGGCAGCGCGACCTTCGCCATGGCCTATACGCCACCGCGCTTGATGCAGTATTGGACCGCAGGAGCCTAGAGTACAAGCCTATCACGGTGCTGACGGTGCTGGTAACACTGCGCCATCGGAATGCTCTACAAACTGCATTGGAGGGCCGCGATGAGCACACGGTTCAGCCAGTGCTCAAGTGGGTTTGCAAACATATCATGGACCCGCGCTATGTCAACATATGTGCCGAGGTAGGCATTTTGCTTCTAGATCTGTACGCACAGTACGTCGATGAATCTGCCGAGCTTTGGGAGGGCTTCCGTGCCCTACGCAGAAAGGTCCGTTACGAAGTTGAACGGGCGCAGCAGGCGTCTCAGACAAACGGCATGGCTGAAAGCTTGATGATGGGTGCTGCATAGAGGCTTCCCCGTGCGTTTCAGGCTTTTCCTGGCTAGATGAGAGAGGAAGGGGTATGAAAATAGCGGGTATCTGTTTGCTTGGCTCAAGGCAAACTGAGAAAGGGGAGGGGCATTTCGAGGCTGTTCTTATTTCCGTTTTGTTCTTTTCTTTTCCTTTGGGTGCTGCTTTTCTTTATTTTTCTCGCATGACGCGTGGCGTTGGTTTCTATTAATTCTCGATTCGCCGTTTTCCCCTGAACCTTGATTTTGACGTCTGATGTTTTTGGTGTTTGGCAGTTGCTATTTGAAAGTGCTGCGCGAGACACCTTGTGTAACATTATGACCGTGGTAGTTGCTACAAAAAAATAAAATTTAAACGTTGGCTTGGCCTTGGTATGTTGGCCTGTGTATATTGTACTATGAGCAATGCGCAGACAAAAGAAATACGGAAAAAAGGAAAGACGCCATCCCGAAATGCTACATGCCAGATAGTAAGAAGAACAAGTGTATACAAACAAAACGAGTGTAAACGGAGAAAACAAGGCGCGCAGAGCATGTGACATTTCTATCCAGCAGTCCTCTTAAGATGGTCTACATCACGTGTCCATCAAGGAACTGAGAAGCAACCAGTGGCCACGCCATGATAGTGCCAAAGGCAGGCACGAAACTGCATAGTAAGCCATAGTGTTAGTACTGCGAAAAAATGGATTCGGCAATAGGGGGGTGAAGCGTATCGGGCGCTATATGGGGTACAGGTAAAAGGAAAGACCACATCTCATGAGAGAGAAATGGCAATGGTGGGGAATGGGCAGTTACATACACCATAGTCTGACCACCGATCCGCTTCATCAGCGCCGAGTAGTCGGGCCGGGCTGATGCATGTGATACAGGCAAGCGCTGGAAGGGGTGCGGTTCAAACGAGCGGGCCACATTCCGCATGGAGGTGAGCAGAGAGAACTGGCGGCTGCTAGCTACGCGGGCAGAGGCGCGGGCGGCGGTAGAGAGAGCAGGAGACATGGTTGACTAAAGATGGGTTGACAGGTCTATGAGACGAGATAAGGTTGTAGGTGAGGTGTTGCAATGCGAAGAACAAAGCGCAAAGTGTAAAATGCAAATGCGTACAGTGTACGGTTATAATGTAAAGATACACAAGCAATAAGGCTATGAGCGGCTGGAAGAAACAAGAACGATGCAGACATGGTAGGACGAGATGCTATGGAATATATACTTGCACATCTTCTCCTTGCTAGGTTCCTTACGCCTATTGTCCTGGCACCTCATAGAATTGTCGGAAAAGACAGGACTGGGAACGTCGCCAACAGCAACACTCCTTGGCTACGATCAGGCCATTGATCGGGAAAACCCGATATTTTGAAGTGCAGTTCTGCACATTCACTCACAAGTGAGTAAGTCAACTTGCTGAAATCAATATAAACAGCATGAAAGTCCGGAGTTGACCTGTGACCAAAGTGGTGTGTAAGTCGTGCGAGGGTGGTGCTATGTGGACCCACCTAATGGGCGAACCTAGCCAATCAGGGCAACGAGTTGCAGGCCTTACCTAGCGAATGGGCTGATATTTGGTCCTCGTAGTTCCTCCAGGCGCATTTTAACCCTACAGGCTAGGGTCTGTGGCATACTGAACTCTGGGGTGGTTGAAGGGAGTTTTGGGTTGAAGCATGTTAAGGTTGACTAGGAGGGTGAGGATAAAAGCCACCCTCGGGATGTCAACTCGTGTTGCTGTGGTGCAATCCTGAAGGCTTTGGCTGATCTCCGGAGAGCATAGTGCTGCTTTACAGATTTGCTACAAGCCCGGGACCCGGCGTCATTCACTTTGTGGGGAAGAAGTGGAAAAGGTTTCTCATTCAGCCACCTTGTGGGTTACATAATACCGAGATAACCCTGGTGATGTCACGAGCCACAGTCTGACGTATGCATATGATAACCCTAGCCCGACGGGCCCCACAGTTATTATTCATGCCTCAGCCACACATTAAGCGGCGCAGGTGGCATGTAGCTATCCAAGCTCTGTGACCAGCTGCATTTCTGGGCTTGGCATGGGCTTGGCATTGCTAGGCACGACGAAATGAGGCAGGTGGTTGGATGAACAGCGACAACCACACGACAATGATGACGAGGAGCGAGGCAGGTTTTTGGTATGCACTCTAGGGGCTCTGCAAGAATGCAATGTTTTTGGCCGAGAGGGGCACTTGGCTAGGGAGACAAACAGAGAACCGGACCGACACAGACAAATAGACACGCCGCATGCAGACGGATCTTGCCCCAATTGAAACAAACTTGGCGGGAACTTGATGGCAAATTCTTTTAGCCTGTCACGCTGTAGAGGCCGACGGATGCGTGGGTGGGTCGGTGGATATGGCACGGCGGGAGGGTATTAGGCGTGGCGCGAAGAGATAGCTCAGTCAACCACTGCGATAGCTGCATGCAGCTGGACACTACGGATACAGAGTTGCTGCAGTTGTCTCGTTGCTATTTTTTTTGGCTGCCCTGGGGGTTTGAACTGCGCTTGTGGGCCTTGGGCTTCTAAGGCTAAGCTTGTTTTGTCTGCCCGTGTCGGGATTCCCAGTCTTATCGTCTCAAGCCTAGCTTTTGTCAGTGCTCTGGGAGGAACTGAAGTAGAGTCGGGTCGAGTCAAGTCAGCAAGCGGACTTGGGCTTCGTTTTTAAGTCTTGGCTCTGGCTTTTAAGCTTTCCAGCTTGGGCTCTCTCGGGTTGTCGCACAAGAGGGCCGTGGATGGGAAGGGCAGACAGAGAGATGCCCGCTATGAGTAGAGGGCGAAACTGCAAAATCTCCAAGGGTTGGTCGCATTTGTGATGGGTGGGTGTGCGGCGTGTCTGTGGGCTGCTTGTCAGATCTCATTAGGAGTAAGGAGAAGCAGAAAACCATAAATAAGATAAAATAAAGAATTAGCTACCCAAAGCGCGAGGCGCGAGATGCTACTAAACTGTTGCTACTAAGCAGGAGGAAGTTCCAGGCTCAGCATTTTGTCTCCAAGGCAGACAGAACGGAGTAAAAGAAATTTTTTTTTTTTTTTTTTAATTCCCGGAATTTAGCATATTTAGGCAGCACTTATATCTATCCCAGCCTCCCCCTCTGCTCTCCCCCTTCTCCTGTCTGCTGTCTCGCGTTTTATTCTCATCTCAACAAGCTCTTATTCATACTCATACACTTTCATCTAAATCTCGCTTCTAGTTTCAAAGTCGATTATTCCAATCTTTGTTCCCGCCCACCATGCCTTTCACTGCTAGGTAAGTCCAAGTTTGTCTTTTCCTTCGTTTGCTTCTCTCGCCCTTTTCTGTAGCAAGCTTTCGAAGCCTGCTAAGCTTGCTCTAGCCTAAAGCTGGAAGAAAAGTGAGCAGAGCTTGATCAAGCTTGCTCCACGCTCTCGCGAACCTTTGCTCCCGCCCGTTACCTTAACCCTTTGACAACTAACCCTTGTTCTTTTCTTCTACAGCGATATCTGCAAGATTCTTCTTGCCATCATCCTGCCTCCCATTGGTGTCTTCCTGGAGCGCGGCTGCGGTGCTGACCTCTGCATTAACATCCTGCTGACCATCCTGGGTGAGTTTTGTCTAATTTGCCCTCGCCAAAAGCGCCTTTTCCTCTTTCGCTCCCACCGCCTGGGACAACTAAAACTGGTTCGGCCTGTGTCTGACAGCGTCACGTGATGTCATCATCAACCAATCAACAAGACCTGGTGCTTGCCTGCTTACCTAACCCCGTTTTCTTGGCTAACTCTCTTGCTCTCAGGTTACATTCCTGGTATCATCCATGCGCTGTACATCATCTTGAAATATTAATCCTGTCCTCAACCGCTTTTGTTCATTTTACGACGCCGCTTTATCGCTTTGCTTATGCCCCTCCGAGTTCCTCCGACGATGCCGCTCACGACTTGCCCTCAACACACTTCTCTCTATACTTCCTTAATACCCTGATTCAATCTAAGAAAACCAGAAAAGCCCCCAGCCTAGCGTTGCGATGGGATGCAGAACCAAGGATGAAAGGGCCTGTACACTGGTGCACTGATACCAAGCTCAGCGCAAAACACACCGCCGCATAACAACGAAACCCGCATGCTGTACGCTATGCGCTGCAAGTTGCAGCACGTGCCCCGTGTGTTGGGCCGTTTTTATCGACCAAAGGCTCGCTGCTGACAATACCGCTGCGCTGCGGAAGCCCGGAAAGTGAGCGATGCGGACGAGATAAAAGTGATCATTTACAAGCCCATATCACACCACCAAAAGATGTGTCTCGGTTTTCGGCCCCCCCTGCCCTCTGTGTCTTGTCTATGTTCTTCTCTTGCCCAGCCTCCTATATTTTCTTTTTTTGCTGTTCCATGTATTGGTTGTGACCTCCATTTACCTCAATTTCTATAGCTCCCGTTCCCTCGCCTGCTCTTTTTTTTTCCTTTTTATTTTTTTTTTTTTTTTTCCTCCTTTTATACCTGGTGCTATTTCTTTTTCGTACCCCCCCTGGGCTCTCCTGTATTTAATTTTTATTTCATCTGGTATGGGGTTTGAAAATAAACTTGATATCCAATGACGTCATAGTCCTGTTCTGGACATGTTGCTGTGAAAGGTTGTTTAGTTGTAGAGCTCTGATCCGGTTATCGCTTACTCGAGTAAGAAGTGCCCGACTCGACTTATTCGATCCATAGAACCTAATCATCACGCCAAGTCTCTGTCTCCTCTTCGCTAAGAGTGGCAACTGTCGCCCGGTTTGTTTGTCTTGCTCTCTTGGCTTCGTATTTCGGGTTTGTTTTTCTTTCTGTTCTATATTCTTTGCTTCCATCCGCCCCCCGGGTCTTCCGGGCTCTTAGCTCTGGGTAGTTAGATGCATAATAATAGTGCAGTAGCACAAAAGGTCGGCGAACATGCTTGTCTTCGCCTGATTCGTTTTCTTTTTTTTCCGCAGGAGAAACTTTGCTTCCACCTCCGCTTCGTTTCCACTTTCCGCTCCCTGCTCTCTGCTCTGCGTCTTTTGCCCCTCCTCTACTATACACCATACTCCACCTTTCCCTTCTCTTCCCCGTGAGGCCGCCGGCACGTGTGATTTTCTTGTACATGTCTAGATGTGCATGTGATCCTGCGACCCAGAAGTGACAGTAGCGGTACCCCCATTAGGTCGATCTGCCTCTCTGTCCTGCTTTCCCCGCCCTGTTTTCCCCGCTCTCTGCCCCCTCTCTATTGCCCTCTGCCCACTTTGAATGACAAGATCTGTGTCCCAAAGTTAGCAAAACAGCCCTCATTGTTCTAGTCCTTAGCATTGTATTGCGCTGCAGTCTTGTGCTCCATCCTGATCCCTTCTCTCCACCGTTGTGTCTTAAACTTACGTCATTCTTGCCTGGTGCTACAGCGTCATCCTCTGACACTCTTAGGCCGCCGAGTCCTTCGACAAAGGCAATAGGTGCATCGCCCATGACTTTGCGCGCCACATCGGCTACCGTCGAGTTTTTCTTGATTAGCACGCAATCGCGGAACACGGCCTTGGTGTCTCCCACGCCTGCCGACCCAAACGTCGAAATGCTGCGTACGGGGAACACTGGCACTAGGCCTAGCACCTCGGCTGCCTTTTGCAGCACACGAACCACCCCTGTGGATCCAAACCGGTAGAGAACCATGTCCTTGAGGTTCTCGATACGCACTTTATTTTTATCGTCTAGCTCTTTGAGCCCGCCTCCAAGCTCGTCGCCGTCAGCAATCAAGTCTTCGCGCGTGTCCACAAACTCGCTGCCCTCCGTGTACTTTATATATCCCTGCTTGACCATTTTGCGTAGGAATACTTCGCTGACTGCCGAGCACAGCACAAGTGTGTTAGGGTCTTGCTGTTTAGCGATTTTGGCAATATTCTTGTCGGCGTCGGCGTGGTCGATTTTATTCAATGCAATAACTGTGGGGAACTTTTCGTCAATAAATGAGTTGACAATCACGTCAATAGTGTTGTCGTCCCATTCTTCCAGGGCTTCTTTGACTCCCGAGCGGTCGAGGGCTCGCTGGACCAGTTTGAGATTGGCGCCGTAACCGCCAAACTGCGCTCGAAGTGTGTCGACTGCCGACGACTTGGTGGCCATGTGACGGCGGCGAATACTGGGCCAACGCTCCATTAGATTGCCTTTAACCCAAGCCACAATCTCGGAGCGCAGCCAGGCAATATCGACCGATGGGTCATAACCCCGCGTTTCCTTTCCCTCGGCGTCCACAGTGCCCGAGACATCCACCACGTGGATTAGGGCGTCGGCGTGTCGCAGATCGTCCAGGAATTTGTTGCCCAAACCGCGGCCCTGGTGAGCGCCGGGAACAAGGCCGGCCACATCGAGCAGCTCAATGGGCACCGAGCGGCGACCATTGTCGCAGGACCCGTAATTGGGCTTGCACTTTTCTTGCAGGTTGAAGCGCGCACAAGCGCATTCAATTTGCAGGTAGCCTATAGCGCGTTGTGGATCGATGGTGGTGAAGCTATTGGGCGGTAGCGCATAAAAGCACGGAGGAGGTGTCTGTTAGCGGGCGTCGTCTAGAGATTGTTCACGCATAAAATAAGAATTTGGGCATACGGAAAGTTCCCTGGAGCGAGGTTAGTTATAGGAGCTGAGCCTATTGCTAAGCGAGAGGAGAGGAGAAGGGCAGGAGGGTAATATAAAAGAGACAGGGGAAGATAGCAAAGAAAGAGACCTACCGACTTTGGAAGAAGCGTCGGTTAGGGAGTTCAGCGTCGTGCTTTTGCCAGCGGACGGCTTGCCGACTAGACCGATTAACGGATCACGGGCCATGGCGGTACGGGGGAGAAGAGCTGGCGGAGAATGCGGGGGGTAGGGCAAAGACAAAGACAAAGGAGACAGGCAGCGACGCAACACAGTAACCTGTTAGTCTTGTAGAAGAAGACTCAATGCCAAGCAATGCGGCAAGCATACGAGGGTCTATGACACAGAGGAAGATAGTAAAAAGAAAGATATTTTCTATGGTCAAGATGGGAAAATGCAAGCCAGGTCATGCACGATAAGACAAGGCTTTAATTTTTAGCCCCACCTTGAATTAAACGCTGGTTAGATAAAAAAGAGGGAAAAAAGAGAGTGGTCTGATCGAAACGCAGGTGCACAGGGCAAAATGAGCCGAGCTAAAACGCAGGTTTCTGCAGGTAGGCGCTCTCGTACATAGCCCGCCAGTCATTCCCGAAACGCAGGCTCTGAAAACGCTAGCCTACAAACTGCCGTAGAGTTGTGGAGCTGCTTCTCGTACTGCCGTTTCAAAAGTGGATCTTCTTTGCCCACCTTGTGGGCTCTTGCCTTTTTTCGTCGTCACACCGTTTGCCATCTACCCGTCACTTGCATGTCACTCAGTACCCATTTACCGTCAATACAAAGGCAAGGCTGCGAGGCTACAAGGCAACAAGGCATCTATCAAACATTTCAATAGAAGCCTTCTTCCCTTGCTCATCGCCACCACCAGACTCAAAATGCCAATTCTACTCCCAGACCCCGCGCCAAAGCTCAATCCCGAAGTTCTTCCTACCTGGAGCCGTCTTAATAACTTGAATCTCAATAATGTGAATGTGACTAAAGTCAGCCCGGAGATTGGCTACGGCATTTTGGCTGTCCAGGACATGGTCGGGCCTCAGCATGAAGTCACTGGATCCTTCAACGATCTGCCTGTCCTGAGAGTCCCAGAGGATGTTGTGCTCAGCCAACTGGCCATTGAAGAGTACGCCAAGGTCGAGCCAAAGTTCTGGCAATTGCTCGAGGCTTATGGCCAAGCGGTTAGTATCCTGAAAGGAAAGCTGGAGTTGACGGAGCCGTAACTCGGTGACTTGGTCCTAACATCCGCCCTAGTCACAACGCGAAAAGTTTGTTCTCTATCTGATGTTCCACCGCATCAACTCGCGTCACGACATATCCATTCTGCCCTCTCCCTGGACGGAATATGTCAAGTTCCTCCCTGAGGATATCCCCACTCCCACGCTCTGGCCCGCATCTCATATCCCTTTGCTACACGGCACTGAGCTCGCTGAGCCTGTACAGGCTAAGCTTAATGTCCTAGAGCACGAATACGACCGCTTGGTGCAGATATCTCAGGACCTTTTGTTTCTGCAAGACATTTCGTTCTCGCCCGCTGGCATCGCCCTCCGTGACTGGCAGCTGGCTGACGCCTGGTTCCGCTCGCGGGCCCTTGAAATCCCCGGTCTTGGAACTTGTATGGTTCCCGTTCTTGACATGGCCAATCACAACGCTACTAGCCATAATGCTTATTGGGACCGTGAGTCTGCCACGGGTGATGTTGTATTGATGCTGAGGCCGGGCGCTACCGTAGCCAAAGGTGAGGAGGTTTGTATCAACTACGGCGCCGACCGTAGCGCAGCAGAGTACCTATTTGCCTATGGCATGTTTGATATGGACTCTGCTGTGCGCCCCATCACACTACCGTTCCACTTCTCCACTACAGACCCATTGGCTGGTGCCAAGCACGCAGTGTTTAAGACACGCACTCCACAGCTGCGCATCACACTGCCTGATGACCTGGCTGAATATGAGAGGGGCCAGAGGTACTGGGAGTGCCCGTATGCGTATCTCTCGGCGCTAAATGCCGAAGATGGCCTAACCTTCCAGGTGGCACAGGACCTGGAGGGAAGGCAGGAGTTACACATGTTTCTAGATGATGAGGATATTACTGACAAGGCCATGGATATCGAAAGCTTGCTAAAAGATTTGGCTATTTGGCCAGTTATCAACTTCAGGGCGATACAGATGATGAAGGCCGAGCTCAGTGTTGATGACATCCTGCGCAACTTTGATATTACCAAGCACGAGGAACTATGGGATGACAAGCCCTACACATATGCACTAGCTGCACAGTTTGCATACACAGAAGCACAACTGATCCAAACAGCAACGCAATATTTTGAAAGCGCGGTAAGTCTTGGGTAGAGCCAAGGTTGCTGGGAAGCTAGTCTATGCAATGTATTGATACACCCAGGCTGGGCATACCTGTTTCTGTTCATCTGGCAGCCTTGCATCTCGTCTGCGTGTTTCCTCCATACTTCTTTGGCCGACTGGCTTGTTACACATGCTTGCTAACCTCGTTTCGTGACACAGGCTGCAGCTCAGTTTGAGGATGCTTTCTTGCAGGCGTATCTCCAGGCCATCAATAATGGGGCTGGTATTTCACCTAGACAGCTGGAAGTACTCATCGGCGAAAAGGGCGGGAAAAGACACGAAGCTCGGCCTCAAGAGGGAGCTGATGGTGACGTCCCGAGTGTAAGCAAAGGTAATGGAAAGGGGGATATGGAGGAGAACGGGGGAGGGGAAGAAGGAGAGGAAGAGGATTTCAGCTAATATCGAGGCTCCAACACTTGGTTCCGGGTGATTTTCTTCGCTGCTCGAAACAGGGCATTGGCAACGACGACGACGGCGGAGATACAGGTCCAGAGTTTGCTAGTCAGCATCCGGAAATCACACGCCATTGTCATAGAATACCTAGCTAACCCCAACGCCTTTTTTGCTTTGCTTCTTCTCTTCCCTCTCCCGCCCTCGCATTTTCTTTCAGGGAGTGACTTCGGCATCCTCGCTATTTTCCTTTGCCTTTTTCTCTCTCCGCTTTAGTAGTGGTTTGTTTGATAATTCGGATTTTGTTGTGTCCGACTTGAACAAGGAGCCAGGACCAAGAAGTCTCAATTTGTGGGGTATTTTCACTCCTTTAAGGGGGTGGCTCTATAGCCACTCTTCTCATCCTCCTCCCTTGTTTCTTCTTTCTTCTTAGACATGCATGACCTGACCTGACTCTCCACCCCACAATCGATCCAGATCCTGAAATCCTAGACGTGGAAAAGCGAGAAAACAAGGGAAAAGGGCTGTTGGATACCAACGAAGACTGTTTTCCTATTTGGGACGAGTTTCCTCCGTGCCCCCGCCTAGCCGGGGGACCCAGGTACCCAGGTACCTCGAGGGATTTCGTCTTACACGAGCCGACAACAGCGGCGGACGACAAAGAGAACAGGTAGTTGAGGAGGGGAGCAGAGGCAACGAGGGTGGTGTTGGGTTAAAAAAAAAAGGCAGACACATGGGTGCTCTGTATGTGTACGCACTATGCGTTGCGTCATGCTATGCGGTGTGTAAAGAGAGAATATTGCAGGCCTGAAGAGACAAAAGCAGACGAGGGAAAAGGAAGGAAAGAGGCCTGGGGAGAAAGATCACGAGGGCAGGCTAGCCGACATTAAAAAGAGTACACAGCTACGATGACAGATTCGAGCGCGAATGTGCCTGGATTGCAGCCCCAGATTCAGCAGCTCTGTCTGACGGTTCCTCTGTCAGTTCGTTTGCTGTCATCGCCGCCGTAGCCAAGTTTCCATGGACTTCGTATTTATCTGGCCCACCTACCATGTAACGAAGCAGATATGATGTGCACTTGCATATATAGGCCTATACAGCTTCCCCTATACTTATGCATACATAGATGCAAATGTCTCCATCTCTAGATGAGCTTCCCTAGAAATTAACCTAAACAGACCCGTCGTCTGACCTAGCCCTCAAGGCGACGCATAAATCTTCAAACGTATGACAACAGACTAAGATAGAATGAATATGGAAACGGGACTGATGAAAAATGCGGGGAAGAAGGAGTGGAAAGGCGGGGGTCAGAGTATGGGAATGAGGATGAGTGTGAGGGTGAGGGTGAGGGTGAGGGTGAGGGTGAGGATGAGGGTGAGGGTGAGACTGAGAGTAAGAAAGTGAAGGGGCTAGGCTAGGCTAGGCCGGGCTTCTAAGCTGAACACTATGTACTATCTTGACATGATATTGCTGAATAGCCAACAAGCGGTGAACTGTACGGACATGGCGCAAAGGGGTATTGGATAGAAAGCAGTTGAATGAGTTTATAGAAATCTCTAAAAAGGAAATAGAAAGACAGAAAAAGACGTCGTCAAGTGGGATCCCTACTTTACTCAGGCTTACAATGCACCTAGCCCAAGCCCGAGTGCAAAGCTCGCAGAACTCCGATATTAGATTACACGGGGCTTGCAGCCTAGTTTATGCTTGTTTATTGAAGCAAAAAGGCCGACTGGGGCTTGGGCTTGGGTCTGGGCCTGCCTCGCTGGACTGATGCACGTCGCTGATGTTTCTAGTTAACACTTCACAAGTCACAAGTCAACCCTTGCTTTGCCTGGTTAGTGGCCCTCTCCCTTCCCTCTGACTCCTTCATTCTCCATCTCTAGCTATTCGTTGCTGGCTTTTATGTCCTTCTTCCCTTCCCGTGCTCTGGCTAGACCGCGAACGAATAACGAATCCTAAGGCCCTTCCTTTTTTCCTCACAAACTGGCCATTCTCATAGCAAGAGGCACAACAAGAGCAGCCCAATCCCCCTCCGCTTCCCTCCTCCTCAATCCGCCCACCCTGCTTCCCCCTGTCTAGGTGTACATCAGCCATCCCAAATAGGCAATCAATCTTGAACGAATGTTGTAGCCCTTAACAATGCAAAAGAGACAACAATGAATCAGTCGCAAAGCGAAAAGGAGAAAACAAGCATGGGAGTGAGGGAAGAGAGAACAAGAGAAACGGCCAGCCAGCTGGTGCTGCCAGCACCTAACAGGGCTTTGAGTGAGCTCTGGGGCACTAGAGCCCAAAGCCCCCTTCCTTTCTCCTCAACTTTGGCCACATGCCTTTAGTTTTTTTTTTCTTTTCTTTTCTTTTCTTGTCTTTTCTCCTAGCTTCCTTTCCCTTCGTTACCATTGGCACTGACAATTACATGGCCTGGTTTGATGGTTTAGATCGCTCCTCCTCGTGGTCAAAGTCGTAGTTGATCTGCTCCCCCTCACCCAAGCTAAAGTGCTATAAGGTAGACGCAGGCCAAGCCCCCATAGATTCGCTCGCTAATTTTCCAAGTTGCTGGAAGAATGGAAGAAAACGAGGGCCTGCTGGGAGAAGAGGAGAGGAAGGAGAGAAAAGAAAGAAAAGGGAGAGAGAAGTCTTTTTGGATACTATGGGCTGACCTGACAATGCAGCAAGTTTGATTAGTTGAAAGACCATTAGATAGGCAATGTGGCTAGCGCTTCTTTCATTTTGCCTTCCTGATGGCAATCATCATGTCTTCGCCTCCCCCAGATTCCCAGCGAAACGATGGGGATCGGGGCTAGCCCTTGGAAGAATACCATGAGAGCAGAAGAAAAAAAGGAGCTGGAAAGAATGCCAGGTCACAGATCAGCAATTTTCCCTTGGCTGTGGCTGATGAGACGCCGCCCGAGACCCCTCAGCAGAATAAGATTACAAAACGACGAAGACTGGGCAAATTTTACTGTGTAGCATGGCCATGGGCTTCAGCATAGGTAGCAGGTAGCATAGGTGCCATTAACAGTCCGTCGCAGTCGCAGTCGCAGTCAAAGTCGCAGTCGTAGTCAGAGTAACAGTATATAGCTTTAGTGCAGCCACAGCTAATTAGCTGCAATTTGACCAAAAAATCGCCGGACACACACAGTGGTGCCTGCTGAGAGATATCACGGCAAGAGTGAGAGAAAAACAAAAGTTGCCGAGAAAGAGAACATGGCGACCCGGGTGTTTGTTCCCTTGTCTGTGTGTTTTTTTTTCCTTTTTTTTCTCCTTCTTGTTCTTTTTCTTATCACATAATGTCCTGCTTACTGGCGTTGGCTGCATCAGATAGTGTAAGCAAAGAGCATCAAGCAGAAGTCGCCAAGGCCCAAGCGCACATGGCCAGCGTAGTTAACATGTCTATGGCACGCCGAGACTACGTCTGACTCTCGACATTTGCTGTCGTCATTGTTTTCGTGCCAGCTCCTAGGCGAGGACGCAGATCAGGGTAAAACCCGGGGAATGCAGCTAATATAGTCGACATCTGCCGTTGAAGTTGGAGACGAAAAGGCGAAATGTAAAAGTAATGCAATGGATCGGGATGAGACGGAAACTTAGATGGGCCGTGGCTACAAAAAAAGGACGAATATAGTATGGGCTAGTGGAGGGATAAAGGAAAAGAAAAGAAAAGAAAAGAAGGAGGTAGACAGGGAGCCACGGGCCAGCCGTTCCAACAGTGCTACCCCAAAGGAAAAGAGCTTTACAGCCCAAAGACCAAGGACGGGAACAGTGAACGTGTAACTCTGCTGCGCAAGGACACATGACGCGACCAGAGTTGCAAGTGCTTTTCCGACTGTCTTTTCCTGTCAGCGGTTGTAGAACTAGACAACATACTGATTATACGGCGCACTCTTCTGTCTTTGAAACGCTGGCTGGGCGCGCCAATAGGACGCCAAGTTATCCACGAGACAAGACACAGGCAAATCTGACCTACGACCCAGTCTATGAATGGGGAAAGTCGAGGTCACGAAGTGAAGTGAAGTGACGTGTAGTGAAAGATAATAGAAGATCAGTATCGTCACTCATAGTTCACCCCTGTCTCCTCTGGTTTCCTTCCCTTCTTTTTCTTTTGGCTCCCTTTTTCTTTTCTCCTCTCTTCTTTTTGCCCCTCATAGCCCATAGCCACCTTTGACGATAGCTAGACTCTATCGCCTGATGTAACCAACCCCAGAAATTGTTGGGCTTGATTACGCCAGGTTCATCCTTATTCTGGTTAGTATCAATGTTCAAGGACGAATGGAAGAGCAGGTCTTGCTCTCCCCCAGATTTTGCCCCCTTGTCCATGGCTTGCACAGCACAAAAGTCAAAAGAAGGCCGGGAAAAAATCTGGGGAAGAGGGCTGCTGTTTGGCTTGCTCAAAAGAAGCTTCTGTCGAAAATGCGGAGGAGGAAAATTGGCCAACAAGGGAACGGGCGAGAGTTAGCGCAGGACTGACAGGGTGTGAAGTCAGCAGGCAGCCCCGTCCTAGCCAGAACGGCGTGTGAATGGGACGATGCTAAGATGTGAAAGGGAGGGAGGGAGGAGGAGGCGAAGAAACAAGACTGAATGGGGTGTCAGATCATGTGGGGAAAGCGGAAGACGCAAGTATGAATATGAATATGAAGAAGAAAAAGACACGGGCCAGAAACAGCTCGCAGAGCTTCTTGGGCCTCAGAGCCTTGCCCCTTGCCTTCTATATGTTTTTTGTGAAGCTGATTCTGCCTGTTTCCCATGAAAGAGACCAAGACCTAACCGGATTTAACCTTAACCCTGGTACTGTGTATTCTAGACTGTGTTGCTTTGATCACCCTGCTACAAGCCTAGCTGTCAACAGGAGGTGTTGAGTGGCTAGGGACAGGTGGGAAGCGAAAAAAAGAAAAAAGAAAAAGATGCGGGCAGTGGAAAAAGGGGTTTCATGGGGCGAGCTCGCACGATCGAGATCAAGGTGTGAGCTATACTCGCTTAGCGAGTGAGCATGAGCATGAGCATGAGAATGAGAGTGAGAATGAGAGTGAGTGGGTGAGTGAGGGCAAGTAACTGAGAGAGTGAGCGATAGACAATAAGTGAGACTCGCGCTAAGTGTAAGCCCCTGTTCTATTAGTGCTGCTCTGAGTGGTTCTTTTTCGAGTGTCTAAAGTGGGTGGGCGCTGGCTGAATGAGATAGTGGCCTAGGCGCCTAGCCATTGTCGGGAACTCGGTGGGGGAGCGTAACGTTTTCAATAGCGCTGTCTTGCCTGACTCACGCCTACATGCAAGCACGCTCACATATGCAACTATATATTATGTTAGCATATGCACATATGGGTCTGTCAATGGGACTCTGTGACCCGTACATTAGGTGACGTGTTTGCTGTTCACTACTTACCTACCTAACTATCCACGCCTCCCCTCCTCGTTTCTTACTTTTGCTCTTGTCATTCACTGCCTTTGACCTTTCGCCCTTTCATAGCCTCTGTTCCCTACGTTTACATTTTCATCAGCGAGCAACTCGAGAATAGAGACAAGAGGGAAGGATGAACTTGAGGCTCCCTCACGCACCTCAGTAGGGTTCTGGCAACGATCCATTGAGCAGGGAAGGATTGTCAAGGGTGATAATAGCAGAAGAGGAAGAAATCAATAGACATAGGAAAGTGTATGGATGCACGTAGCCACCGTCACGCAGCAAGAGCAAAACAGGGCCTCTTCCAGTTGAATATCCTTGTTCGTGTTGTCAAAGCTGTTGTCATTCTTACCCCAAGTCTGTGAAAGAAAAAAAAAAAAACAAAAAAAAAACAAAAGAAGAAAATAATCAAGACTTCAAGTGCCTTGGAGTTGCCCCACATGACCCCGGGCTTTAGTGCGGGAGCCAAAGCTTGCAACTTCCCTGTTAGAGCGGATAGAGAAACTACCCCATGGATACAAAAAAGAAAACATTTTATGGGGGGTTTTTTTCTTTCATATTTTGGGTGCACAGTAAATAGATGCCATTTAACTGTGCGTTACCGCACTGTGTCCTCGTCTCTGCCCACAGCGCATCCGGTTACTTTAAAGCTCCCCTTCCCCAGAGTTAGAAACTTCCCTCGAGGAAACAAACGACGTGCCTTCCATATTCTCCGTTTGCCGACAGAATCAAACGGAAAAATCTGCTCCTTCCTTTATCAAACTCATATATTGCCCTTCATCTCGTCGTTCCTCTCGTCCATTGTCGACGCCATCGTGAACTTTCATCACTAAGAACATTGCTACTGCTACTGCTATTACTATAATTTGTGTCTTCGTTGCACATCAACACCGCCAACCATCGCCAGCTCGGCCTCTATCTGATAGCTCGGGTGCCCATACATGCGTGCTGGCGTAACGACTTCTCTCCTCCGCTCGTCTCTCTTCTCTCTTTCATATCCACGATACAATCACTAATCACACATAATGCCCGGCATAATACCCATGAAGGTCATCCAGGTTGGCAAGGGCTCCCAGAGTCGCATAGCCCAGGCCTGCGATCGCTGCCGCTCCAAGAAGATCCGCTGCGATGGCCTCCGGCCAACCTGCTCCCAGTGCTCGTCGGTTGGCTTCAACTGCAAAACTAGTGATAAGCTGAGCAGGCGCGCTTTCCCCAGAGGCTATACTGAATCCCTGGAAGAACGCATTCGTGGTCTTGAATCAGAAAACCGCGGCCTCAAAGATGCTCTCGACGAACAAGACAAGCGCCTGGAATTTCTCTCCAAATCTCGCACCCCTGCAAACCGGATACCGCCGGCTATCCCTTCGCCTCCCCCGTCAAGCTCTGCCGCTTCGTCTACCAATGGAAGTACTGTAGCTCCGGCTTCTTCACAATCACCAACCCGCATCTCTACCCACAGTGCTGGCACGCCGCCAACCAGCGCCTTCAGCCCTGAAGATACCTTCAAAACTCCCGTCCCCTCTCTACAACTAGGAGTGGAAAACTCGGACTCGTTCTTCATGGGCCCGTCCAGCGGCAAGAACTTTATTGGTAAGAGACTCACGCTCTTGAAGAACCCCCCCCAAACTTACCTTCTACAGCTAGTCTTACTAACAAGCCCGTGCAGAGTCTTTCAAGCGCCTCATGCAGGAGAAGGCTATCCATTGCCCCTCTTTCAACTCACAAGTCTTTCTTCATATGCAGGGCTGCAGTCCGCTCACATCAGAAGTTGCCTCTAATCCGCCAAATCTCAACTCCATCCCACCCCGCCTCTTCACTGACAAATGTGTCAACGTCTTTTTCCAGGAATGGGCCCCTCTATTCCCTGTACTACACAAACCCGACTTCCTGCGCACCTATGACGAGTTTATGACAGATCATTCCAAGGTCAAAAGCCCGCATAAGCTAGCCCAGCTGTACCTTGTCTTTGCCATTGCTGCTCTTTCGAGCGACCAGACCGACACTGACCAAATTGCCTTTTGCGAGCGCCACTGGCAATCCTTCCTTGACCCTTTGGTGCTGGACAGCTCTATTTCAACTCTCCAGTGTGTCATCCTAGCCATGATGTACTGCACCATCAGAGGCAACTATAAACGCCTGCAGTACTACCGCTCAATCGCCGTGAGCGCCTGTTTGCGCCTCGGCCTACACCATAAGCAAAAGTACTTTTCCTTTGGTGCTCTGACTGTGGAGTGCCGGAAAAGGGCGTTTTGGACGCTGTACACTGTGGACTGGTAAGTAAAACTGGCTTCCTTAGAAAACCAAAGTAGTAGCTAACATGTGCAAAAACAACCAGCTTTGCTGCTGCTCTTCTAGGGAGCCCGCGTCTAATCTCAGATAGCTGGGTTGAGACCGAGTATCCCCTTGATGCCGACGATGAGTATATTTCTGATGCCGGCATCCAGCCCACTCTACCTGGAGAGGCTACACGCATCTCGAGTGCCCTAGCTCTGTTCCGCATCAGCCGAATCATGGCCAAGGTCCTTGATACTGCGTATGTTTCCGGCGCCGCCGATCTGTCAGTGCAGACAATGAACGCCTTTGACCAGCAGCTGGCCAATTGGGAAAACTCACTTCCGCCTCATCTAAAGCTTGTCTTCGAGCAAGACAAACCGTCCACTAATATGACAGGCAGCCGGTCTCCCATCTTGGCTCTAGCCTTGAACTATATTCGCGTGTTAATTCACCGTCCAGCACTGGAGGCCAAGCCACTTTCTGGCAATGGTGCCAACATTCTGACCATTGGCAAGGCGAGCAAGCGCATTGTGCAAATTATCGAATTGCTGGAAGAGCGCCGCATGTCGTTTGCCCTTTGCCTCAACAAGGCCGATCTTCTGGCCATATCGGGTCTATCTCTTCTCTACGAGGGCATTAAGCTTGGCTCCCACAGAAACATTTCTCTGCAGGGCAATGTTCCTCTGGTCAACTTCGTAGTCAAGGGTCTCTTCCGTCTCAAGGCTCCAGGCTGCTTAGACTTTAAAAAGGCAGCGGCAGCTTTTGTCCGGCTTGAGGATGGCTCTGTCCTGCGTCTACAGGATGAGCCTAAGGCCATGGCGCTGCACCGGCCTCGCTCAGAGAGCGGCTCTATCTCGACCGCGCGCACAAAGGTTGCTAGCGAAAATTCGGCTAGTCGCATAGCCACTAGCAATAGCCATCCTCTTCAGGCTAGACTTGATATTGCTTCTGCTAGCGAGCCCGATCTTGTTGCCCAGGCTGAGCGCATCCGCCGCATGACCATGCCCACGATGCCGTCTAGGCCGAATCTCCGGACCCCGACGACTATGGGATCCTTTGATCTGGGGAAGAACAGCATTATTCCCGCAGCGCCTGGAGACGCTGGGTTTGACTTGTTCTACCCTTATGGCGCGTCGTCTAATACAGAGGCGTCAAAACATGGGTCTCGGGTTGACTTGGAAGCGTCAAGCCTGACTCCCAACCGGCTATCAATTGATGGCGACTCATCGACCGAGGAGGCCCTCAAGACGATGATGTCTTCGGCAATGGCAGATAGTGCTGTGGCCGAGGGCACGAACCACCTGTTCGACATGATTTATGGAAACCAGCACGACATGATCATGGGCCAGGAGAGCTCGCCGTCTGGTAGCAGTGGCGGCCACCAGCAACTGCCAGACGGCTGGAACTACAACATGCACGTCTCTGTTGGCGGCGGGCCTCCATCTCTAGCTATTAGCGATACAACAGCTGGTAGCGATGAGCAGGCGGCAGCCGCAGTGGCAGCGGGCGGGGCATCATCAGCGGCAGCAGGAGCGGAAGCAGCGGCGGGAGACCTTGAAACCAGCCAGATGTCGCCTCCAGGAGCATCGCCACAACAAAAGGCGGAGTTTACACCGCTGGTGATGAATGGGCTGGGAAACGAGGATGGGTACTCGATGTCGTTTATTGGGGATAACATATTGGACACGTTTAACTCGTTTGTGTGAGGAGGGACGAAGTAGGGCAGTTTTCTATTTTTGCACGCTCTCTGCGTTGATTGGGGATGTTTACTTATCCACTAGATTTGCTATTTCGAAATGATGCTGTGATATCAATATTGGGTGGCTGTTTTTGTTTTTGCTTGGCCTTTTTCTTTTTGGCAGCGCTTGTTTTTATACTTGTCGAGTTCTCACTCCTTAGGGCCCAAGCCCGAGCTTGAGCCCGACTGGCTCTTCCTTTCTCACACTATTTGGATCTGATGTTACTATTTTTTCTTGTTTCTTTTTTCCTATTTTCCTGTTTTTCTTCTACTGGATTAATGATGAACGAATAACTATTCCGCTTGCTTCTATACTTTTGATCTGCTTGGGTTATGTCGATCAGCTGGAGCGAAGGCTTTCGTCCAACCAGAGAGCTTCTGGCATGTGATTTTAGATAAGGGAAGTCAAATGGGTCTCGAGTCTCGAGTCTCGAGTCCGAGTCCTGCCCGAGTCAGGCAATATCCTGTTTTCATATTTTCCCCCTCTCTTCTCCTTCTTTCTCTTTCATCTTCGTCTCTTCTCCTAACCCCTCTTCCCTGTTCAAATCTGTCTCAGCCCTAGAGCACCTTGTTACTCAGCTCCATAGCCTGCCTGATAAATAAATTCGCACAGCCCCTCCTCCTTTTTTTCCTCTTTCATCAACGTACAAGCTTTTGGACGCCGCCTAACTCCAGAATAATATCGTCGCCTCCTTTTCAAATACTCTTCTTTTAACTTGCTAGTCAACTGCCTTCAAGTGTCGCTCGCCTTAGCCATGTCTCCTCCCAATCCCGCCGTCATTAACCCTAATACGACTGCCATGTGGGCTAGGGCTAAGCGGCACCCAATAGACCCTTCTATCATTGTACCTCAAGCTGTAGCTCATCGAGGCTACAGCGCCGTGTATCCCGAGAATTCTATGGCCGGATTCCGTGGAGCAATCGAAGAGGCCGGCGCACAGGCCCTAGAGACTGACGTACATCTGAGCCGTGACGGCGTGGTAGTACTGGCACATGTACGTCCATGCTGTCCTCCACAAGCTTTTGCGCCGCTAGACTGCTGGTTACAGGACTCGGCTGCTAACTGACAGATTAATCACATCAGGACAATAGCCTAAAGCGCTGTTTCGGTCGCCCGCAAAGGGTGCACGAGCTTGATTTTGCAGAGCTGGCTGAGCTACGATCGTTGAGGCCGCCGCACGTTCCTATGCCATCGTTACAGGAGCTCCTTGAGTATCTCGCTGAGCCGCAGAATAGCGCCATATGGATGATCCTGGACATCAAAGTGAGTTGACCTGTGTTAATTTGAGCAGAGCAGAGCTGAGCTGAGCTGGATAGAGTTGTGTCCATGCGCCTACCGCATAGCATATGCATGTTATTTATCTATCTACTAGATCCCCTTTCTTACTAACCAGAAAACGGGCACAGCTGCACGACGATGCCGTCCAGCTTTTTCAAGGAATTGCCGATGTTCTTGCGCGCGTGCCCTCGCCGCACAGACCGTGGTCGCAGCGTATCTTGGTTGGCTGCTGGAAACCAGGCTACATGGCGCTGTCGCAGGCCTATCTTCCCGGCATCCCACCTGCCCATATTGGCCTGTCGCAAGCTTATGCTGCCTCAGCAGTGTTACCGGAATACCCAGAGTGTGCCCTGAACCTAGCCATGGCGACAGTGCATGGCATGGACGCACGAAGCTTGAACGAGTTCGCCCAGTCGCCGCTGTTCTTGTGGACAGTCAACGACGAAGCCTACATGGCCTGGGCGGTGGAACACGTTGCCCTACCAGGGCAACGTGTGGGAGGTGTTGACGCCGTGGTAACAGACGACCCGCGGCGATTTAACGAAGTAGTGGCGCGCGCTGCAGGACCGCCAGGATGGCAGAAGCGCATAGGCATCCTGGATTGGATCAAGATGGCCCTTATCAAGATGTCCATGAGGGTGGTCAGTAGGGTTCTGCTGGCCGGCGGGTGGTATGGGCAGGTGACTGTGAAGGCGACTCTGCCGAAAACTAAGGAAAAGGCTAAAACAGAGGTGGAATGAACAGCGAGCGGGCAAGTGAGTGGGCAATTAAAGTCGGCATCCTTGCATGATATTCAGGCGCAAAATGCATGCTGTGCTGACTCTCAGGCAACACTAATATTACACGAATCAAAAGGGCATTTAGATAAGGAAACAAGAGAAAGCAACTGAAGAACCCGCAAAACGCCCCCAAAAATAAATGATAAAGCAAAACTACAAAACCCAAGGTCAAGGTCAACAAGAATCTCTACACGACGACCCTAGTCAATCTCCACATCAATGTCCATATCCAGGCCTGCGATAATGTCATCCTCCTGCACCGGTCGATGCACCGTTGGAATACCGTTGGACACTGCCTGCGCTATCTGAAGTACTGGCCGGGAGAGTCTGTCACTGGCCGCGGCCGCAGCATCTTTGGCCGTTTCTGTGCCTCCTGCCTTGGGGTTGCCTCCTAGTCCGCCATCATTGACATCATGGACGAATTTGGCTTTGGTCTTGAGTCTTCGTGACAGATCCTCCTGCACAACCTCGCCGCGGGCGGCTGCCGCTTCCAGATCACGAATGCGCTGGCGCTCTTTGAGCTGCGCGCGGCGCACAGCCTCAACGTTCTTTTTGCGGTTAAGGCGGTTGAGCTCAGCCATTTTCTCCTGCTGAATGCGGTGGGCGCCTGGCGACGAGGCAGCCTTGGGATTCAAACTGGTGCGGAAGGCAAGGCCGGTGGAAGAGCCCAGTGCATCGAGATCTTCTTGCAATTGGCGCGCCATAATCATGTTGCCAGCATCTTCGGCCTCGGCAATGCTCCGCTGGAGAGCTTCGCGCTGCGCGGGATCTACGCGACGGCGCAGTTGGTTCTTGCGTTCAACCATTTCAGTGATTTCCTTGTTGTTGAGCTCGTACTTGACCAGCTTGTTTAGGGTAGCTAGACGGTCTTCTAGAAGGGCCATGCGCGGGGTGTTAAGCCCCATGTTAGCCAGCGCATCTTTGTGTTTTTGGAGCTCGGATTCGGTGAGCTTGCCACTAGAGATAGCAACAAACGGGTATGTCTCTGTGCGTTTGCCCAGGCCAGCTACGACGTATTGCTCCGTGACAAATGAATTGCTGCCACGAGCGTCCTGCATAGCATAAGGCTTCCCAGCTGTGATACCCTTGATGCTCAGCATGTGGTATTGCTGCTCGCCCGTGTTACGGTCAGGCTTGCCTAAGACGCGCACATAGCAATCGATGACAGACTCTTCAAACTGCGGCTTGAAGCAAATTTGCGCAAAACCGGCTCTGCTGATGCGCAGTCTCTCAAAGTCGTTCAACTCGGGCTGGCGCCGCGACTTAGCCTCAGGCGTTGGGCTGCGACGATGCCATGAGTCACCCTCGTTGTCGTCATCATAGGCATCGTAGTTACGACTGCTGTTTGAGTCTCTAGCACGTTCACGGTCTTCCTTCAGACGACGCATGCGGTCAACCTTTTCAGCACGCGCGCGTCTGTAATCATCCATCTTGTCGCTAGCCTTAGAACGGGATGAGCGGCCCCTTGGCCGGGTATCCGCGCCAGAGTCTGAATCTGAGTCGTCAAGGTCAGCATCGCCCGCAGAGCGCTTGCTGCGTTTTCCGGTAGCCGAGCCAGGCCCAGAGCCACCACGATCGCCAGACTCTCGTTGGGAGACAAGCTGTCTCAAAACACGGTTCTGCTTGAATCGCTCCATGTGCTCGCGGCGCTCGGCAAGAATGGTCTCGCGCTCAACCTCCACCATGCGGGAAATCTCTGCCTTTTCGGCATGACTGCGGTACAGGCCCTCAATGGGGTACTCTTCATCAACACCGATAGCATCGCGAGAAAAGGATTTCGATGGGGCCGGCTCGGCATCGGAATCGGATTCGTCCATAGGCACTGACTGTTGGGAGTCGGGGCTGCCTGGAGCGGATGATCTATAGTTAGAGAGAGATAGCTTGATTAGCGAAGGGCCCTGACATGCACCTGCCAAGCTTGCCTACCACAATACACACCTAGCTTCTCCCTCCTCCTCTTCTGAGTCATCGCGACGGGCCCTTCTGGCTGGTGACCGCGACCTGGAGCGCGATCTTCTTCGTTTGCGGCCACTGGCACTGGACTCTGGTGAAGGACTGCGAGGGCTGTTGTCCTCACCGTCGGAGCCGCCGCCAGCTAGAGCGAGGAGCTCATCGTCAATGTCGGCCATTGCAATATTGGGATTCTTGGATATGTAGGTAGTGTGCTGTACGGGAAAAAGCAAACGTGGCTCTTGGAAGGGCGGATAACCAATGCTACTAGAAAGGGGGAGGGAATGGGCGCAAGATTTTAGAAGGCTTCGCTATAGGCGGGAAACAAACACCGTAGATGGCGAGGTTCACAAGGGGGGTATGAGGCTGTTATGTAGCAGTCCAGCGGTCAGGTGTTGCAATTGACTGCGTTTGTAAGTAGACGTGGATGAACAGCTTATTCCACGAAGATGGTCACAAAAATAACGGCAAGGCTGGCGCATCCAAGGTTTTTCTCAGCCTTGCAGAGTTCAGCCACAGTTTAGCCGTACATGTTACATGCGGCCAAGGACCCACTTCAAGCCGGACTGATGAGACCACGAGAGCTGGTGGCAGCTTGTTTCTTGTAACTTCGCATAACTATCATCTTGCAAATCACTCACTATGTCCTCCTCTCGGTGTCTCCGAACATACCCTACCCGGCTCTTCGGTGATACTGTGCTAGTGTCCCGGCCACTATTCCAAAACCCATGCCGAGGACTAGCCACCGCCGCCGAAATACCCACACCAACACCACCCAGACATCGCAAACCGCTAACCCAGGAACAAAAGGACTTTTTATCTAGCGCAGTATGACTTTCCTCCTCTTCTCTTCGTCTATCTTAGAAGAAAACCCTAAACTAACCCCAACCTTCACACAGCTCCGTGTCAATCATGCCGGCGAACTTGCTGCTGTACTAATTTACCGTGCCCAGGCGCCAGTAGTGGTCGCTAAAGAGCCGCAGCTTCGCAGCCTAATGCAGCACATGCATGACCAGGAAGCCGGCCACTTCCATACCTTCACTGCCATGCTAGCTAAGCATCGTGTACGGCCAACGGCATTGTACCCGCTCTGGAGCGTCATGTCGACTGCCCTGGGGTGGGGCACTGCTATTATGGGTAAAGAAGCAGCTATGGCATGCACTGAGGCGGTGGAGACAGAAATTGGCAACCACTACAATGACCAGATCCGTGGACTGTTGGAGATTGTAGGTGGCTGGGAAGCCGAGGGCTGTGATGTCGGGCCAGAGTTCCGCGATCTGTTAGACACACTACGGAGAATCCGCGACGAAGAACTAGAACATCTAGACCACGCAGTGGAGAATGATAGCAAGCAGGCAAATCCACACTGGCTGTTGACCGAAGTAATCCGACGTGGCTGTCGGACCGCCATATGGGTGAGTGAAAAGGTGTAGAGATGGTGCAACGAGAAAGAAGGCGAGGCGACTAGGTAGAAAATTTATATACATTTATTCATATTAATGTGTATAACCAGCAAGGCCTTGTATAATGAGCAATAAAAACAATCTATTGTGGCCAAAAGAATAAAAAAAAGAAATAAACGCACGATAACGTGAGAGGCAACTAATGATGAGGAACGGACAAACAAAACGGAGAAAACACAGAGAGCAATAAGAATCCCTGCGACGAAGTTAAAAATCAAATACTATGAATAACGTTAGCAGACTCTCTTTATCACTGTTGCCATCACAATTACTGTTATGCCATTAGACTTACTAAATTTGCAGCGGTGCCACATGGTCCACCTGGTAGCCCCAGTTGCGTTTGTTCTCCTCTGTGAGTAGCCAGTCATATGGGAACTGCACCAGCGGGCCTTGCATCAGGCCAAGAAGCTCTTCCGCATCGTGCTGTGGCAGCACCTCTAGTGGGTTCTGTGGATTGTTGCGGTGGCGGCTACCCTTGGTGTTGGTTCGCTTGCGCTTGCGCAACGTGCCGCTGGTAGATAGCGGCGCCTGTGGAGCTGCCGCTCCAGTCCCGGAGGTGCCTTCGTGGGCCATTCCATTAGCGCCGGTAATTGGGGGCCTGCTAGGCGTGGAAAAAGTTGTACGCTTCTCACGTGAACGCTCGCCATCGGGCGTTGCTGGCGGAATAGTAATGGAGGGGTCGAGGGGGGGGAAAGGAGTATCACCAGCAGGCAGAACCGGCGAGGGGCCATCGGCTGGATTAGGTATGACCCCAGCGGATGCTGGAATAGAGCTACCGGATGTGTCGATGTTGAGTGGGACCCGGAGGCGGCCCACTGGAGGCCCAGCACCAGATGTGGAGGGAATAGTGGTGGTACTGCCATCAGTAGCAGTAGCTGCACCAGATAAGGCGTTATCATCAATCACAAGATGGTTGCGTGCTTCGTTAGCTGCATGGGCCGCTGCCTTGAGATCTATGGTCGGATGGTTAATATGGCCATGGCTGCTCCCAGATGGCCGGTTATCAGCAACATTACTCTCCATGGACTGCATAAAACGATCGGCGTAGTCCATGTAGTCGCGATAGTCGTTCCACGTAGACACCTCGTTGTCAGGCATACAGCGGAAGACACGGCGGTACAGCGTAGTATTGTTGGCGGCAACATGGTTCCATATTTTGTCTATGAACTCGGGAGCCACAGGATCCCGCATGCAATCCTTATGCAGCGGTGCTAGCGTAATGTCCGCCGCCAGCGGATGCGATGACGATGGCGTCGGGGCGGGGCCTGGTGTCTGCTCTGGTCTAGTTGACGAGGCACCGGCTGAGGGCCTACTGGGAGCCGATGATGCGCTCATACGACTAGGCCGACGACCGCGTGACAGGTTGGTATTGCTTCGCCCACGGGACTTGTGGAGTTCAGCTATCTTAGCAGGGGTGCCGTGATCCTCAGTCATGACGTCATGATTATCAGTTTCATGTTCATTAGGGTTAGGGTGTGTTCGAGATCCAGACGTGGGCATTTCCAACTCAACAACCTCCTCATCGTTGCCATGATGGTGCTCCCCCTCGCTAAACATGGAGTCTGTACCTGTAATATCAGAGCCAGAGCAGCTAAATTCGTCATCTTGTTCTTCCTGCTCCATTTCAGCAGCAAGATCCTCCTCTAGGATCTCGTCGACATCGAGCCCCAGGTGCTCTCTCATCAGACGCATACGCAATGTATGAGCAAAGCGGCCAACTTGATACGGCTTGCCAGCCATGTGAGAGTCAATTAGGTCCGTGTCCCGAACGACAGCCGCCACTTCCGAGTCACGGTCGCCCAGCATAGACCGCTCATTGATATTGGCCGACCCAATCAGTGCTACACGGTCGTCGACAATGATGATCTTGGCATGGATATACAGCTGCTCTGTTACCAGAACGCCATTTTCCATCTTGCCCCATTGGCGCAGACTATAGAACTGAATATAGTCCTCGGCGTTAATGCCGGCATCGCCAAGTCGGCCAAAAATCGAGTGTGGGCCACGCGAGATGCTGCGGTACTGGCTCTCTAGAATTAGCCGAATACTCGTGCCCTCAGCATTGTCGACCGTGTTCTGGAAGCCAGGCATCAGCGGGATGATAATGACACATCGCCAATCCTGGTTTTCGCGGTGTGCTCGTATGGCACGTGCTACTAGGGCATCGCCGATACGATTCATGATCCGCACACCGTCAAACTCAGTGCTTGTGACGAAGAACTGGTTCTCCATGTACACAAAATGATCAGAATCCTCAATCATCTTGATGTATGCGTTCTGGATACTGTGTTCCGTATGATTCGTCCCTAGCGACCAGTTGCCAGCCGATCTCAGCAACTGCACCTCGCATGTTCCTGTGAGGCCCAATTGCTCTAGCTGCTCCAGTTTGGCATCAGGTGGAGGGAGCAGGAATGGTAGCGGACGAGTAGCTTTGCGGCCACGACGGATGTAGTTCCAGCGTTGCACAAAGTGGCGTGTCAGATCGCGTGCCGGCTGCCCCACAACCTGCATGGCCACATCGTGCCATGGCATACGTGGAACACGTGACCGATCATACATCTCCTCGTACGGTTCATTGAGGCGGTAGAAGTCTTGGACGCGAGGATTGCTGTAGTCCTTTCCGGGAAACATCTGGTAGCGGCTAGGGTTGTGCAATGGAAGGCCTGTGCCAGAGCCAGCGCCAGAGCCACTACTGGGGCCAGCGCCAGAGCCGGATGGGCAGTTTGGATCCTCCTTAGGCGGCTCAAAGCCTGTAGGTCGGTCGTCAGTGAGTGGATGCTGCGGTGAGTCCCACCGGCCAAAGCAGAGATCAATGCCGCCAAGGAATGCAATGTCATGGTCGACAATCACTAGCTTCTCGTGATGGGCGTAGATGAACTGATTCTTCTTGAACTGATGAGGCGAGCGCTGGATGAAAATGTTGGGGTGCAGATTGAGTAGCGAGAACTTGGTATGTGTTGAGTCAATGGGAATAGCAGCCTCAACGTTGCGGTACACAATGACAAATACCTTAACGCCCTCCTGTGCTTTGCGCTGCAGCAGTCGATCAAGCCGCCATTTCTGGCTAATGGCTGCCGGTCGCCGCATGTATAGTTCAGGACTCAGCCACCAGTCGTGAATGTAGATTACGTCACGGGCCATCTGAATGGCTCGCGACACATTCCACATATAGTCACGGCCGTCGACTAGCCACTGGGCATGGACATTGTGGCGCACTGGGCCGAAGCTATCAAAGCGGTTGGGTTGATGCCACGGCGTGGTGGCCAGCATCTCACGCACCGAGGCCTCAAACTGCTGTATAACCGAGTGATTGCGCGAAAACAGCTTGACCTTTCGCTCTGATGTGTACAGTGTCATGCGGTGGTGCTTGCCGCTGTTGATGGGACCCTCACCCTTTTCCGAGTCCTCATCATCCAGAGCTACAGGTGTCACCGGGGTCACAGGCGTGCTGCCTCCCCGGCCAAAGAGCTTTTTCTTACGCTTATGACCGATATCAAAGGCTGCATCGACCAGGTAAACGTCGTAGACATTCATATTCTCTGGAGACTCAACACACACAATATAGCTCTGCCGCACTAGGAACCATTTGCGACTATGGCGCGCAATCACTTTGCCAGGCGTCAGCACGCGCCTAAAGTCCAAGCCCTTGCTGCTCTGGATATGCAGGTAGCACTCTTTGCCGTGGTGGCTACCCTCAGCCGCAAGCCGAACCCCTAGCGCCGACAGCTCGAGGAAGCGACACATACGGTTGCTGTCGGGCCGGATCATCAGCCACTTGATCATTTCCCGGAAATACTTTTCCAGTGCTTTTCTCTGTCGGTCCACGTGGCGCCTGCGCGTAGCTGAGGCCGCAAGCTGGCCACTATAAGAGGCACCAATGCCGATATCATCAACTCCAGATCCGCCGTCGTCGGTGAGGTTGCTAAGAGAATTCGATTGTGAGTGAGAACGCGAATGTGACCGGGAGTGAGAGCTAGAGGGTCGCCGTGATTGCTGGTCGTGGATACGTGGTGGTTCCTCTAGTGGCGGTAGGCTGGCCATGTCGGGATTTTCAGCGCTATTGTCTTTACTTCTGCCGCCCTCTCTGCCATTCAAATTCGCCTGGCCGGATTCACCAGCCTCTTCTTCCTCATCGCTCTCGTCGCCATGCGACCGAAATGACCGGAACCACGGGAAGATCGCCGACGGGAATTTTGGTTGCCGATAGCGGGCAAGGACGCCCTCTTGTCGAGCAGTGGTTGTCTTCACACGATAGCGCAAGTGCAGCTGGTAGATGTCACTCAAGGTGCGTGTGATGGTCCACTGCATCGAGCTAGGCCCACTTCCATAGATCATGGAGATGGCAAAGATCGAATGGCGCTCGCTGTCATCTTCTGGCCGATGCTTGCTGTCAGTGATGTTTAGTTGTAGCTGTTCCAGAAGTACAGGAATGCGCTTGTTTCCGTGCTCATCTCGCTGCATGTATGTGGCCAGAAGCATTGCCGCAGGAGCGCCGGCCTGCAGCTCGGAGATGAGCTCTGCAGACTTGGACATGTTGAACTTGTCGTCGCGCTTGGAGCGCAACATTTTCAGCGTGCTCTTGACCATATGCCAGCCCTGGGCACCAAGGGTAGCTGCGCGTTCATGGCTGAAAAAGTTACGGCGTGGAGTAGTAGCACCATCAATATCAGACACAGCGCCGCTTGCCATAGTGTCTATTCCACCTCCAAATGACGTCAGACGACGCATATGGCCCCTTCGTGACGACGATAGCCCAGCCTCGGTGCCGCTAGCTCGTGATATGTGGTTGCGCTTATGAGGTCGTTTCTTCTTTTCTAATCTTTCACGGCCCTCGCCTTCCGATACCACAGCGCTCCAACGCTCGGCCTCTTCACTAAGACCCGGCAGACTGCCACGGTGGCGCATCATTAACCCGGCACTAAGAGGGACCGGAGCAATTTCCGATGCATTTGGCGATGACGCCCACTCCGGCAGTCTGGGGCGACGGATTTTGCGCTTCTTCTTGAGTGTTTTTTTGGAGTCGCCGTCCTCTCGCATAGTCTCGTCAGCCGTTTCTTCAGCGTCAGCATCAGCATCAGCATCGTTGTCGAGGCCAGTATTAACATTAGGGTCCGTCTCTCCAACTACAGATGCGGCAAGCGCGGGATCAGAGCTCTGGTCGTTTTCAATGCTGGCAGGCAAAGTGCGTGAGTTGTTTGGTGAGCTAGATCGTGACTGCGGGGTGCTACTGCCAGCCACGCCGCTAGTCGAGCGAGGGCTCTGGAGGCCGAGCGACTTGAGCTTAGATATGAAGGAGGATGCCAAGTGGCGAGAGGCGTCGTTTTCTTCCCACGATGCCTGGCGCGAGTGTGAGGGAGCTGAAGGTCCTGCGAATTGGACATTGCGACGATCGCTAACGGCGGAGACGGCGGCTGTTGTTGCCGTTGCGGGCTGCTGACTTAGGGCCGACACCGTGCTAGGTGATTCTTGCAGACGGCCTTCCAGAGCATCTCTAATATTGAGTGGAGGTAATGCAAGCGGTGATATGTTGCGGTAAGAGTGGGAAGTTCTAGAAGCACTGTCGCCAAGACTAGGCGCAGTCTCACTACGACCAAGACTGCCGTAGTCCCGCATGTCTATGCGCTCTTGCATCAACTCAGGCCTTTGGGAAGACAAAGATTGCGAGTCAAGCTGTGGGGTCGGGCTTGACTCAGGCTTTGGTTTGCTAGAACAGTCATTGACGACTGCCACATTTTGATGTTCCATGACAGGGGAGGGAAAGACCGGAACGTCTTATCGCTTGGCAGATTCGAGGGGGACGGCGAGTGTGAAGGTTCATGTATATATGGATATATATGTATATATAAGATCAGCATTGGCAGTCGTGTGACACGGCAAGATTCGCGGCAAGGCCTTTTCGTTTTTGCGGCTGGAAAGTTCGTATAAAAGTGCCCAACTAAAGTATTCGTATTGTATCAATTAGTATCAAGGAATTGTTGGGCCGGCTGGCGGTCTCTAGTTAAGACGCCCCATATATATTTCCTACTTACAATGATGCAGTTAACAGAAATGAATACTAGGAAGCGTTTCAATGGTCTCCTCAGTCAGATGGGTAAACCGAGTCAGGTGCTAGGAGCCGGTGGTATTACACCACAGCTTAACATCGGCTTGAGCTCGAGCTTGGACGATCCGATAGTAGACACGCACAGCAGTAGCGAGAGAGGACGGCGAGGAGGTGAGGACAGCGAGATGGTGCGATGATTATTCATCCACCGCTGCAAGAAATAGACAAAGACAAAGAGAAAAGGTCCCCCCAATGGAAAGTTGGTAGCCTGTTGTTGGCTTGTTGGCTTGTTAGCTCGTTGGCTTCTGTCTTAATTTGATCTTGATGGGTCACGTTGTCAGTAACAACACAGGCAGCAAGTCGCCCCCTAAATCGAAAGTTAGCGGGATCTAATTTGTAGTGAAATTTAGAGCAGTAGACAGGTCCTGGGAGCATAGGATGCACAAATCAGTGGATGGAATGCTGATTCAGGGGCCTGTGATACGCTGTAACTCCAGAGCCCCTTGAGACTTGGGGGCTTGTGGCTATTACTTGCCCTTTTATTTAACTTAGGGTTCCGCTCTCCAGGGTTACTACAGAAGCCGCCCTATCCATCCCACTTTTTTCACTTTGAGGCTGTTCTTCGGCTAAATACATCCGCGCGTTAATGAATGAGGGGCGGCGTCTTAGCGCGTCAAGCTCCCAAAACCAAACTACACTACACTAAAAAAGCTGAAGCTCAACAGAGATCTTATCGTCATTGTTCAACCCCACGGCTTTGAAAAAAAAAACACACAGATAATGCCCAGGTATGAAAGCCAGATTCTCAACACCACACAAGTCGAACATCGCTGACGTCATTGCCCACAGAGAAATCATCACCATTCAAGCAGGCCAATGCGGTAATAGTAGTATGTATTATAATGTCGTCCCCTTATGCGCTATGAAGTGAAGACTTGGTTCGCGGTTTCTGGCCGTTGGCTGCTGGCTACTGGATGTTGACGTTCGGATTGGGCCTGACCTGGTCGTCTAAATGCTTCTCCAAGATGCCTGTGATCTCATATGTGGCTTCCAGTTGGCCATCCACCCCGTCCTGGCACAAGCCTGCAATCACATGCCGCAATAACAGCCCTCAAGTCTCTCCGCTGCACCACAGCTGCACCTCTACATCATTACCGCACACAACGCTGCTAGTCTTCTTCTCTCTCTAACATACTGTTCCTTTTCTCCCTCCTAGTCGGCAGCCAATTTTGGCAACAGCTGTGCCAAGAACATGGCATCAGTCAAGACGGAAACCTAGAAGACTTTGCTACCGAAGGCGGTGATCGCAAAGATGTCTTTTACTACCAGAGCGACGACACACGGTACATTCCGCGAGCCATCCTGATCGATCTCGAACCTCGAGTCCTTAATTCCATTCAGACCAGCCCTTACGGCAACATCTATAACCCTGAAAACTTCTACATTGGCAAAAGTGGTGCTGGTGCTGCAAATAACTGGGGTGATGGCTACCAGACGGGAGAGCACGTACATGAGGACATCATAGAGATGATTGACCGCGAAGCAGAGGGCAGCGATTCTCTTGAGGGCTTCATGCTCCTACACTCGATTGCCGGCGGCACTGGATCCGGACTCGGCTCATTTCTGCTAGAGCGACTAAACGATCGCTTCCCTAAAAAAATCATCCAAACATATTCCGTGTTCCCTGATACCACAAACTCAGGCGACGTTGTCGTGCACCCATATAACAGCATTCTTACTATGCGACGCTTGACCCAAAATGCTGACTCTGTTGTCGTCTTGGATAATGGCGCCCTTTCACACATCGCCGCGGACCGCTTGCATGTGCAGGAGCCTTCTTTTGCCCAGACCAACCAGCTTGTGTCGACCGTCATGTCCGCTAGTACCACCACGCTGCGCTATCCCGGATACATGCACAATGATCTCGTCAGCATCCTGGCCTCGCTAATACCCACCCCACGATGTCACTTCCTGATGACCGCCTACACTCCCTTTACTGGCGATCAGGTTGGCCAGGCCAAGACAGTACGGAAGACTACAGTGCTGGATGTGATGCGGCGTCTTCTACAACCTAAGAACCGCATGGTGTCAACCATGCCCACTAAAAAGAGCTGCTACATTTCCATTCTCAACGTCATCCAGGGCGAGGTCGACCCAACGGATGTCCACAAAAGTCTGTTACGTATCAGAGAACGCCGGCTTGCAACGTTCATTCCCTGGGGCCCCGCTAGTATACAAGTGGCTTTAACCAAAAAGAGCCCCTATATCCCCATGAACCACCGTGTAAGCGGTCTGATGCTGGCAAACCATACTAGCATAGCAACTGTACGTACTGCTTGGAGGCAATTGTTCGCCTCGCTCCCGCTGTCCTTTCTCTGCTGACCTTTGTGTTTCTACCTTGCAGCTCTTTAAAAAAATCGCCCGCCAATTCGATGGCATGAAGAAGCGCAACGCCTTTCTTGAAGCATACAAGAAGACGGCACCCTTTTCAGAAAACTTTGATGAATTTGACGAGTCGCGCCAGGTTGTTGCTGACCTGATTGCTGAATACGAAGCTGCTGAAAATTCCGATTATCTCAACCCAGAGCTGGCTGGAGGTGCATCTGGTCCAGAGACGGATAAGCGCATGTGAGGGGCGCCCATAGACAATGCGTCGCACTTTCTCGTGCTTCCTGTGCTAGCTAGTCTTGTGCATCAGCCCGGCCATCTCTCTTTTTCTACATGTTCTCCTCTCATTGCAATTTCCGCTATTTATTATCGAGCTGAGGGCTTGTTGCATGTCAATCTTCTATCCGCCATCTGCCATTCGCTACTTGTCGTCCGTCCTCCGTCATTCGCCATCTGTACGCACAAATCCCAATTCCCCGCGAACTGGCGTCCTCTGCTTCCATTTACCTCCGTCTCTCTGTCCCGTACTCTTCTTGTATATCCTCTGGTTTGGTCGATGCGTGGCCTATTGCCCTATTCCCATTTTCTTCTATCTTCCACACACTCCGTTCTTTTTGTTTGTTTGCTTTGGGTTGTTGCCTCGTTTTATTGCTAGATTAGCCAATCAACTGCCATGATTCCACATTGAACTTTGCTGCTTTCCGATTATTGACTCTGATGCTTCATAGCTTTTCTTTACTCCTTGCTTACTAAAGACTATCTTTGTGAGCCTTGGAATCTCATCGAAGTCTGCGTAATTGCCTTGCAGAATCAAAGCCCTTTTCTAGGGCTCACATTTTGAATTTATCGGCAGAAAGCTTGCTTTCTCACCCACAAAGTGTCTCTAAATATGCCGTACCTGCCTATTTTGAATGCAAGTTTCTTTCTTTGTCGCCCTCCCTCTTCTTCATCGCAACGCTGTTGTCTAGTTAAGTCAAGAAAAAAAATACACCTTGTCCTGTACGACATAGCGCCATCGCGGCCTAGCTTCTTCCTTTATACTTCTGGTTTCCGCACCTTGCAGTGCTGCAGCCAAAAGAATCTGCAAGATTGGCCGCCAGCTTTTCGTCCCATCGCACCTAGGCAAACTCTACGCCGTTAAGCCGGGCCTCACCATTGTCTGACGAATTTAATGCCTCCTTTTTTCTTATATTAATCTTACATTTGTCCTCTTGGTTAAATGGTATTCAGTCGATATTTATCATTCTGTTCATCATGGCCCCCGGCAATATCGAGGATGAGGCTGCTGCTGCTTTGGCTCAGATGCGGGTGAGTTTATCAAATTTAGTTCTCCCTCTCTCATTATCTGTTTGATCGAGGCTCCATTAGCCCACTAACCATCGTGTTTTGTTCTTGCAGCTCGAGCTTGGGAATGTAGCATACGAAGTAGCTTCTTTGGGCAAAGATGCAAATTCATCATTTAACAGAACCGCAAAATCATCAGTCCCAAAGACCAAGCCTTCAGCTCCCCAGGATGAGAGCAAAAGCCGGGGTTTCGCCAGCGAGCTTGGCTTAATGTTCCAGAGTATGTCTATTACATTCAATGCTTTGTAGTTTCATCAGAACACACTACTAACAACCTATAGATGCTGTGTTCGATGACTCGGATTCCAGAGGTGTTAAAAATCTTGATATAAACGAGCATCTTATCCTGAATGACCGTATCCTGTAAGACGTACCTCTTTTTACCTGGTCTCGGCATATCCGCTAACTCCTATCTCGTCTAGTTCTAAAACCCTTAAATTTACTCCTAAATCTTCCCAAAAGAAACCGACTTCGATGGTGACCTCCCACAAATCTTCCGCCAAGCTCATTCAGCAGCCTAAATTTCCCAAGTCCCTCAAAGCCTTTAAGGGCCCCAAGAGCCAGAACTCGCGTCAGTCCACAAAGCTCTCTACGGCCGCAAAAACTTACAAGCCACCGACAAACCTATTGAGAAAGCTGGCTGGGCCAATTCAGTCATTGCGCCCTTTGGATAAAATAGCCTCTGGAGAAAAGTCACCAACCAAGACTTCCTCTCAATCCCAATCTGCAATCTTACCTCATGCCGAGCTAGATCTCCATGGCGACAGTAGATCAATATTGGCTCCATTGCTAACCCCAGTCTCTGTCCAAGATGTGTCGGTACGCTTTCGACGTTATCAGCTCGCCGAGATGATAGGCCTTAAGCCCAACATCAAGAATTCTTTGAGCATTGAGCTGCCAAGTCTAACAACCAAAAAGTCACCCGATGACTTCCATGTTCGGTACACTTTTCATGAGCTCCTAGCCGCCCGGATCATTAACCCCCATGTACCACGCCCTTCTTGCGCAGAACTAATTCGACAGTTGCGCACAGCAAATGAGGTTGCAGACACGGGGAAAAAGGTGTCCGTTCAAAACTTACCCCCATTAGGGGCAGTTCACAAAAACACGCTGGAAGTCCAAATCTCAGTGCCTCTTTTTACCGAGCATGTCTATGATGACTGGGCTGGTGACGAATTCAAAAGTATACCCTCGTATTCTGGGGCTTTTGAAAGACTTGAAAATTCTTTGCACGATTGCAGAGTATCGGACGACCCACAGTTTAACATTTCAAGACATTGTATGCTGTTTTCTGAGCATATATCCGTAATTGTTGAAGATGAATCGTACACGTACCATGCTGTCTTGGAATGGGTTGAGCGCCGCAATGGCGTGGTCAATTCTAGCCTGTTTTTGCGTCACTTGTCTCAGATCATGTACATTGATGTAATGAGAGTTCGCCGCCATCTTAGCATCCTAGAAGCCACAGGCCTACGTCTTTGGTATCACAATCAGGCAAATGGGCTTAGAGCTAGGTCTTTGCTTAGCATTACCCTCTATTTTGAGACCGAAAAAATGCGCGAGGAGTTTACCTCCGTATTAACCCGCTTGCAAGATGCCGGTGAAAGGGCATGGGATAACTGGCCATCTGATGCGGAGTTGACTCCGGTACGACGGATCATAAGTCAGGAAGGCCTTCATGCCAACAAAACTCACATTCTCCCAGGGCTGCCTCAGACAACCAACACTAACACTCATCTTACTGAAATCAACGGTGACTGCAGTGTTGATTTACTAGATGATCTTCAGGGCTTCGACTCGACTTCAACTTCAGGCTTTTACCATACGCCAGACCTCTGTGATCTCATCTTTGACTCTGCCATTCCAACGAGTGGGATCGACCTCATGGACATCGAAGCAGATCAAAGCGAGCTTTTGACTCTTAACACTCAGTGGCAAGCAATATCCACGTCCAAGAATCTTGCATGTGACCCTCTACTGGATAAACCTATTGCACCAGGGAATCAGTCTGTGGAAACCCATCTGATTCAATTTGAAGATGAATTACTGGGGTGTGAAGACACACGCCTTGAGCCCAAATTGTCTTTGTCGTCTATAATGTCAGTAGAAGTCAGCTTCCCCGTTTCTGCACACTGCCAGTGCTTTGCACGCCAGATAGACAACTTGTCGGGGTGCCTCAAGCCTACAGCCTCCGAGTTCCATCCCCGCAGACTTTCGACTACTACTTTGCCCCTGATGCTCCGACCTACTGCGCCGGACTTTTGCCCACAACAGTCACATCCTGGCGTCATGCCAGCCTCGCCTGACTCTGAATTCCGGCAGCTTTCGCCCGAGGCTCTTGACTTTCAGCCTGGACTCGGCATATCTGGGGCGTTGCAAACAAGCGAAGTCTCATCGGTTCAACTCCAATCGATGCTATCCAGTTATTATCAATCCCAAGAACTTTCCATGCCTGACCATAACGTGAGTGGAGGGAGTTCGAGCACATCTGAAAGTTGGTTCTCGACATTACTTGATTTAGACACCCCAGAGAGAGCTATCAATGCTAATGAGGGCGTGCTTTCACCCGGAGAGTCTTCATTATGAGCAATATAATCGGTGGTTTGATCACTTAGTCGAGACACAATGACAACATGCACTTGTTTCTTGGTAAATATCCTTTATCAATATCTAAAAAGCGGATGCTGATGTACTTAGATACTCCTGATGCGCTCACTAATGCCTTCTATCAAATTCGCCAAAATCTCGTCTCCGTTGACCAAATCATTATCTTCTGCTCTTTTTTCAGCTTCCTCCTTTGTTGCGGCAATCCCAGCCACCAGATGTCTCTTAACTAAGCGCTCTCTTGCAAGCTCTTTGTCCACCTCCACTAGCCACACTTCGTCATATCGTTTAGCCGCACTTTTCCAGGGCTCGACGTTCAGAGCCAAGTAATTTCCCTCGCACACCACTATGCGGCTCTCAGGGGCCACCATAATTGCTGCCTGCACCGGGTCCTTGACGCTGTGGTCAAATCCAGGAGCCTCGATACAGCCTGCTCCAGGCTCAAGCGGTGCGCCCAAAGCAGCCACAAGTGCGCACCAGGCCTCAGCATCAAATGTGAATGCTGCACCACGTCGTGCGTGTGCTTCTGCGGCATTGGGCATCGCCGAAAGATAGGCACGTGTGTAATGGAAGCCATCCATGGGCACTGCAACGGCGAATGGGCCGCCACCGGCCGAGGCAGCTTGAGGAAGGCCGTTTAAAGACGCAGTAATAGCCTGTGCAAGGGTTGTTTTCCCAGAGCCTGGGATGCCAGCAATAGCAATGACTAGAGATGAAGAATGTTAGAAACGCAGGTCGCCTATTTAGGGGGGGGGGATTTCATACTAAAGCGGTGGGTCTTGGGCAGGGTTTCTAGCCTCGTCGCAACTTTCAAAGTCAAGCGAGCAATGGTTTCGTGATCCATAGCGGAGTTTAGGGGATGTAAGCTAGAATATCTGGGCGGGGTTTTTCTTCTTTGCTAGTTTGATATTTTGTGTCCTTTCCTTGTTTATTTCTTCCTCAAGAGAGAGAGAGAGATAAATCTATAAGTTCAAGTTCAATCCACGATCGCGAGCTTCCAAATTTCCCCAACTCTTCAACCCTAAGCTTTCTTTTCTCCTCCCCGCTCCAACGGTGCAGTCAAAAGTGGAGAACACAGGCGTTCCTTCCATTTTCGATTTCCTGGGGGGAAATAAAGCTTAAATCCCTCTTGGTAAAAGAGAAGATATTATTACAAGGAACAGCAGAATCTTATGGCCTTGCTGCAAAAATTAAACATCAATTAAATCGTGGAAGCAAATTACAACATAGACAAACAAAAAAAGTGCAGTAGTGTGGCTGCTACAAAAACAAGAAAATAGAAAATAGAAAAAAAAAAAGGCCCAACATGGCCATCATGTCTGCCTATTTCCTCCTATCTTAATACCCTCCGTGTCGTCTCGATCGCCCCGCGCCAATATCAATTCTCTGCATCTCCTCCATCAAGGCCCAGTCATCCGGGTTGGTTGGGGGAGCCCCACGGGGCGGGGCGACGCGTACCAATGCTCCGCTAGTTGGCGATACCTTTGGGGGAACACTGGGCGGTTCGTTCATCCCATGGCGGTGCCCATTCGGGTTGTACGCGGGGTTGTTTTCCTGTGTATAGTCCCAAGAATGTGCCCTAGTCGGCCTGCTAGGATTGAAGTTGTCTTGATAGTTGTTGCTCACGGGCGCCAGAGGGCTTGTGCTTTGGTTAGGTGGTCCGATGCTTGGACGATTCGACTTTTTCTGAAGGCGGTTACGACTTTGCGGGGCTGGAGCTTGAGTGGCATCGTTTCCACCATAGCCAATCTGTGCTTGCGGTTTCGGTGTATGGCCAGCAATCTTAAGTTGCCGCCGGCCAGAGGGTCCGGGATACGCGCTAGGCCCCTCAGGTCGGGGACGGCCCAGAGGCTGGGGACTAGAGGATTGCATCCCGTTCTCATCCCCTGGCCTATCAGGCTCTGGAGCCCATGACTCAAATGGAAGATGATCAGATGGATCGACTTCACGTCCGTCATGCATGATGATCTTGTCCTGCGTGTTGACGTTTGTCCTTTCCACCAATGAGTTGGTATTGTACTCGTCATAGGAAGCGGGATTGAACGGCACAGTAGACGAACGCCTACTTTGAGAAAGCAGCGGGGCTGGGCTCACCGACTTGCGGCGAATTGTATACTGGGTGTTAGGACTTGGCCGAGGACTTGGATTAGGCGATGGGCTTCTTCCACTGCGCACATTCGGGGAAGCTCCATGTCTAGAATAGGGATTGGGCGAGGGGCTGCGGCCGTCCCTTGGATTCGGTGAAACGCCGTTTCCAGCATACTGGTTGGGAGACGGATTTCTCCCCGAGTAAGGATTTGGCGATGGGCTTCTTCCAGAGTAGGGGTTTGGAGATGGCCCCCCTGAATGCGGATTAGGCGAAGAGCCACGCCGCGAATAGGGATTAGGCGATGGACCGCGCCCGGAGTAAGGATTAGGCGAGGGACCGCGCCCAGAGTAGGGATTAGGCGAGGGACTACGTTCTCCATGGCGGATCATTTGCTGGGAATGGTGCGCTTGGTGTTGGGAAGATGCGCTACCGTAGGATATTGTACTGTTTCGGTGGTTGTAGCCAACTTGGTCTTGCCCCTGTGAGGAAGGGTATGGATTAGGGGAGGGCTCTCTTCCCGAGTTTCGGCGGGAAGATGGGTCATGCCCGAGGTAAGGCATAGATGATGAGTTTCTGTCGTCATACAGATTTGGTGAGGGTCCCCGCCCAGTGTATCCATAAGGCACAATTTCCGTAGTAGTCATAGAGCGACCTCGCTGCGGATATCCATGGGAGTTTTCCTGATACTGGTTTTGCTGAGAATTAGCCTGTTGGTATTGGGGAGGGGCTGGCAGTTGGCCCTGTGGCTGCTGTTGGTACTGGCCCTGCGCTGGATGGTAGGAGAAAGTTTTAATTGAAGTTGGATAGCTGAAGCCTCGTTCTCGCTGGCGCTTCTGGTGAGCTAACTCGGAAATCTCCTGGGCGATGATAGGATCAACGCCAGGAATAAGGGAAGCAGGAATTTGAGGACCCTGAGACTTTCTAGCGTTAGGCCGACTGACCAAGGTCATTGCCATGCTAGAGGACTCTTCTATAGGAGAAGGCTCGGGCTGGGGACTAGTGCTATAGGGAGAAGCAGCCTCGTGTCTTTCTTGCATCGGAAGTGGAGGAATAGCATGACTAGCATTTCCATTGGCCTGATAAGGCTGGGTGTGATTTTGTGGGGGTTCCTGGTAGCTCTGAGCCTGGGATGGCGAGGATTGGTGTTGGAAATGTTCAGGACGTGCAGGTGGCTGGACATGTGAATGGCTCTGAAACTGCATTGATTGATGTTGGGGGGCGGGCGGGGGTGTGGCATCATACTGGGGAGCCAAGGGGGCGGCATGGTGGTGCTGGGTCTGTTGATGGCGAGAAGCAGGCTCTGGGGGGTGGACAGAAGAAACAGGAGGTTGTGGGGGGGCAGAATTGTGGGCAGGAGGAGATGGCTGATATTGATGAGGAGGTGCAGGTGGAAGTTGCTGGCCCTGGTGAGTCTGAGGAGCCACCTGGGATGGCTGATGCTGTTGATACTGCTCGGCAGAGGCAGATTCTCGGCGGGGATCGGCATTAGGGTTAAGCTGAGAAGGACCAATAGACTTCCGGATGACAGTCTGGGAGCCAGCATTAGGTGAATCCGGAACGTCTTCCACAGTGGGCTGCATGGACAAGCGATGCGAGAGGGTTTGCGACTGTGGCCTACCTTGGTACTGGCTTGGGCCTGGGCCTGGGCCGTATGAAGAGCGGTCTGATCCAGTAGGGGGATTGCGATGCGCCTGGTTCCTCAAGACTTCCTGGCGCATCCCGTTGGGCCTAGGGGGAGAAGCGCTGCCGTAGCCATTGCGAAGGCCCAGGTCCTGCTGTAATTGCATGGGGGTACTGCTGCCTCTACTTCTATGAGCAGGTGGAGGGGGAGGGGCATCATCCACCTGCACTGACCCATCATATGATGGATGGCGATTTGGGGGCGGCGGCTGTTGACCATAAGCCGATCCAGGGTTTGGGACAGAGCCAGCTTCTTGATAGTTGCTTGGCGACTGCTCATGATACTGAGCATACTGTGGGTCTAGAGGATGTGGTTGATTATGAGACGCACTAGCTCGACGATGGTCCTGATGTGCATGGGGCGATACAGGGGGGTTTTCAGGACGGACGGGATTACCATATTGGTCATGGTGGAAGGGTTGAGCTAATGGGGGAGATGAAGAAACAGCAGCCACGGCCACGGCATTCGCCGCAGCCACAGCAGCAGCTTCCTTTTCGGCAAGGGCACGCTGAAGCTTTTGTTGTTGGAGTTGCTGCTGCTCAAGAAGTTCCTGTTGCTGTTTCTGGAGGCGTAGAACCTTTTGCTTCTGGGCTAGTGCGGCCTGCTGCTGCTGTTCTGCACGGGTAGTAGGCTGAGGGCGAGGTCCAACGCGGTGGGGCTGGGTTACAGTATCCTGCATCTGCGGGGGGATCGCCATATGAGAAGTGGATGGGGCCGTCCTCAAAACCTGAGATGGGTTCACGTGAGAGGGGACCTCGCCAGTAACAGGATCGGAAGGCAACGGCCGTCTTTTCACGGGGCTTTTGCGCCGCGCCGAGCCCGCAGCCGCATCGGAGGCAGGGAGGCCAGCTTCCAGACCAACGGGATGTGGCACTGCGACAGGCTTGGGCCGGTTGTCATAGTACGTGAGTTCGATCCGGATTTCGCCAGCATACTTGCCACGGCAGCCCAGGCTTTGCCAGCGGTCATTTTGGCCACCACCAGGCTTTATTATTTCCTTCAGGTCGATCCAAGTCTCGCCAATGAGATCTGTCTTCTTATCGTCGTTGAAAATTGAAAGTTTGAGTTGGTAGTAGTCTGGGGAGTCGTGGACCTTGAAACGGAGCTCTTGATCCCTGGAAAGAAGGTTAGCCGCCGTTCTGTGGGAGTTTGGGAGAGGAGAGAAGGGGGAGCGGATAAAGGAAGCTGTGCTCACCATCGCGGAGTCTGCCCGCCTCGAATATCGGTCCTGGTCTTGTGGGCTTCCTTGGCCAAGCGAGCTGCGCAATACGGATCTTGCTTTCCTATGGTTTTCCGATTGGGCAAATTCTTAGCACGGTCGACGACCAGAACCAGGGTACCAATTTCCGGGCCGTCAATCGAGGCGTCAGCAAAGATCCCGGCTGAATGCTGGAGCTGACTGAGCGACCCAGGCTTGGTCGGCTTAGCAGCAGTCATGATTCCAGGTGAGGGGGATGACCTCAGCTCAACGAGGTTATTATCCGGCCTAGAGAGCGGGAAGCGGTGATCCAGAGGCTAGATTCGAGGTTGGGGATTCGAATTAAACGCTGAAAACTGGACAGACAAGATGACGCGAATGGCGTTGAATTTTCCGTCTTTTTTTGGCTTTTTTTACTGCATAAAAGTCAACAAAAACAAAAAGAGGCCGCGTTAGTCGTGGGAGGAGCTGAGCCTGCTGGCCAGTCGGACGTTAGCGCGGGGCTCTGAAAATCGAGCAAAAGAGGAAAGACCGTGGATTTATGAGGAAAAAAATAACAAGAATGAAATGTGAAAAGGCGATAAAAGAATGAATAATGCAAAACAATTTGAAGGCTTGAATTCAAACTCAAGGCAGGTTAACAAAGACTTGAGAGTACGCCAGAATATGTAGGAAGAAGAAAGCTGAAACAAGAAGGCAAACGGCAGATAAGAAAAAAAAATAGTGGTGAATGTACATTTCAAAACAGGCTGTTGCCTTCTAGAGGCCACCAAAGTAAGAGCCCCCTAGAAGCGCTAGAGCACACGATCAAGAAAAGGGAAGCAAATAGTAGATAAGAAGATGCTTAGTGTAGTTTCCCTGCAACTGCCCAAACTGTACAAAGGCCCTGAATAGTAGGGAAATAACCACAGAAACGGACTTTTCTGCAGTGTTCTCAGGCTACAAAGCCGGCAGTTGCGTCACACACAGCACCTTGCATATCATGGGCTTCCTCCGGCAGAAAATACATGTGGCTGGGGGGGACTGTAACTGCAACTGCAACTGCAATTTGCAATTTGCAATTTAACTGAATGAGGCTGACGCGACCAAACCCCCATTGAAACAAGCAAGGCAAGGACAGCAAGCACAAAGACGCAGTTGCACTGGCAATGAGTGCTTTGCCGCCCCTATTTGACGTCAAGTGACTCGGCATCTTCCTTATGCAGCCTGCGATGGGCAACTACTACGATAATAAATAATTTGTAAATAAAATACCGAGGGACGACACCACATCGCGCCCGTCGTGTCTTTGAAGAGCTGGGCTCACGCCTACATTGCATTACATTACTTTGGTTTCCCCAACCCATTCCGCCCGTCTTTTTCTCAAGTCGCAGTCCAATCTGAGTTCCACCCACGAATCTCCAGCTGCTTTCGATCTGATAATTCCAAGCACAGCCTTCCCCTTCTACCCTTCGAGTATCAACGACCGGCTATTGCTCAATGAGCTCTGTTTCGAAACCTTCCAATAAAATAATTGGCATCTTCTTCCTGTTTCAAGCCTAACTCGCCCGGCACTGTCGCTGGGCAACAGCGTCCTGTCGCTGTCATGCAGACAAATACCGTCCCTGGGCTTTACCTTTTAAGGCGCCTGGGATTGTGCAGAGGAAGGTCTAGAACACTGTAGTCTCGTAGTTTTGCTCCTTTAGGGTTAGAAAAGCAAAGGTTTTTTTCCTAATTTAGAAGTCATGGCTCCTAGCTCTCGACAGCTGGAAGGACTCTGTTGCCCAGCTGCCAGACATTATGGGGCTTCAGAAAATGCTTATGTAATAGTCCACTGACAACAGGGACCCAATAGGGCCACGGGTACCCGTGGGTTTAAAATCACACGGGACCCGTGTGGATTACATAAGCTTCCGCTTTCGGCATCACGAATCGCCAGCACGACACGTAAAGTCGCGATAATAACGGTCTTTGAGGTAACACAACTATGGATCGAGCCTGGATTCGTCCCTTGACGATCATCTCCCACCTGAAAGCGAATATGAGTCTCGAGAGTCGCCTTTACAATCAATCAGTTCTTATACACTAGATCATGATTATGCCTTTGTCATGGGGAGACCTACTAGGGGGAAACCCGGCCGATTGACTGTGATAGAGCATGTAAGCCTCCTGATGCTTTGTAGAGCTGGCAACGAAGACTACTACTCGAGGTACCAACTGCCCGTTCTCAATAATGGCAAAACAGTCTCTCGATAAGGGTATGGAAGAGCAGCAGTAGATAAACTCCCGTAATATAGTCAACTTGCAACATAATCCATTGCTATTTAATAATATAGCTGCTATTGTAACCCAGACGTCCAATTGATCGCAGCACTGTACTTCATTGTTGTAATGTGTGAGCCATGCCGAAAGCGGACGCTTACGTAATCCACACGGGTCCCATGTGATTTTAAAACCACGGGTACCCGTGGCCCTATTGGGCTCCCTGACAACATCATCCTCAACACCGCCTTGCTTTGCAACATAGACAGGTTGGTGAACGCAATCGCAAACAAACACACTAACCAACAGCACATTTGCCTGTACCATTTTCTGCAATATTGGCGCTGGGGAGCTTCTCTGCACTCTTCTCACGCTTGATGTTTGGCGGTGCTATCGCCCCCCCCCCTAACATTCCCATGATGTCCGAATCCTCCGCTGAGCCTAGGCCCCCTGTGGTGAACTATGTCCTTAGCTTTATTCTCGTTGGTATCGCTTGGGGGTTCACGACCCCATTTATCCGCAGGGCGGCCAAGACTCACAATCCACCTGTGCATCCAATTCTAACGTCGCATGCTGTCCGGTCTAGCTGGATCAAGTCCAAGGTGTATGGTGCCTTTTTTGCAGCCATAGACCTGCTGCGGAATCCGCGGTATGCAGCGCCACTGGTCATGAACCTAACAGGCAGCGTGTGGTTCTTTTTGCTTATTGGACAGGCTGGTAAGTCCTAATCTACCTAGCTTCTTCGGTTTCCCAGTGCAATTTTGCACTTGCTGTTTGCGGCTGCTGACCAGTCATGGCAATCTTCAGAGCTGAGTCTCACCGTGCCCATCGTCAACACCTTTGCGTTTCTGTTCACTATCCTAGGCGAGTGGTGGGTTGAAAATAAGGTTATCTCTAAGCGTGAGTCCCCTGCGTCGGCATGTTTTGAAGAAGACAAAGTGTCTACTATTTGCGTTCTAGGAATGTACTGATAAGTTTGCAGAAACCGCGACGGGAGTAGCAATTTCGTTGTCTGGTATAGCCCTGTGTGTGATTAGCAAGTCGTGAGGAGCTAATATGGAGGACTGAGTAGATATCTCACATAAGGACAAGGAACAGACTTGGCCATTACCCTAACCCTACCAGACGCAATTTCACCACTTACATCTACTACAAAGGTTTCGCCTTGGATGGAAAAAAGAACTGTTTGGAGAGACGTATATGAATAAATTCTGATCATTATGTACTGCGCCTATTAAAAACAAAGTACCCGGCATGCAATGCTGTTTCTAAGGTAGGAAAAAAAAAAGAACAACACAAAAAGCGGCAAAGATAAAGCCACAAGAAAGACAATCGAAGAGCCGGCTTCGACTATTGCTGTGTAACTTGGCCCAGCAAGTTGCACAGCGCGGGGAAGAAGGGAGACAGAGAGACAGACAAACGGAGAGAGCGGTAGGGTCGGTGGGCCGATCAGACCCGAGACCGGCTCTCGATCCAGGCTTTCACACGGCGGAGGCTAGGGTCCTCTCCAGTCCACCTGTTGAGTGATGTGTCATGGGTGTGAAGTTGCACATAGATTGCCTCGTCTGTGAGAGCATCAAGATCCTGTTGCTCGGGTTAGTGACGGCGTCTACGTCTTACAAGAAGAAGCAAAAAAAAAAAAGAATACGGCTTACAGCTCTCAGCTGCTGGTCCAGCATCGCCAGAGCATGCTGTGTCGCAGCGAGGGTGGCATCGCCCTCGAGGATGCGGGCCCGGTACTCGATCCAGCGCATAGCAGCTGCTTGGCGCAGGTGGATTTTCTGGCCTACATGGCGTCTCGAAAAAGCATCAAGGTGGACTCTGAGGGCCGCAGGTACTGTCGGTTAGCTAATGCCTTAGTCGATAATGGTGGTGGTGGCTGGCTTTTGTGGCACGACTTACTGCTGCAGCTCTGCCTTTTCCTGCTCCTCCGGGCCACCCCTGGCTCTGGGCACACGGGTATCAGCGGCGCAGTCCAGAATGTGGCGGCCGTCGAGATGGGCCTCACGAAGGGCAATCCAGCCCTCGGTGTAGTAGTCCACCATCTCGGATGGGTCTTGGGGAGCATGGGCAATGTGATATTGAAGCACTCGAAAGTCTTCCAGGAGCTCGGCAACGCGCATTTGACGGAGCTGGTTGACTGGGCATGGGGGAGAGGTGGAGGGGAAATGAGTTAGAGAGAAAAAAAACAGAAAGCGAATCTTACGTTAGGAATGAAATAAGACTTACGGCCGTCCATGATATCGATGTAAAGGAGTGTTAGATAAAGAATGGTTAAAGTGGTATTATATGCAAAGCTATTGCTCAAGTTGGACTCAAAATTCGAGTAAGAGAATCCTTGTGGGTAGCTGGAGGTGCGGATGCTGTGTTGCAAAACAGCGAGAGGGGTCTGGAAGATGGGGAAGCTAGAACTTTATAAGAGGAAGAGTGTAGAGTAAGTCGGAGTGCGAGGTAGGAAAAGATGAAAGCGAGGATGGAGGTGGAAGCGAAAGGCGAAAGTGACGGTGTCAGTGAGTGAGAAAGATAGCGATATATGTAGAAGCGTGTTGTTATGTTATAGGATGAGTGATATTCAATCAAGTCCTTTCCTTCAATTCTTGCTTCCTAGAGGCTGGAATTTATAAGTAAGTTTGATAGCAATGGTCCTGACGGCCTCCAAATAGACACACGCAGCTAGAGTCGTGAAAAAAACGTAGAAAGGACCCCCTTCGAAGAAACAATAGCCAGACCGGGACTCAGCAATCAAAGACAAGCCAGCTGTCTAACGATCCGTTTCTGGCCATACAAAGCATCAAAAGCAGACAATTCAAGCCAAAAGAGAAGTATAGGTGCAGGGAAAAGTAACGAATCATGATGGGAATGAAGAACGAGAGACATTTCTTGGTGTGGCCTAACATGGTATACCGGTAGAGTCCGACTGCCCACCACTATCTGGCTATTTGGCTGTCCGGCTGACATCAACCACCCAGGCTGTTGGGCCTGAGGGTTTGTAGGGCTTTCGAGAGCGAGGGTGGTGGTGGGGGGTGAGGGGGGGGTGAGTAGGAAAGATGAAGAAGAGGGCGTGAAAGAAAGTCAAGAGAAGGAAGAGGGGAGGGGAAGGGGAGAAGGAGGAGGAGGAGAGACAGGTGGACAAAAGAAAGAAAGAGACAAGCAAACAATAAAAGAGGAAACCAAACAAAGTATGCCATGCGAGGACATTAAGTCCACATATAGAATGTGATAAAATATGGCTATACACTAGCACCTATAAAATAGGACAGGACGCCTAAGAGGGAAAGGAGCTCGAGTTTTGGATTAGGATTGGGACAAAGACAAGGACAGGGGCTTGATGAGCTGCCAGAGGAGAAAAGTCCTTCCAGCCAGACAAGCCAGAGCCGAGTTCCTCTACCAAGACACACGAACGACTTGAGTAGCTGTACCATGAGTAGCACAATGCTTAGCCGTAGAGTATTGTCTTAAGAAGCGTATTCCCTTGTCTTGGGCGTAGCTTTTAATTAAGGCTTATTCTCTTTGCGCCCCCCCCCCCTCTCCCCCCACCCCCCGTTATCCTCTCCCGTACTCCCCGCACCTAAACAACTCCCTTCTCCTCTGGCGTATGGTTTTGCCTTGTTTATCAAATCAAGACGGCTACTAGCACGAGATTTTTGCGGGAACCTGTTCCCCCGATATATATGTGCAAGAGCCTCACGAGACAAGGACTCGGCGACGAGAAGAGACAAAGTGGACCGTCCGCCGCGTGCCTCATTTCACCCTAGTCTGGTTTTCGTGTTTTTATGTTGTGCAGAGTTTCTTCCGAAGCCATATCGGAACATTGATCCCACAGTACGATACACAACGCGATGGGACGATTAATCAGGCCTGAAGGTCTTTCATACAGACCACTCATCACCAGGCTCAGCCTGTTTCAGAGCCACACGTTGTCGTCTCCTTTGTGCATTCTTTGTCTTCGATCTGCCCGTCTCTCATCTCGCGCTTGCCGGCGCTCTCCCTCTCTATCCCTCTGTCTTGTATTGCTGCTGTCCTCGCTGGTTGCGCCCCTTTCCGGCCCTCGCTGCCTTTTGTCTCTGCTGTATCCTATTTTGATAGTTGAAGCACGGAGGTGGGATACCTCAAGGAAGATCACAGAACATGCTAGACTGTTTAGTTTCAGAACAGCGGGAGCTAGCCAATCACGTTTGGACCTGTGACATGTCCATGGCTAAGCTTCCTTTGCCAGAGGGCTGCATTTCTATGGAATGAGCAAGTATCTATCTCCCTGTTGAAGAGCCGTAGCGAGACGTTGATTGACCTTGATAATAAAGGACAATAAAGGGGAACTACCGCTTATGCCAAGTTCTAGCTCCTAACGACCGAGTCTAGATGAGCAACTGCCTTCCTGCCTTCCTGCCTTCCTGCCTTCCTTCCTCTTTTACTTTTGCTTTTATTATTTTTACTTTTTCCACCGCCCCTCGCCTATTCCTCCACCTTCCAAGTGCCCCATAGCCTACCTGCACCATCCTACTTTACCTCCTTCGACCGACCTCCCTATTCGCTCTTGCTCTCTAACCAGTGAGCTGTACAATGTACAGGTGTACAGTACACACTGCGAGTTACTTCCTTGTTATTTCCTCATTGCGCTTTTGGACATTTCAGTGGGGACTTTGTTTATCCTCAGCTTCCAACTGCAGTAGCTTTTTTACTGATTAGGAAAGAGGCTGAGGCTTGCATCCGACCGCCCGACCAATCAAATGAGGCGTGAGAATCTTGCCAGACAGAAAGTGCTACAAAAATAGAACATTATTACAGTCGAAGAAACGGACTAGATGCAACTGCCTGCTATGCTTTTTTTTTCCCTTTTTCTTTCCTTTGTTCTTTCTTTTTTTTATTCTATTTGTGCTTCCATGGAGGGTTTTAGCTCTGAAAGTGGGTCTAAGCTTCTTTCTTCTTTCTTGTTTCTGACTTGTCTAACTTGACGTCGATCATGGTAATTGCTGGGATTATCGAATGCCGCCATGAATAAATAAATAATAAATAGTCTATCAGAAAGGAGGAAACGTGCCATTTGATTTCCAGCTCGCTTTGCATGGCGATGTGCAAAATCTGGCTTAGTGCGTTTTTGGTGGTGCCAATTTCCAGGAATAATAATCAAAGGGAAAAGCAAAAAAACAGCTTGGAAGATAAAAAGCGAAAAAAAACAAAAGGCAAGTGGCAAAGGCCTTACCTGCTATCGAGCAGCTGCGACGTTATATCCAGCCACACCAGTGGTAACCAAGAACTTTGGCTTGCTGGAACTGGCTGGGGACTGGTGTACTTTGTAGCTGTGCAACGGTCAGACGATGGCGGAAAATAAATTGAAATAGACAGGAAAGACCTAGAATAAGACAGAAGAAAAAGGCAAAGATAGGACTTAATTTTCAACGGTAGCTTCCGTCCGATGTTTGTCTGGGCCTTCGTAGTACAACAACACACCTGCATGTAAGTAGCAATTTGCTATACACCTGTTTGCAGTTAGTGCATATGGTTACTATGGGCGTTCGACACGTCGGGCTTCCTCCTTTGTTGCCAACCAGCCAAGCCTACCGCGCTCTGATTGAGAATAAATGAGCCTTGTAGCAACGGCTAATTCCGTCTGTGATTGGTCTGCTTAATGGTTTGCTTGGCCGGCAGTTACATGAAGAATTTATGCCTTCAAAGCTAAAAAGAGAAAAAAAAGGAGGCAGAGGAGCCAGGAGCCAGGAGCCAGGAGCCAGGGGGCGGGATATAGAGAGAGGAAGAGAGAGAGAGAGGAGGGAGGGGAGAAGAGAGGAGAGGAGAAAGAAGAGAGAGGAGAGGGTACGCCTCATCAGTTCATAGCTCTGACCTCGGGAGCGCAACATCTTGAACGGTATAGGAAGCCCCGATGGAGGTCTACACTACACATGTGGTCACCAGCCGGTAAACGGAGACCGCGAAACAACAACAGGAAAGTAACGTGCAAGGGCACGTTGTATATGCGAAGCGTGGATCTAAGAGCAAAGTATAAGACACAGATACAGTAAAACACACATGGGCTAGTAAGCGCCTTCTGATAACTAAAACACAAGTTCCAAGACACGGCAAATACAAATGACCACATGCAGTAAAAACGAGAAGCAGGCAAGCTATGCGATTATGGCATGGCAGCAGAGCGACGCAGCACTGCTCACAGATGACATGGTGGGAATGCAGTCCTCCCTCGTTGGCCACCTCCCCATTCGTCTTACCTCCTCCTGCCCTACCACCTGTGCCTCCCCCCCCCTCCTTGTTCTTTTGCATCCCCTACTCCTTCCTGGCCGGCGGTAGCTGCCTGTCTCTCTATTTCTCTTTGTCTCCATCCACAATGTTGGCAGTGTGAATCCAGGTTTTCAGCTCTCGTGGTTGGGCAGATACAGGGGTAGAGTGGAAAAGGGAGTACAGGGTGCCACGGCATACAGTGTCTATTGCACAGTAGATGGCGCGCTAACGCGGTGCATGTCAGCACGAGTACAGGTCAACTACACACCTGAGCTCAAGATTTGTATGAGATGGGTGCTATGTTGGAAAATAAACATCCCTGCCCATGATCTGCAGTTTGTCGCACCTTCGCTCAAGCAGCACGTTGGACTTGGAGGGGCGGAAATACTCGAGTAGAAGTGACAATAATGGCTTGTAGATCTTCAACCCTGCGTGCATTGCCTCTTTCACTTGTTAGTCCTACGGCCTAGGGGTGGAGGTGGAAGAGGAAGAGGTGTGATCTACATCCAGGAGAGAATGAATAACACGGTAGTGGAACATAATTGGGTAAGGCCACTGATATTGGATGGACTTGGAAGTAGGCATGTTTAAATGTAAGGGGCCAAAGTTGAGCCATAAATGCAAGAGCGGTTATCCGCTGGAGGCATCGAACACCAGGTTAGGAGTAGAAATAGAGAGGGGCATGTGCGCAGAGCAGAGGAGGAGGAGGACGACGACAAAATGGCAGTGGTGAAGGACACAACATGTAAGGGGGAGCTGCCTCTTCCTATTTCCTTTCAGGGAATCCAGGGAAAAACAAAAAGAACAAGACGGTGCACAAAGACTGGACGAGCTGATGTTTCTAGTGACACAAGCAAGCCACCAATGGGGAGACATTTTTTTTCAGTGTGTTGATTTATGGGGAGAAACAAAAAGAACAACACCACAACGTGTGACAATGAAAAGACTCCGATACGGGGAATCGAACCCCGGCCTTCTCGGTGAGAGCGAGATATCCTAGCCCCTAGACCATATCGGATTGGCTTCCTGCTGAAGTTGGTGTTGTTGCTATATTTATACCTATTGCTGTTTTTGTTGATGTTGATATTTATCCTCTATCTAAACTAGCCAACCCCTCGTGTCACTCAGCCGAGGTCAACCCCTCGTGCCGACAGCCGTTGGCCTCTTGGACTTCTCGATATATGGACGGGGCCGCAGGCCAAAAACACCAGGTAACCAATCCTGGAACCTCTCGCGGGGAAAAGCCGAGTCGAAGAACCTTTCGGTGCTCATACCGGACCCTTGATGGTCATGAAAGGCTTCTGAACCTCGTGCACACCTGCAAATGCTGACTGCCCGGAAGAGGTGTCGGGGGACGACATCTCCTTGCCCCTTTTCCGTCCAGATCATGCCGTCGTATTGCTATGTAATAAATAGTAGGTAGACGTTAAATAGAACAAACAAACAAACAAAAAACAAACAAACCAACCCCTCGTGCCGATAGCCGTTGGCCTCTTAGACTGCTCGACATATGGACGGGGCCGTAGGCCAAAAACACCAGGCAACCAATCCTGGAACTTCCCGCGGGGAAAGCCGAGTCGGAGAACCTTTCGGCGTTCATACCGGGCCCTTGATGGTCACGGAAGGCTTCTGAACCTCGCGCACACCCGCCCAGAAACGGCCTCGGACGACGACATCGTTCTGGGCCGTTTCTGTCCGGGAAGGCCGTCGCATTATTGGGTAAAATGAACCAGGTAGACGTTAAATAGCACAAACAAACATGTGCTTGAGCCTTTGCAAGAAGAAGCTCCACTGTATGACAAACTTCCCAAACTATTAGGGCACGCAGACGATGGCGTGATGATTATCGACGGACCTACGTTTGAAGATATCTGTCTCAACATCGAGACCTTCATGAAAACCGCGATGAACTGGACGACGTAAAACGGGTTAGAACTGGATCAGGAAAAGACAGCTCTCCTACAGGTTGAGGGTAGGAAAGGGGCCAAAGGCAACTCACCAGTCACGATTGAAGGTCATGGCACATTCAAAGCCACTGAACCCAAGTAGTCTATACGTTGGCTAGGCCTTCATATAGACTCCAAACTCCTGTTCAATAAGCACATCGAAAACGTTACCGCTGGCATCAACCGAGTGGCAAACAGCCTGAGATATCTGACCGGATGTTACAAGGGAGAAAATACACCAAGCATGCTGACAGCAGCCCGATCATGTACATTGAGGAAAGTGCTCTTTACCGCGAGCACGTGGATAGGAACTGAGACGACCAAAACAGCAACTGAAAAGATGGACGTCGCTATCAGGAAATGCCTCAGGGCAGCTCTCCCAATGTATCACACAATGCACATGGAGTGTATTCACCACGCAGCAGGCCTCCCCCCGATCGAACTTCTCTGGAAGGACGAACAGCGGAAAGAAGCCACTAGCTGGAACACACTGGACGATAAACACACACTGCGAGGACCCGACGATGCTGATGGCTTATTCCGATGGGTCGAAAGACAAGGAAGACAATACCGGCGCCGGTTGGGTCATCACCCAGAACGATAAATACCAGGAGATAGGAAACGTCGCTTTGGGTAAATGGATGGAGGTAGTAGATGCAGAAGCGTACGCAGGCCTCGGGGCAACAAAACGCGCGACAACACACAGACATGGAGGAAATCTGGATTTATCTAGATAACCGAAGCGTCGTAAACCGTCTGCGAGATACATCCACCCACAACAGCACTTCGAAGGATGCCATCGATACGACCAGACAGATCTCGGCAAGATTCAGACCCCGCGAGACAGGCCCAAGTGTTGTGGGTTCCAGGCCATACAGGCCTTGGAGGTAATGAGAAGGCCGATGCCGAAGCAAAAAAGGGGGTCAAGGAACTGTCCTTAATCCCCGCATCAGCCTTGCTGGGGCACGAAGATGGAGGCGAAGCCAGCTTCGTACGGAATACGAGGAGTGGTGGATAAAGCAGGAAGGCTACAACGAAAACAGTAAGATTGCCCGTGGCCCCCCCCCTCCGTGTCGTCGACTACAGAAGACCTAACAGAGTCGAACTTGGCTACGTGTTAGCCGCTAGAACTGGTCATGGCGATTGTGACGATTACCACACCAAGTTCGAGCACGATGGACCACGAGGCTGCCAACTTTGCAAGAAGAAGAAAGATCGCGCACATCTGTGGACGTGCAGGGCGCTCAAAAGCCGGTGGAGCCAAAGATTTGCGGACAAGTTACTAAGCAAGACCAAGGCAACGAGTTATGTGGCCACAGTACTATGACGCAATTTCAAGGAACTACAGCCGAAGAAAGACAAAGCCCCTACACAAGAAACTGAAATGGAAGGAGATGGAGCAGGCGGAGGAGAGACTGGAGGAGGAGAAGGAGGGGACGGGGAAGCAGGAGGCGTGAACGAGAGGGAGGTTTAGATGGAGAAGAAGGGGAAAAAAATCAGAAAAGGCATCCGGGAGGATACGGAGGTGTCGAGAAGGGTCCGAACGGGCCTGGTTCCGTTCACCAGGCTTAGATAAAACTGCGGCTACATGCACGCGATCGGAAGGACAAAACCAGCGTACTCTGCCGGGGCCAAGCCCCCGTGCCGATAGCCGTCGGCCTTCCGGAGTAGATAGTATTCATGTTTGGGGCCGCAGGCCAAAAATACCAGGTAACCAATCCTAGAGCCCCTTGCCGGGACGTTCTCGGGTGGTGCCGAGTTGAAGAACCTTCTAGTGTTTACACTGAGCCCACGATGGCCAAGAGAGGCTTCCGAAGCTCATGCACACCCGCAACCGCTGACTGCCCAAGAACGACCCCGGATGACGACATCATCCCCGGCTGGTCTTGCCCGGAATATGCCGTCGTATTAGTGGGTAAAATTGGGTAAAATCAATCCGGTAGACGTTAAATAGCAAACAAACAAAACCCTCCTACAACCCTCTGGGGAGGGGATACCTTTGAGGTCTGGCACCTCCCCTTTTTTCAGGTTTATGGTGGAAAACGTTTATGGCACCGACAACCGTTTTTTTTCTTTCTTTTCTTCTCTTTGACCCCATCAAGGATTTGGACAATGAGCTGTGAAGCCTTGAGGCCACGCTTACCCACCTTTGAGGTTAACCTCGCCGTCGATTCGCCCCTTTCTCACGGCACTTTTCGCGGTCGCCAACACCTCATCGCCGCAACACCACTTCACCTCACGGAGTACACCTTCACACTCAGGACTGAATTTGAGAGTTCACACAGTCCAAACTATGTCCTTTGTTTTTCCTGCGCTTTTGTCCCTTGGGCAAGCTGGTGACCGTGGCGGGTCACTAGAAAGGGGACTGCCTTGAGGGCACATCCACACTGTACTGGAGATGCTGCTGTCTTACCTTCATGATCTTCATGACTTCAGGGACACTGCAGAATTTTCAGAGGATCGAATGACTGGTGAAGTAGAGGGTCGCCCCTTGCGTTTTGGGTTTAGGGTTGGTCTGGAGGCCTGGAGGATGAGACCAGTGAACCGCGCCGGGGTTAGAGCCTCGTGCCCATAGTCGCTGGACGACGACATCATTCAGGGCTCAACTTGTCTGGGACGCCATCGTATTGACAGCTTTCGCTAGTTAGGGTAGACGTTAAATATAACAACAACAACAACAGCAGCGCCATGGCTCTCTGAAGATCCTTATGGCGTTGAATCAGATCAAGAAACTGCAGGCTTTTCGAGTCCAGACTTCTCGGGTCGGCCGTGAGAAGACTGCTTTTTCTGGCGCCATTTTCTGAGTGAGTGGGTTCCTCGCCACCGCCCGGGTCCGATTCCTCGCAGTATCCTAGGTCCCTAGGAAAAGTAGACGTTAAATACAACAACAACAATCCTAGGTCCCGTCGGGGAAGAGGGGGAAAAGGCAGGGAAGAAAACATACAGTATTTCCCTACCAGTAACCCCAGGTTAACCCTAACCGCAGAAGTGGGGTACTCCCTACTTTCCCACAATCATTCCACGTTCTGCAAAACCTGCAGCGTCTTGAAGTCATGAAGATCGCGAAGCCAAGACAGCAGATTTCATTGCAGTCTGGGAATCCCCTCCTCGCCGGTTATGGGGATAATGTCCAAACTGTGTGAGCATCCGAAGGCTCAAGGCTTGTCATTCCGCTTCTTTGGTGACCACTGCCTGTGTGACAGCCAGGCAGTCCCCTTTCTAATGACTGCCACCGCAGTCACCAGTCTGTTCAAGAACAGGAGCGCAAGAAAAACAAAAAAACAAAGGAAATATTTTGGACTGTGTAAACTCTCAACATTTAGGCCTAAGTGCGAAGGTGTAATCCCCGAGGTGTTGTGGTGACGAGGTGTTGGCGATCGCGAAAAGGTGTTGTGAAAAAAGGGGAGATGCCAGACCTCAAAGGTACCCCCCCGACGGTTGTAGGAGGGAGAGTTGGATTGGCTTCCTATACGTATACGGCTAAAGCATGGGCTAAATGGCTCTGACAGTCCATAGACCTGGACTACATCACGACAAACACCGCTAGTAGAGGTTAAATACATTCAGGTTCAACAACTCGTCGTCCATGTGAAACGGACGTAGGGCATGGGATGACCAACAGAAAGTTCCTAGTTATCTAGCGTATCTCATTAAACAGCCCGCTGCGTACAAGGATGGCAAATTAAGCCACCACTCGCTATCGCCGTAGCAGTAGTAGTGACCAAGACCGCGCCGATCTTGCCCGTCTAGTCCTTCTCAGCGATTGCCTGCAACCGCTCGTCAATCTCTTCTTCCGATAGCGTTCTGAAGCCTGGCTCCGTGCCTTCCTTGCCATCAGCACGGGGTCCGCCAACAATGCCGATTTCAATTTCATTCTTCTTGAAGTCCATGCTTAGCACTGTGTTGAGCGTGGTAATGGCCAGCTCGACTACATCCTCCCACGAGCCGTCGGCACACGTCTTGTTGCGCAGCTTTTTCTCCAGGTGGTTCAGAGCCTCTTGCTGCTTGGGGCCAGCAGCTGTGCCCTTGTAGCCCACGTAGTAGCCAGCAGGGTCGCACTTGAAAAGTTGAGGGCCGTATTCCTCGTCTAGGGATATCAAAGTTGTTGCAATACCGTAGGGGCGCATCATGGCCTAGAAAAAAAGGAGAAGAAAGTCAACCTGTTAGTAGTGTGGGGGCATAGAAGTTGAGGGTGAGGATGGGATGGGGGCAGAAATGACCCACTCGCTGAGTGTAAACTTGGCTGATATTGGCCAGGCGCTTGGCCACCGCATCGGCTGGCATTTCGTAGCCGTACTTGTACTTGAACTCTGCCGCTTCGGCCTGTGCGCGTTGGGCAAAGGGTCTGGCGTCGGCGATAGAGCCGGTCATGACACAGCCGACCGAAGACGAAATGCGGAAAATGTGGGTAACGGAGGAGGGGTCAATCAGCTTGTCCTGCATAGATGTGTCAGAAGTCAATGTTGAATAAGCAGAGCAAGGAGATGGGTGGCCGCTTAGACGACAGCACTTACAGGCACCTTCTTCTGGGACAGGACAACAGCGCAGTCCTTGCCCCGGACACCCACCGACATGATGTTTGCGGCAGTGATGGCCTTGAAGGCATATTCTATTCAGTCGCCAGCGTATTGATTAGTATGGGTACAGTCCCTGCCGAAGGATGGCAAAATCAGAGTTCATACCGACTTGGTACAGGCGGCCCTGTTCAGAGAAGATGGTGATGTGTCTATCGGAGCCGGAACCTAGGCCATATTAGAGTTAGCTAGAGTTGCTTATAGCAGAACTTTTCCTACACAGCAGGAGCATGCTGGAGATATGGCTACTGAATGGGGGGAGGCTAGAAGCACAAGGCCTTTAAGTTGGACAACATACCCGCCATTGTGACGATGGTTTGATTGAGGAGCTGGAAACTAGCACAAGGAGAAAGGACAGCAGGAGTGAGGGCAAAATTTATAGTCAGAGCAGTCGCTGTGTAATTGGCGTCAGAAAAGAAATAAGAAGCTAGGCGAATGCTGATGTTGTCACAATAGTTTCTTTGTATCCTGTCTTGTGTAGAACGCGTGCGCAAGAAGCTGCCTTGCTTCCCACCTAAAGCTTCAAGGCAAGCTTCATAGAACCAAAGCTCATGGCAGCTGTCTGTAGGTGGCTGCCAGCTGCCAGAAGGGATAGACCCTGGCTGAAGATAACCCTGAAAAATTAGCGGGGCATTTGATCTCTAGAGATAAGATAAGATAAGATGCAAATACCAGCAAGAAAAAAATCACTTATTTTGTTTGATTCAAGACCGACAACCTATCGCCTGTAGGTTGGCGCCACCATCACAAAGCCTTTTGCGTACCGCCCCTTTCCCTGCTTTTTCATCGCTCAAGGGTCTATTTGGCAAGCATCAATTGGCTACTACGCACACAAATTTATCTAGACAAAACACTGAGATTGGACTGTCTACACCCTACAACCAGTTGACCAACCACCTATTCCTCCCTCGTTTTCTCCCAGCGCATACAGTCTATAGTTCGCCATGGCTTCCGTGCCTGCCTGGAAGCGCCTGGGTCTCAAGCTCAAGGGCTCTGCCGGCTCTGAGCCGTCTGTTGCAACAGCCCCCGCCGCCGCTGCCGCTACAGCGGCGGCTCCTTCATCAGCTCCCTATGCGAAGCGCAAATATGATTCTGCTACGGGAAGTAATAACACGCCACTGCGCTCTTCTCTCAGAGCAAACGATTCTGCGACCGCAAATTCAGGCTTCAAAAAACCCCGTTACGATTCCGGATACAGCAACACTGACAGCTCTGCTGATAGCAGACGGAAGAGCGTTTCATTTTCTGCCGACACGAATATTGAGCCTCGCACTCCCTCGAGCACTGTGCAGCCGCCGACGCCAGCTAAGAAGCCCAAGAAGCCCAAGTCCAAGAAGCCCAAGGCTGCTGGCCCTGGCACCTCTGCGACTAGCTCCACCGTCACGACGGATATAACCCCGTCGCTAGAATATCTGCGCCTATGGAAAAGCGCGCGCTCAGCGTGGAAGTTCAACAAGAACCACCAAACTTTGCTTATTAAATATGTCTACGACAATCACATGGTACCGGCGCGTGACATGGCTGCCTTTTACGATTATATCCGCGATATACAGGGCTACGCGCGTGTGCGTCTGTCTGAGGTTGCACATGCTGTCCAGAAAGCCGATATGGAACATGTGACGGGCGAGGCCCCTGCGCCTGGGAGTGCAGCGGTGCCGCCAACCGCAGCGCAAATGGCGGCTAATGTCAAGTATCACGTCCGGCTAGCGGAGTGCATGCGCGAATTGGGGGTGCGGGGTGACAAGGGTGGCTCAAAGCATATCGATGAAACGAAGATTGAGGCAGGCGAGGCTGGTGCTGAGGGCGTGGCAATGGTTAAGAGAATTGTGCGGCGAATGCGGGCGGAGGCAATCATTGCCGAGCTTGCAGATGGAACCGAGACGCCGGCTGCAAGATCGGCAGACTCGCAAGTAGAAGCAAAGGCAATAGCGGAGGAGAAGGCGGAAGAGGAGCGGCCAGAGGCCAAGCCTGCGCCGCTGGTGCAGGCCAAGGCAAATACCAAAAAGTCGCGGTCTCGCAAGAAACGTGTTATGGCCGATGACTCCGACTCGAGCTCATCTGAGTCAGACTCAGACTCGAGCGACTCAGACAGCGACTAAGGGGGAGGTTTCTAGTCTAGACCTAAGGAAGAAACGAAATAGGGGAGGGAGAGGGAGAGGGAGGGAGGGGGTTGGAACTTCATCACGCCACGTCCCATATATTCTTTAAAACATGCTTTTTATTTCCTCTACTCATCTACTCAATACAGTTTTGTGAATCCCTCTGCCGGCGGCTGCAGCCAATTGCGCTCGTCGTACAGAGCATCCTTCCCCTCAATACAGTGGAACGTATAGATTATACGACCCTTTTTGCCAGTGTTGTATTCGCTACGGTGCAACAAGTTGCCATGGATCAGCACAAGAGACCCCGCCTTAACTTCGCCGGGGACATACTCTCCGCCTATCTCAGGCCCGCCATACTCGGCACCCGGGGGGAACTGCGGGCCAATATTGTCAACCATCTCGGTACCGCCAGACCCCCCCTGTTTGCGGACCATGCGCGTCTTGATGGGGGCCCAGCGATGTGAGCCGGGCAAAAAGCTCAGACAGCCATTCTCCAATGTGGCGTCCTGCAAAGCGTACCAGAATCCCATAGCTGATGGTGGGTCGGTATAGAGAAAGGTCGAATCCTGGTGCGATGGTACCGCACCCCCAATCTCGGGCTGTTTACAAATAACCATGCTTTGGAGACACCGGGGGTCTTTAAAGCCGACGGCACGGGCAATAGCGGCAGGTGACGTGGGCTCCCTGGAATCAGCAGCTAGCAGACGGGCAAATGGGGGCGAGAGCTTGTGCAGGTAGTGGCCGATTTTATTGACGGCAAGCTCCTTGGGCTTTATGAGGTTTCCAGCGGAGTCAAAGGCATCCTCTTCGAAGAAGAACCGCACCTTGTCCCCTGACGAGAGGAAATAGTCATCCCCCACGTGGTCGCTTTTCTCGCCAGTCGAGAAGCGTGTCATGGGGTGATCCTCAAGAGAGAAACCAGTGAGTAGTGACTGTGTCTCGGCCAGCAGTTCTGCTACGGTTTCGGGATTAAGGGCATCTGGGATAACAAGATAGCCATCTCGGTGGTAGGCCTCGACCTGGGCAGGGGTGAGGCCTTGATTTGAAGACATAGTGAGAGAGGCAAAGAAGAGAGCAAGCACAAGGATATGTCAGGCAGTAGGAGTCACGATGGAAGCGGATGGACGCTCAACACACGCATTGGATTTTGGTAGAGAGAATAAGGTCACAAAGTGACGTCAGGAGTTTTGTGCACAAAGATAAGCTGGCGGTGGGTCTGCTAATGTGACGTTTAGGGTTACACGTGAAACTCATAATTAGGGTTGGCTGGCTAGATCAGGTAGCAAGCGGCTAGCCTACTGTATATCCTCGTGGTTAAATCTTAAACGACCCCTCCAACACTATTCTGCGGCTGCTCTGGCCAACAAAAACGCCAAATTCGCCTCTCGGCAACCTCCATTTCTGTGTCGTGACGTCCCAAAAGCTCAGATCTCTCCTCGTTAATGGGAACGTGACCTGCACGCTTTCGGCAGTAGCAATCTGGACTTTGTCAAAGCCACGAAGCTGCTTGCCAGGAGCACCGTCTACGGGAATCCGAACGTACAGCTGTGGTACGTCTTTCCCGTCACGTGATCCTGTGTTTTTCACAGTCACGCTGACAATGTACAAAACGTCCCATAAGTCCTTTTGTCCGCCCTCAACCACAGGCCCGCTCGGTAATTGGTCCAGGCTAACGTTAGGCGACGGCCGCATGGTCAAATTGGTGTAGGAAAAGTTGGTGTAACTAAGACCAAAGCCGAACTCATAGTGAGGCTCGATATCGTGTTCGTCAAAATACCGATAGTCGACAAACACGCCTTCAGAAAAGTTGGACTGGGGGAATATCTGGAATTTGCCCTCTGGAAGATCGGGCCCGGCCGAGAAGTAGTCAGACTCGTTTCGCGCCACTGTGTACGGAAGCCTCCCTGATGGATCGGTATCGCCATACAGAATGGATGTGATGGCTGGCCCGGTATCCTGACCTGGCAGGTGACCAAAGATGATGGCGGTGATATTGTCGTTGTCTGCGAACTGGGCCACTAAACGAGGGCCGCTGTTGTGAAACACGACAATCGTATTTGCGCATTTGGACGCCACATGTTTGACTAGGCCATCGGTGTAGTCGTCGTGGAGGTTGGGGCGGTCAAACTTTTCAGCAGCCCATGCGTTGCCAAACACGAGACAGGCGTCCGACGCAGGATCGACCTCGGGCTCAGCGCTTTCAAAGTCCCAAAAGACTGCGGTGCCGTCCTGAAATGCACGCATTTTTATAGCCTCGAATGGAGAGACCAAATTTGAGGGCGACGTGGCGCCGGCACCCCCGCCAGAGATCATAGTTCCGTTGAGCGCAATAGCTGAGGCAAAAAACTCGGGATCTAGCGGGTCGCTAAAGCTGATCCACGAGCTGGGATTGACTGAGTCTGGAGACTTTGCAGAATATCCAAATATGGAAATCATGCGCGGAGATGAAAGAGGGAGTGATTGGTTGAGGTTCTTGACGAGGACATGGCCTTCTATGGCACCATCAAAAAGGGCCTTGCGGTGCTGCTTGCGGCGAGCATCGACAGTGGGGTGACTTGCGCGGATAGAGCCAGGACGTCCAAAGCCTGGGGAGGTAAAAGTTTTATCCTGCCCGAGCTTGTACCAAGAGGCAATGATGCTGTTTGAGAAGGTTAGCAGAGGCTAGCATAGCCTACATGCAAGCTGACACTTACCGAGTTGCCATGTCGTTAACTCTGGCTTCTGGCACCGAGCCGTTTTGAACGGCTTTGACCAGCTGATCGCCCCAAAAGCCTTCATGGGTTGGCATGGCCATGTCTAGCCCGGAGAGTGCTGAAGCGACGCCGGAATGCTGCGCCCTCCAGTCAGATACAACAAAGCCCTGGAACCCAAGCTCAGTCTTCAAAAGGCCATTCAAGGCTTTGCTATTCTGACAAGCATATGAGTTGTTTAGGCGTTGGTATGAGCACATGACGTTGACTGTGCCGGCCTTGACAGCATCCTGAAAGGGCCAGAGGTAAAGCTCGTGAAGCGTGCGGTCATCGATGTTGGACGAGATGGCTTCTATGCCGTTGCGGGGCCATCTGTATGTTTCTTGTTCGTTGGCGATGAAATGCTAGCAGGAGTTAATGATCCACCCGATTCCTCAACAGCATTGCCATTGTCTTTTGTCTCACTACTCGCTCACCTTTGTACTTGTCATAACGCCGGCATCCTGGTGGCCTTTAACCGTACTAGAAACAAGTTGCCCGGCAAGGTACGGATCAACTGCAATGCCTTCCCAGTTTCTGCCCCCTCTCACAATTCTGCCCATGGGGCCGACAACCGGCCCAAGAAGCAAATTGACACCTTTATTTTTGAACTCGTCTCCCATTCCATAGGCTCGGAAATAGCTCAGATTGCGGTTCCATGATGCCCCGACATGTATGCCACTGGGCCAGGCACTAACAAAGTCAGCGTTACGAAGCCCATTGCCGGCGTCGTCGGTGCACAGGCCGGGAAAGCCAACGCGTTCAACAGGAGCTATCCAGCCAACACACCCATTTGGAGATGGGACGCCAGAGGTTAGGGATACCTTAAAGAGGAAAGGCGATTAGTCTGGGTTATTTCTTCGACAAGCGGTGGATGCAGATGGACTACAAAGTTCCTTCTGCAGTGGGAACGCAGGTTGAGGCTAGGACAAGCAAAGGTACATACGCGCTCTTCAAGTGTCATGACAGCAACGAGTCTAGCAGCTTTTTGGCGTGCATAATGCCAGGAGTCTAGGCCTTTGATTTCCGCTGTACACGGTGTTAATACAAGTGATTAGTATAGGACGCTGGCAGCGCAACTAACGCGAAGGGAGAACAGGGGGCGATTCTCCATAAAAGTAAGTGTCATCAGTAATGATATCAGTGTGGGCAAACGGGCGGTGCGTCGATATTCGATGGTAGATGGCGGTAAGTGTGAGTGCAGTGATAATCACCCATAAGGATGGGCGAGGATATCGTCGATGCAATGAATCTAGTCACGCGGCACGCGGCTGGATATCTGGATGCTCGCGTTTAACACTGGCTGCCATATTGGTAGACTGTGGGTGATATGTGTATAGACAAGTTTTAGGATGATTAAAGCCTTTAGTAGATATATTGGTGATGAAAAGGATGTCGCGGGGTTCATATAGTTGTTGTAGTATAAGTGAGCTTGAGACATCATAGCCTTACTTACATAAGCGGGGCTGGGAAGTAATGACTGTGTAACGTAACACACGCATGTAAATGGACACCGGTTTGTTTTTGTTTGTTTGTTTGTTCTATTTAACGTCTACCTGATTGTTTCTACACAATAATACGACGGCATGTTCCGGGCAAGACCAGCCGGGGATGATGTCGTCATCCGGGGCCGTTCTTGGGCGGTCAGCG
>JAXCEX010000016.1:0-213828 GCA_038382965.1 Ceratocystis huliohia | reverse complement strand
ATTTATTTATTTTTTTATTTTTTTGGAGTGTTGTTTTGTGTTTTGTTTTTTATTTTTTTTTTTTTTTTTTTTCTTTTTTTTTTTTTTTTTTTTTTTTTTTATTTCGATCTTTTTTCATGTAGGTAGTTTCTTCTTAGTACCTGATCGCCCGATTCAACTAATTTGTGGAAAACAGCAACAGATTGTGTGCCTGCTATTCTTTATTAGTGCTAGCTTAATCTTTTGTAATGCACCACTCTCGATTTGATCACTCGTTTGGTAACTACCTGTTCTATCTGACTTCTCTTTTTGGTTGACCATGTGACCCACCACAAAGAGTCTGGTTCTTTATGGCAACCAGAGGATGCATTGAGCTCTACCTTCCCGCTTTTGAATCCCTATCCACCCGGAAAAGCCGTAGCATCTGCTAGGCCGAACGAAAACACCCTTCTGGCTCTGTCTCATTCAATCAGAGTCCGCTTTTCGTTTTTGTCTTTTGGCCAGGCCGCCTGCACTGGAGGTTTGCGGAGGTTGGTAGGTCGTCTTTGAAGATTCAGCAGATATAAACACGGGCGCTCTACCAGCAGGCCGTGGCTTGAGACGGGCTGCCTCGTAGAGCGGCGTAATATAGGCCCAGTCTGGAAACTTTGTGGGGTCCCACAGTGCCTTTGTAAGCACTGTGGCATATTGGCCCTGCTTTTCGTCGATCTCTGCAAATGCCATGAGCTTCTGCGAGATGGCCGGGTTGTGGAAGGCCGAGGATTGCTCCATTTTGGAGTTGAAATGCACATCATTCTTCTTGAGCCGCAGAATATTGTTTACCTTGGCTGTCACTTGCTGCGCTGGAGACCCCGGCGGTGACGGTGCAAAGTCCATCTTTGGGACTGTGGGATATGTTAGCTCGCGCAGACGCGATCTGTATTCGCTGTAGGGAATATTAGAGCTGTCCAGTGACACAGCCTCTTGGGGGTCCTCGTCTTCAGGCTCCGGGAGAGAAAAGGCACTGGCGTCTTGTGGCATCATTGGGCCGACAATTTGCGGCTCCATGGTGATAGGAGCTTCGTTTGCCGTTTGCGAATCTGAAAGATAGTCAGTTGAAGCTAAATTGCGTGAGGGCAGTCTTGTCCTACCTGGTAGCGTGTTAATCACTTCTGCCGGCGGCTCTAGCTGTGAGGTCTGCTGTTGTGCTCATTCCGTCAGCTGTCTTATAGCGTATTTCTAGAGAGCTATATGTTGCACACCTACAGGCATAGGAGGCGTGGAATCTCCATCCTCATCATCACTACTATTGTATTGCACAAGACCGGCCATGGTATTGTTCGAATATACTGGTAGTTGTGAGCTGTATCATCTAATTGTCACCTGCAACATAGGAGGACGTTGGTTAATACTACCCTGTCGGAGATACTTGTTCAGCCTTGTGCGGCTAATTGGCGGCTAAATATAGCGCTGCTGTCAGCCTTGTCTATAGCCAACTTTTTTTTTCCCTTAAGTGCATGCATCTGATCACTGAACATCACGACACAAAGGTTGCTTCACCGCTGTTGCGCCGTTTCCACTTATATCGCAATGTTCCTAGGCCTTCTGCCTCTTATTACTTTTGATACACATCACACATAAAGTACGGAGTCTAACCTAGCCTTCTCACTACCGTCGAGCTCTCATTATTTGGCCTTGTCTTGATATCCAGCTCTGTAGGGCATAGATTCAAAATAGCTAAAGACATAATGGCTCGACTTAGAGACTCGCGCTCACCATCTCCAGGAAGACATCGCAAGGATGACGATCGCCGAAATGCCCATAGCAGCCGAGACTATCGCCGGCGGTCGCGCACACGGAGTCCGATAGACGTAAGTTTGCTTGTGAAGTCTAAGAGACAAGTATCTAGCTATAAGCTAACATCACTACAGCGCCGATATCGAGACAGAGACGCACGCGACAGCCGCCGAGGAGATAACCGCAGAAGGGACCGCTCTATCGACCGTCGAGATAACGACCACTATCGTGGATGTGACCGCCGTGACCGCCGTGATCGAGACCGTAACCGGGACCGTCGCGGCTCGCGCGACCGTTTGGATACCCGCGATAGAAACCGAGATTACGATAAAGATCATGATCGCGACCGCGACCGCGATCGCAACCGCAATCGCGACAAATCTCCGCCTCGAAACCGCGATGACCGTCGCCCTGTGCGTGATGGCTCGCCGCCCCGGCACAAAGATAATGCTGCTACACCATCAAGTCAGTCTAGAGTGGGATCTGCTGCTCCTGAGGTAAGATGCTTCCAGGTATAATATCCTCACAATGAATCCTTGATTAATCAACGCACGCTGTAGCAGACGAAAACGACAGCCGTTGCTCCCCAGCAATCTGAGGCTGACAAGAAAGCCGAACGCCTCACTCGTCTCGAGGCCTGGAAAAAGAAAAAGGAACAAAGCAGAGAAGCTGAAGCACCTGCTTCGCAGGCGCGAAAGATTCTCGCCGACATGGATAGCAAATCTGCACGATCACCCTCGGCTGCCCCATCAACTGTAACCCTTGGACAGTCTCCAACCCCAGAAGCAACGACTCCTGCTTATAGTGGCAAGTTTGACCCCAAAGTCATTGCGAAAAAGTCCGCTCCGGCTCGTGCATCGCCGTTGACGTTTGGCAATATGGGGAAAAAGCTGGGCGGTATTGCCCCTGGAAATGGCCCCGGTAACCTTCCCTCAAAGCCTCAGGCACAGGCCTCTACGCTGCCTGCTAATCGAGGAATTAGTGGCTTTGGCTTCGGAAAAGTGGCTGACGCTAAGGGCCCTTCAAAACGCAAGATTGACCTTGACGAGGAGGAAACTTCCCAACGTAAGCTAACCAAGCTTCCTTCACTGCCTCTGGAAAGTGACGATACGCCCTGGGCTGATCAGGATGATGAGGAGGAGGAGGATGACGAGGCCTTCGGCGGAACCGAGGAGGAAGCCATTGCAGCTGCCCGTGCTGCACACGAAAAACGCATGCTAGAAAAGACTGCTGCTGAGTCTGAGGCCATGCCTGTTGATGTAGCTGTACCTACAGCTGTTGAAGCCATGGAGGTCGACGAAGAGGATATCGATCCACTAGATGCATTCATGGCGAATCTAGCTTCTGACAAGCCTGTTGCTCAAAAGTCCTTCCATTCTAAGAGTGTACCTGAACCTGAGGCTTACTATAGTGACGAAGATGCCACATACAATGAAATCGAGCCCGATAAGACGGCTGCCCCGGTTCGCCGCAAAAAGACAAAGGACATACCCACCACTGACTACAGCAAGCTTAGTTTGAACCCCGTTCGCAAGAACTTTTGGGTTGAGCCTGCGGAATTGAGTCTGTTGACTGAGGATGAGACAGCAGATCTACGATTAGAGCTTGATGGAATCAAGGTGAACGGCAAAGACGTTCCAAAACCTGTTCAAAAATGGGCACAATGCGGCCTTACGCGGCAAACTCTTGATACTATTGATGCATTGGGATTTGATAAGCCAACGCCCATTCAGATGCAGGCTCTCCCGGTGATTATGTCTGGCCGTGATGTTGTAGGTGTGGCCAAGACCGGCTCAGGGAAGACCATTGCCTTTTTACTTCCCATGTTCCGCCATATTATGGATCAGGACCCCCTTAAAGAAAACGACGGTCCAATTAGTCTCATCATGACACCCACCCGAGAACTTGCCGTGCAGATCCACCGTGATTGCAAAGCTTTCCTCAAGACTATGAACCTGCGGAGTGTGTGTGCCTACGGTGGCGCGCCGATATCCGAGCAGATTGCGGAGCTTAGACGTGGCGCTGAGATCGTGGTGTGTACTCCCGGCCGTATGATTGATCTCCTGGCTGCCAATCAGGGTCGTGTGACTAACCTGCGCCGCGTCTCATATGTTGTGCTTGATGAGGCTGATCGCATGTTTGACATGGGCTTTGAGCCTCAGGTTATGAAGATCTTTGCTAATATGCGACCCGACAAGCAAACAATCTTGTTTTCGGCTACTATGCCCCGCCTAATTGATTCATTGACTAAGAAGGTTTTGAAGAATCCTGTCGAGATCAAGGTTGGTGGCCAAAGTGTTGTCGCACCAGAGATCACGCAGATTGTCGAGATTCGGGATGACAAGTCCAAGTTTATCCGTGTGTTGGAGCTCTTGGGTGAGCTTTACGAAGAAGACGAGGATGCCCGTACGCTGATTTTTGTTGATCGACAAGAAAAGGCCGATGATTTGCTCAAAGAGCTCATGATCAAGGGATACCCGTGCATGTCCATCCACGGCGGTAAAGACCAAGTCGATCGTGATTCAACAATCTCCGATTTCAAGAAGGGCATTGTGCCTATCCTCATTGCCACCTCTATTGCTGCTCGTGGCCTAGATGTCAAGCAACTCAAACTTGTCATTAACTTTGATGCCCCCAACCACCTAGAAGACTACGTCCACCGTGCAGGCCGTACAGGCCGAGCCGGTAAAACAGGGACCGCTGTCACATTTGTAACTGAAGATCAGGAGAATTGTGCAGCCGCTATTGCCAAAGCCCTGGAGATTAGCGGCCAGCCTGTCCCTGAGCGTCTGAACGAGATGCGCAAAGCTCACCGGGAAAAGGTCAAGTCCGGCAAGGCCAAGGACACCTCCGGCTTTGGTGGCAAGGGTCTTTCACGTCTTGACCAGGAACGCGAAGCCGCACGCATGCGCGAGCGTAAGACGCACAAGGCTGATGACGACGACGACAATGTCGACGAAGAGAAGAAGGAGAAGAAAGAGAAGATTTTATCTGTTGGTAGCGCTGCTTCAGCCATAATATCGCGTGACGCCGCCAAGGCCGCGGCTGCTGCTGCTACATCTGAAGACAGCGGCAAACCCGATGGCAATCCAGCTGGCAGTGCAGCAAAGGCTGCCTCCGCTTCCGGGAGCGCGCCGATCGCTGTGGGTGGCAAGGGCGGCAAGAACCCTCTTGATCGTGTAACTTCGGCCATTTCAGCCATTAACTCACGGTTAGGCAAGGCCGGGCAATTACGCACGGGGCAGCCGATCGATAACAAGGGTCCAGATGCAGGCGCTTTCCATGCGACTCTGGAGATCAATGATTTCCCGCAAAAGGCTCGTTGGGCCGTGACGAACCGCACAAACGTAGCCAAGATCCTTGAGGCTACGGCTACCTCTATTACCACCAAGGGATCATTCTATCCCCTAGGCAAAGAGCCGGGGGCTGGACAGGATCCGAAGCTGTATATCCTCATCGAGGGCGATACCGAGATGTCGGTCCGCTCGGCCCTGGTCGAGATGGAGCGCTTACTAGAGGAGGGTACTAAAGCTGCTGAGGACGCAGCCTCCAGGGCACCTGTGTCGGGGCGTTTCACGGTGACTTGAGGGTGAAGAAGAGATGAACATCCTAGACCTATATGTAATGTGATGCTGAACCTTACTTGTTTTGTGCCTTGATCATGCGAGACAGACAGACTGTGTACTGACACAATACGACTAAACTCAAGTCACGTGGACGTATAAAAAAGATAATAATGTGAAGGAAGCAAGCAATAATTCATATCTAAAATACATAAATCGATTTTTCCATTTCAATGTCCCAGCGAAACAAGGAGTTGCTGCCGATAAATAATGGGAAATAAACACCTATTCGTCTTTGTCTATCCTGAGAAGTTGCTCGTCGCTGAGGATAAAAGAAAAACACGAAGAAAATGGCTGATACAGAGTAAGGACGCCACACGAAGCAAGGAATGACAGAAAGACCAAAGATATAGCAAGAAATATTGGGGGCACACACAGGCATAGATATTTAGCTAGAACCAGTACCAGATTGGTTTGAAATTTTTTTCTCTTCAAATTTTTGTTTCCTGTCCTGTTAACTAAAAGAGGCATTTTGGGGGGAAGGGGGGGGGGAGGGGTGGTGACGTGACGAGGACTCGTTAAAGCAAGAAACCTATGTGTAGTCTTTTTTCGTTTTTTCTCTATCCTCTTGGTCCTAGCCTACGGCCTAGAGACACTTCTGAACAAAAGAAAAAGAAATAGGGGCGAAAAAGAAGAAGGGAGGCGATAGAAGGGAAGGAAGGAGGGAGAGACAAAGGGGTATCCAGAAACTTAGATCAGGTCGGCGACGTTCATGGGCATCTCCTCAATCTGGGTGCTGTAGAACTGCTCAATCTCACGCATCATGCGAACATCGTCAGCAGTGACGAAGTTGATGGCAACACCCTTACGACCGAAACGACCACCACGACCAATACGGTGAATGTAGTTCTCGCGGTTGGCGGGAAGGTCGTAGTTGATGACCAGAGAAACCTGCTGGACATCGATACCACGGGCCAGCAGATCGGTGGCGATCAGGACACGGGACGAGCCGGAGCGGAACTCCTTCATGATCAGGTCACGCTGGGCCTGGTCCATGTCACCGTGCATGGCAGAGACAGTGAAGTCACGGCTGGTGAGCTTGTCGGTGAGCCAGTCGACCTTTCTACGGGTGTTGCAGAAGATGACAGCCTGGGTGATAGTGACGGTCTCGTACAGATCCGACAGGGTGTCAAGCTTCCAGTCCTCCTTCTCAACGGCAATGTAGAACTGCTTGATACCCTCCAGGGTCAGCTCGTCCTTCTTGACCAGAATGCGGACGGGGTCACGCATGAACTTGGTGGTGACCTCCAGGACGTCCTGGGGCATGGTGGCGGACAGAAGAACAACCTGGGTCGACTGGGGCAGCAGCTGGAAGATGTCGTAGATCTGCTCGGTGAAACCACGCTAGTAGGAAGTTAGCATCGCTGTTCATGCTGCGACAAAATTTCCCATTTCTTTGGTGAAAGCTTAGGGCTTTTCGTGTACTTACAGACAGCATCTCATCGGCCTCATCAAGGATAAACATCTTCATGTGGTCGGTCTTCAGGATGCGGCGCTGGATCATGTCCTGGACACGACCAGGGGTACCAACAACAACCTGGGGACCATCGGCGAGGGCAGCCATGTCCTCGCGGACAGAAGTACCACCAATGCAGGCGTGGCAGGAAATGTTCATGAAATCACCAATGGCAACAACGACCTTCTGGATCTGCTGGGCCAGCTCACGGGTGGGGGCCAGGACCAGAGCCTGGCAGCCCTTGACGTTGGCATCGATCTTCTGCAGCAGAGAAATCGAGAAGGTGGCAGTCTTACCAGTACCGGACTGGGCTTGAGCGATGACATCGTTACCTAGTGACAAGGGGGGAAACTGTGTGTCAGAAAAGTCGATGAAAATGATGGAGAAAAGGAGAAAAGGAGAAGTAGGCCTTGTAGGGCAACTTTTACTCACCCTTAATGACGGGCATGATGGCACGCTGCTGAATAGCAGAGGGACGCTCGAAACCGTAGGCGTAGACACCTGGGAAATGAAAGTTAGTATGGGCGACTTGTTGACCAAAGACAGGTACTTGTCGACAAAGAAAAAGGGGGGGAAAGACTTACCGCGGAGCAGCTCCGACTTCAGGTTCATGTCATCAAAGGAGTCAACAGTCTCATCGTAGTTGGACTCGATCTGGCCTATTAATTGGCAGGGCTGTTAGTATGCGAGCTGGCTTTGTGGGTGTGGCAAGCCATAGTTTTGGACTCGAGGCGATTTATTGATTGATCGAGGACAAGTTGTGAATATAGAGGGGTATTCCACCAACAATGTGGGGTTTAATCGAGGGGAGATGATGGAAGAGCCAGGGGAAATCATTGTCGATTTTGTGGTGCCCGGAAAGTCGACGACGAATTGCAGGTGCCGGATTAGATTGGACATCATGCGTGGTAATGATGGTGATAGTAGTAAAATAGGGGGGAGACAAAATACTCACCCTCGGCCACATCCTCAAGACCCTGGGAAGCCATGATTGCGGTTGTGTAGTAGAGAAGGGGGTTTCTAAGATCAAGCACTACTTGAAGCCTAGAAACAAAAGATGTCGGAGAAAAAGAGTCCGCGGAAGCGAGCGAACTGAGCTGATGAATAAACCTAGACGAAAATCTCCTGCGATCAAGGCAAGAGAATGTTCTAGGAGGGGATATAAGAAGGCTGTGTATTGGCGGCTTGTATGGTGATGAAGTTGAAAGAGGAGGGGCAGATTAGGAAAATTCTCAGGGTATATCTTGAATTTAAAAATTTTTTGACACCTAGCTAAAAGCCAACCTCTACTGGCTGCAGACGTCTGCCCCACTTTAGGCTAGTGCTGGCTAATCACAGACGCAGAAAAAGGGCAGAAAACAGTAGAAAACAATATGTGTGTGGACTTTTGATCTACTGCCGCTGGCGATAAACAATTAGGGCTCAGGTGGGGTGGCAAGTTAGTGGGTGGTGGTGCAATTATGCAGCAGGAGCTTCTGCTTGCTTAGGTTTGGGCTTGCCTGTAACTGGCAAACCTAATAGCACAAACTGCCACAATAATCTGTACATTATCGCCTGCCTTTGGGCCATACGAAACAGTAGCTATTTGCTAGCAAATGTCTGGGAATGGGACCCTGCCAATGCGCACAAAGAAGACGAAAGAGCTCGTAGGACTCTGGCATATGTGGCAAATAGCCAGCCTGCTTGACTTTTGCTGGCTTGAAGCTAGTTAGTTGCCTGAGCCAAGTTGGCCTATATTCCATAGCCTATTTACTGGCTTTGGTATGTCCATCACTATGCCCAGGCTCCAGGAGCCTCTCTACTTGGCACACGGCTATTCTCTTGCCAGTTCGCTGACCAGCCAATCATACTTGACAACAAGCCTTGTACTAGCTTGCTGTAGGGACCCACTCTGCACGCCAAGGCAAAAAGAGAGTGAAAAAAAAAGAAGAAGAAAAAACACGTCTAGCCTACTTGATGGTCTGGGCCCTGCTCAAGATGATAAAGGGCTTTGGAAAGTCGCACTAAGTGCGCTGTTCTTCGCTTCGTCTAGCAGACTGGCACGCTGTAAGCTTGTATCATCATCCCTCTGTCATACTCACCCTTCTTTAGAGTCCAACATCGCTACCTCGAAAAGTGCTACCATATCGTCATCATCATGACAGCAGCAAGTGGCTCTATCCCAACGCATCCACTTGGGGTCAAGCCTCTAGGAAACCTCTACCTATCGTCGTCCCCAAACGCCAGACAGAATGCGGGCTCCTTTCAAGCACTAGCCGACGAAGCCTTGATGGTGTTTTTAGAGTACCTAGACTCCAAGACGCTGGCTAGCCTTGGCGCAACATGCCAGTTTCTTTTTGCCTTCTGTAATTCAGATGACCTATGGAAACAGTTATTTTTACAGTAGGCCTTCTAATTCCGTAAGCCCTCTGCGTAGTCTGAAATACTAACTAGCTGTAGATCACCCCACCATACGACTTCGCATCCGGATTGGATTGGGACTTGGAGAGCACTATTGAGAAGGCGATCTGAGGGCTTCACAGCACAACGCCTGCCTGACTGCAGCAATGTTTTTTCAGATGCCCTGCACCGCCCGTTCTTGTGCAGTCACATAGACTTGGCCAAATTTGCGTCGACCATCCCCGCGCGAAATCAAATAGTCCGTATGGAAACACTGCCGTACACAGAGTTTGCGGAACAATGGGGTGAAAAGCCTTTCGTGCTTACCAATTACACCAGAGACTGGCCGGCCATGAAGGAGTGGACAATTGACTCATTGTTGGCAAAGTATGGCGATGTTGTGTTTAGAGCTGAGTGCGTTGACTGGGACTTTAAAAGCTATGTGCGCTACATGAGAAACACCCAAGACGAAAGCCCGTTGTATCTCTTCGATAAAAGGTTTGCCGAAAAGATGAACGTTACTGTAGGCACGGATCCTGGCAACATGTACAGCAAACCCGAGGTTTTTGGCCCCGACCTATTCGAGGTTTTGGGTGACGAGCGACCGGCTCACAGATGGCTCATCATCGGGCCTGCACGTAGTGGTTCAACCTTCCACAAAGATCCCAATGCCACAAGCGCCTGGAATGCCGTAGTGCAGGGATCCAAGTACTGGATCATGTTCCCACCGAACGTGCAAGTTCCGGGTGTATACGTATCAGAGGACAGCAGCGAAGTGACGAGCCCGCTTAGCATTGCCGAGTGGCTACTGGAATTCCACGCCGAGGCGCGGCAGATGCCCGAATGTGTCGAAGGTATCTGCCATGCTGGCGAGATCCTTCATGTGCCCAGTGGCTGGTGGCATCTAGTCGTCAATCTCGAGGATGGCATTGCACTCACGCAAAACTTTGTGCCGCGCACTAAAAATCTGCATCATCTTGTCGAAGCTCTGTTTTTCCTCAAGGACAAGGCAGATCAAGTCAGTGGCTTCAAAAACAATGTTGTTAATCCATACGACTTGCTTGTAGAACGCCTTGGGACAACTTTCCCAGAAATGCTCCAGGAGGGGATGCAGCTTTATGAGAAGAAGTTAGCAGGAAAAAAGCGGAAGTGGGATGAAGCGATCGCGGCAAAGACCGAAGAAGAAAAAGCGTCTGGTTTCAGTTTCAAGTTTGGAATTGATGAATCTTCAGAGGAAGAGGACATCTAAAAGGGGACTAGGTACGTATGAGCAAAAGAGTCCGTGGAACTTCAATGAGAAGGGCTTGGAGTAACTGCGATACTTGAACCACCATGCATAGTAGGTATGTATTTACACGTGCGATGTGGAATATAACATGCTAGATTAGAGATTCCAATAGCACCAAATCAACCAGTGGTTTATTTAAGATCTGGCCAGACTGACAATAGTGCAATTGTCCTGAAGTACTATCTAGGTGGCGGGCTGAATAGACACTAAACACAGACATCTACACTTCAGTAGCGTGTCTTGATGCATAGACGCATGTGTGCATATGTGTACGTATATGACGTGTGCAGCGTGATATGTGTGGTGTACTTACATTGTGCAGAGTAGCACATGCTGCGCTGAGGCGAAGTTGCTGTTCCAGGGCCATAGGAATTCTATGTAGTAAGATGAGCTTCAAGGGAGAGACAAGGCACATCTACAAGGGGAAAAAAGGGGCCAGCCCAGCTTACTTGCCGTTAGTTTTCTCTCTGTATCTAGCAGTGCAAAAGCAAGCCCCAGACGAGGTCTCTGGAGGACCAAGGTCAAGAGAGAAGGCCTAACAGGGCTATCTTTGACGCCGTAGAGTCTGGGTCACCAAACGCCTGCCTCCGGGGCAGCAGATGTTCGTTTCCCATCGTTCGTATAGAAGTAGGATAAACTTGTAAGAGGAATGTATACAGGACGAAAAAGGAAAAAGACCCATTGTTGTGCTGAAGGATCATGTAGACTACTAGGGAGAACAAAAGCCATGAGGCCCAAGGCCAGATAAAGCAGGCGGCTGTCCAGGTTGCTTTTGGTGAGTGAAAAAGCGAAAAGGAAAAAAATAAAGCACCGACAAGAACACGAAAGAGCCTGTCAGCACAATGCAGTGCATTAACTCAGACAGGACGGGCTTTGTGCGCTGCACCCAGCTTAGCAAAAACAGCGGGGCAGAAGCGTCCGGAAGATTAGTTGGAGGGGATTATGACAAAGGCTAATCGATTAATTTGCGATAGACGATGAAGAAAGAACATGAGCAAGAGCTGAGAAGCATGAGAAGCAGGGTGTCAAGCAAAAATAGCAACCTAGCGTCTGCCACTATGACACACATCTATAAGCTCCGTATGAGCAGACCGTCTCCAGAGGCATATTGTCAAACCCGTAGCCCCACTAGCTCAGACAAAGTGATGAGCACTCGAGCCAAGGAGTGGCCTGGCCAAAGCCAACCCAGAGCCAGCGAGCCAACAGGCGAGAGCCAGCGGCCAACGCCAATGCCGGCCAACGCCATACAGTGCAGGGGGTAACAAGTAACTTATTCTAACAATAGAGAGACGTGGCAGGACCATGTACCTTAGCAGCACGAAGTAGACAGTCTGAACTTGCTTGACACTGTGCATATATCAAACAGCAAGGGAACAGGAAGTTGACGACCTGTAGAGCCTTTGCCTACCAGCCTTTAGTCGTGCTCGCAGAAGAGAGAAGCTGCAGCTCTCTAGGCTCTCTAGGCTCTCCAGGCTCTTTAGACCACTAGATCGCCCTTCGTTGGGCCGTTGTATTCATTGACACAATTCTCCACTTGCCATTCCAGCACTCCGCTTCACCTAGCCATACATCGTGCAAAGCCAGTACGTACGCTGTGTGCATTTTATTGGTGGCTTTGTGGCTTCATGAGAGCCAAAACTCGGGTAATGCGGCAGCTGAGTGGTTATTCATGTAGTATGAGCGAAAAGCATTGGCGACGCCAGGCATTTGTGTTTGGTTACCATGGCTCATGATAGTCTAACAGCTAGACAAAGTGTTTGTCAGCACAGCAACAGCATGGCATGAAAGAGATCTGGCTAGTTCGCTGGCTGTAGGCCTCTCTAAATCCCGGGACGTTTAACCCTATACGATACACGCAAACAACCGGTTTTCTCTCTGCTACCGGCTATGTTTCCCTGTCCTGTTGCTTTGCTCGTTATGGCAGTTGCCTTGAAACGGAAAAGGTACTGAGGTACTGACCAGGTGCGAGCTCTGTACACCCATGGTCCCACTGTATTTCGTCTTTAGGGTCTAGCTCACGACCCTGATTCTTCCCCTTCTTTCATTCTTACTTTCTCTCTGCTTTGCTCCAGGCAATTCTTAACCTGTGTCTTTTCTTTCCGCCTCTTTGTGCCATTACTTCCTCTTCTTTTCTATTCACCAAATCCCTCTCTCCTTCCTTCTTCTTCTCTCCTTTTCCGCTCTGCGTTGGCGCCCTTGGGGAACTAACACTAGCTTGCTTTTTCTCAGGCTTCTTCAGAGTCTTTTGCACAGACACAGGGCGCATCGCACTGCAACAGGCCGTTGAGCTCAGCAAGTATAGCATAGCATAACCCCATCCACTAATAACAATCCCTTCTATTCCTCCATCAGATTAAGCCTTAAAGCTTGGCTGGAGCTTTACTTCAGAGTCAGCCTGAGGCCTCAAGGCTTGTCTCACCTTGTGATCCATCTTCCCTGTTTGGGGCTCGTGCTTCACTTGCTTCTACTTATGTTCTTTGTTGTCTTCCTTTCTTTGAATCTGCCCCTGTTCATCATCGTCGTCCCGTCAGTTGGCTCTTCTTTTTGCTTTGTTCAATGGGCACTGTACACTATTTGCATTGATTGACTTTGGTCCTTATCTCCCTTCCTCATCCTTCACCCCCAAGCTTTAACTCATTGTGACCTACTTTGGCTTTGTGATCTCCCGTTGTTTTTTCTTTTTCTTTTCTTGCCTTTGTTGCAGCTGTATAACCTTCCTTTCCCTCGCTGTCCTTTTAATTTGTTATTCTGTCCCGTGCTACAGCTTTCTGAGCATTTCGTTTGTTCTTTAACTCGACTTGCCCCTAATCTCTTGTTCTCCTCTCTTCTTTCTCTTCTTCCTCCTCCTCCTCTCCTTCCACTTCAATCCCCCGGCTTTGCTGTTGTTTCGTGTTCCTCTCTTTGGCTCGCAGCATCCATCTTTCTCGCCACCGACATTTCTATCCTAATTCCCTTCGTTGAGCCTGCTTGCCTTATCTGTCTTATATATCCTTCGCGACGCGACCCTTACTATCAAACTTGGTACCTCCTTTTTCTTATCCCTCTGTCTCTCTGTCTCTCTTCATGCACTCCATTGCCAACAATGGTTTCCGACGAACACTATGAGCAGTGCCTCCCAATCCTACGCGACCCTGAGCTCCAAGATGAGGATAAGACCGACAAGATCGAAGAGCTGTTTCGCAGAGAAACATCCCTTGACGGCTCAGCACTAGAAAATGCCATCCTAGACGTCTTATGGCGACATAGAGAAGGCTCGGCTTCAACTTCACCGCCGCCAATTCGCCACACTATCTTGCGCCGTCCTTCTCCAGCTTCGTGGCGTGGAAACTCGACACCGCTCTGTGGATCGCCCCGTCTCGGTGTTAGTCCACTTGCCCTTCCTAGCTATATTTCCACCAGCTTCCCGCGCAGTGCCCGGTCCGTTAACGTTTCTCCTTTCTCGTCTCCCCGGCCCTCGCCTCGCTTGGCCTTTTCAACGCCTGCTATTCCTAATAGCCCAAGCCTAAATGCCTACGAATTCGCCAACGACTCGGCCCCCTCAACCGAAACCTTCAATGAATATCAGACTGAGAACGTCGAATGGCTGGTCGCTGATGATGCCGTCAGTCTCAGTTCATCTGTCGGTACTACCAACAGCCTGCTAAATGCTTCTGCTCCGGAGTTCTCATCACTTGCCTCGCAGCAAAACAACATGACGCCTTATGACATGTTGCGCTCCATTTTGGGCCAGTCGCGAACGGACGAGGAGATTGAGTCTGCCCTCGCCTCCCACGGCTATGATCTTAGTGCTACTGTGGTCTCTATTATGGAATCCCAGGCCTCTGCTGTCGATAGCTCTGACGAGCCTCGTACTGTACTTGTTGGTAGAGCCATCAACTCGGAGCATCGCCCGTCAACACCTAACAACCAAAAATCGGGCGTTATCTGCAAGTTCTTTCTGTCAACCGGCCAGTGTTTGCGCGCTGATTGCCGTTTCAGTCATGATCTCAGCAACCATTTATGCAAGTAAGTTTTTTTTTCTTTTTTTCCTTTTTTGGTGTGTGTGTGTGTTTGTTGTTCTTTATTATCCCCATTATTCGTTCTCTATTTTCCTGTCTTGACCCTCCTATCTATTCGCCACTTTTGTTGCATCGCATCAATCAAGCTATTCGTCCAACCTAACTATTTTTCTTGCAGATACTGGGTTGTTGGCAATTGCCTTGCTGGCGACACATGCATCTTTTCGCATGACCCGGCCCAACTCATGAGCCGCCTGACCCTAGATGGAAACAACACACCGCCTACGGCGGCCAACACAAAGGGACAGGGGGGCACCATCACTGTTCAGGACTTTAGCTCCTTCCCATCGCTCCAGCCAGGTACCCCTGACAGCATGGCAAGTGGAAACGGATACCGTCGTTCATTCACTCCTCCTGCCAGCCTGCGCCACATCCATGGCTCAGATTCTCCTCGTAACCGGTCCCGCCCTGGTAGTAGACACCAACAGCCCAAAGAGCAAGCCCCTGCTTTAGACGACACCGAAGCCTTTCCTAGTCTGGGCGCTAGTGTTAAACAAAGCAAGAAACCCATCAACAAGAGGCCTGGAAACAAGGATGGTTACACACCCAGCCTTCTTGCCGATGTTGTCAAGATGGCGCCCTCGCCCGCGCCCTCCCCTCGCCCGGAAAATAAAACCCAGGCGCGCATAGCCGTCCAGGGCAGCCGTGAAAATAGCGCTGCAGCCCAGGCCATTGTGGCCCCTAGACATATACCATGGCTCGAAACCGGCGATCGTGCAAACAAGGCGTACCTCAAGGCTCGTCAGGAGGCCATCAAACACGGCGGCCTGCGCAACAAATTCCTCCAGAGGTAAGTGCATTGTCCCTATTCTGCGGTCTAATCTATTCCTCTTGGACTCTGGGCTTGGCTGACAGTACTTTCCAGTGCTGCACAGGCGTGGAACCGTAACGATGCTCGTGCTGCAAAAGCCCTAAGCCTTCGTGGCCAAAGTGAAAACGAACTGATGAAAAAGGCCCATCGTGAGGCTGCTCGTGAGCTTTACGAAGAGCGCAACAAGAGCCTAACTATGTCTTCGGAAATTTACGTTGACCTACATGGCCTGCATGCCGATGAGGCTGTCAGATATCTTGAAGACATTCTGCTTGAGAGTGTCAATGAGTCTCGTCCTATTTATGCTATCACTGGCACTGGCCATCACAGCAAGAACGGCAAAGACAAGGTTGGAAAAGCCATACGCGCGTTTTTGAACGAGTGGCGCTATGCCTTCCGTGAATTTTCTGTTCCTGGCGATCGCAACAACATGGGCGGCATCCTCGGCATTGATGCACGCAGTTGGGATAAGACGTTGAGCCGCAAAAATGCACCTAGCGTCTTCGATAGGGCGGCTAAATCGCAGTCTGATCTCCTAAGTCAAGGAGTTGAAATTGGGGAGGGCAACGTGCGCATGCTCGTGCGAGCCGAGTCCCCCCGTGGCCCTACTCAGGCGACCAAGTGTGCTTAAGTCATTATCCTCGCCCACTCTGGGTCTCTTCTTAGGCTACTGTCTCTGATTGATGAGCAGGTTTCAAACTACACATATCAGTGATAGCTTGTTAGTAAGGCCTGTCTCTTCCTGCTTTGCAACGTCTCTTCTCTTTCTAGATACGGTGGTTTTTATTTCCCTCTCTCCCCTTGTGCGAGTTTGTCTCTGATATTTTCCTCTTTTTTACGAAGCACATTTGTTTGTGTGTTCAACTACTGTGTCCGATGCATGCATGACCTTTGTTTTAAGTTCTCTTCTGCAAGTCCACTCCCTGTATTTTATTCCTCGGGAGCTGCTTCTACCATCTGGTACTCAAAAATGAGGAATTGAGAAAATAGTCTCGGCACGACGGTACACATATTGTGGCAGAGCGAGATGATGTTGGCCGAGGAAAGTTTATCGTTGATGTTTGTCTCGACTATGCTGGTCTTGGACTGTTGATGCCTTCGACAAAGGGACCTGTTAACCTCATCACCGACTTTAGCCCAGTGGCATTATATTATATAAGCCCAGAAACCAAATTATCCGCCCGCAAAAAATAGTAGTTCAAAGAAAAAAATCATTACTAAACTATTATCTGTGTCCTAACTAATCGAACTGTGATGTGAGGTTAAGGCTCGGCTCGTATAAAAAGCCTGTGGCGCTGGTTTCATCATTCTTATGCTAAACCCTGGTAGGACTTTCTAACCCTTGCAGTTCTTGGAGTCTACCGTAGACAATTAAGAGCAACTTGCTACAGGTTGTTTGAGGCTCAGCCAAGTGCTGTGTTGCTTGAAAGCCTTCAATTCGCTGCTGTTAATCAGCCGTCTTGCTTCCTCCTTTTTTGCCCCCAATATTTTTTTGTCTTGCTTCTGGCTGCTGTTGATTCCCTCATACTGTTGGTGTCCTATTTTACCTGCCTCAAACTACCTTCACGTGTCCTCCAACAAGACTGGCTGTCTCTATAACATCATCGCCTTATACTTCTCATCTTCGACCTTCAGTTCTCGATTCGATTGTTCTAAACGTCTAGTCCGCTCATAATTTATCCAAGCTTAGTTCCCTCGTCCATTCTCTCCTTTCAGATCCACTCGTCTCGACACTGAACTCCACCTGGTACCCGAAATGCCAGCCGACTACGAAACTACGGCTCGCGCACTGTCGCTTTCGCCACGACTCTCTCCACCACATACCCCCTACTCATCTAGCAGCTCACCGGCTCCACCGTGGATACGTCCGCGAAATAGTACATCCGGGTCCCCCGGCGCCATTCGGCTTGGGCAGCCGCCCATACGCAGCAGCGGTAACAGTAGTGGCTTCCACAGTGAACCGACGTCATTTTTAGAGCGGGCTACGGCGATATTCGAGCAGGCACGCCAACAGGCCCTGACGACATATCGTATGGCATTACGGCGTTTCCTGGCTCTCGATCCACTACAACGCGTGATGGTGGCGGTGGGCGGTGTGGTGGCGGCGTGTTTTGCGTTGGTGATGCTGGTGTACTGGCATCGCATAATTGCAGGGCTGATCCCCGTGGTCAAGAAATGGCGCGATGTCCGCGGCGGTTGGGTAGTCATGTGGTTCATCGTATTCATGACCTCATTCCCACCTATCATCGGGTATAGCACTGCGTCAACGGTGGCCGGTTTTGTGTACGGATTTCCGGGAGCATGGCCGATTGTTGCGAGTGCGTGCGTGGTCGGCTCGTCTATGTCGTTTTTGACGAGCAGAACTATCTTCAGCGGCTATGTCCACCGGCTCGTCGGCCAGGACCCAAGATTCGTTGCGTTGGGCCAGGTGTTGAGACGCGATGGGCTGGTGATGTTAACCATGATTCGTTTCTGCCCGCTACCATTCAGTTTGTCTAATGGGTTCCTTGCTACTATTCCCACCATTTCGCCTATGGCTTTTGTCATTTCCACTGCGCTTTCTACGTAAGTCATGACCGTGTGTTTCTTTTTTTCTTTGGCGCTTGACCAGAAGCTAACTTTTTCACCTAGGCCTAAGCTCCTGGTGCACGTGTGGCTGGCTAGCAAGCTTGCTCTACTGGCTGAAAACGGAGACGCTATGTCTTTTGGCGAAAAGCTCGTTAACTACCTGAGCATGGGTATTGCGGGTGTCATTGGAATTACTGTGACCGTTCTCATATACAGGCGGACAATGTCCAGAGCCGCTGAAATTGTCCGTAGTGGGAACGCCGGGGAAGAGTATATTGAGGATATCGAACAAGGCCTTATAGAAAACGAGCAACCCAATGTTCTCGCCGATGAGGATGCCCTCTCCCTTTGGGGCGCAGATGACGAAGAAGATGCATACAGAGACAGAGCATATGCTGATATCATGGGAAAACCTGGGGGCTTGTTGAGTTAAAGGAGAAATCATTTGTTTTAGATTGGCCGTCAAGCTCACGTCGGTGACGAGGCCAGAGCAACTGCAACTACAGAGCTGTAACATTTACGTATTTCTACTCAAGAATCATCTTTGCCGAGCTGCACGAACAAGACTCTACAGGGCCACTTCATCATTGACAACAGGATGCGAAACTGCATATAGACAAATACTGCGATTCTCGAGATTAAGGCTAGAAGGCATGCATTTTTGGCGCACAGAAGGCAAAAGACCCTAGCCTGCTAGTCGAGAGTCGACATGCGCAGCTGCTGTAGTGCATCAATGATGACATCAGCCTTGGCCCGCAGGCCGTTGTGATATGCAGCGTTGGTCTCATACACCAGACATGAGCCGACATTTTTCGCCGTGTTACGGGCTAATGCTGAGTCGACGTAGAGATCATCGACATAGCTAGCGGCATAGATTGGAACCGTATTATTGGCTAGTCTTTTTAGATCGTATAGGTGCGGCCATTGCGAATAGGTAGCTAGCTCTTCGGCAACGTGGAATAGAGATTTCATGTCAGGAGTGGTATCAAAGTGGGACGGGAATATCATCTCCGCCGAGAAGTAGGGAGGGTCGCAGGCACTGAAGGCGGACACGGAATTGCTCTTGAGCCACGAAAACTGGCGGATCTCTGATCCAACACGGTAAGCTGCCCAGCTGGACACCGACCCTGGCCCGTCGCAGTAGATAGCTTCGTGGAGAATGGCGTAGATGATGTTTAGGTCGAACTGGGTCTCGCGTTCAATAGTAGACAAGGACGGTTTAGAGATAAAGCCGAAGACTTCGAGGTCTTGGCATGCTCTCGTGATAATGCCATGGACCTTGTCAATACCGCCGTGCTGGCCGAACGAAATACCTAGAGTGAGGAAGCGGCTGACAGTCAAGTTCCCACCTTCGGGTAATGCAACCCCGCCTTGTTTTTCAAGAAAGCTGCATATTTGGTGTACCTTGCTTGCATCACCGGGAAACTTCCTGTAGAAGGCCTGGTTGCGGTCGATTGCTCGCAGAAAGGTTGCCTTGTAGACTGCGTCTGGGGACTCGCCGATTGGCGCAAGGCCGCCAGTCAGAAACACTTCACGTAGAGATTTGGGATAAGCTGACAAGTATGTCATGCTGACGAAGCCGCCAAAGGACTGGCCAAAGATTGACCATTGTGCCTTCTCGCCCTTGGGCACGCCTGCAAATAAATATTGTCGTACGGCTTCTAGATCACGCACAATGTTGTCTTGGCGAAAAAGACGCAGGTACGCGGCCCTTTCGGCATCGTCTTTGCCTTGCAACGTCTCATAGGAAAGGGGAGTGCTGAGCCCAGTGCCTCGGTAGTCAAGGAAGAGACAGCGGTATTCTGTCATGCGAGTAACAATAGGGTGTGTCAACGGGCTAGGGCAGCCAAAGCCAGGGCCGCCTTCGAGATACACAATCCATGGCTTGGGGCTGTTGAGGGGTGCGTCCTTGGCGGAGGTTTCTGCTACGGGCTTGTCGCATTGGACTGCTGCTCGAGCAAACAATGTGATAGTATCGCTGGAGTTGGATGCATAGTCTAGTGGGACCTTGAAGGACAGTTCAGAGACCACAATGCGGCCTTAAAATGGGGCATCAGCAGATGGAGGTCAAGGGACAATGAGATAACTGACCTGTTCTATATGTTGTTATCTCATCGCTGGGGATAGCAACTGGGATATGGTAATCGATGAGCCCTGGGGCTGGACTGGGAGCTAGGGGGTATTTGGGTTGTCAACACGACGGGCCAAAGAGAAAGTATTTACTTTAAGAGAGCCTCTTGAGCCTATAAGGCCGCCCTGATGTTGCTTCACACATGAGTCGACATACCAGAGGCCATAGCTTGAAATGGGGTTCTTATAAGGGTCATGGAGGAGAGAAGATCTTTTAGCCCAACAGACAGAAAGCTGTGCAAGTAACGGCGGATGAATGGCGTGAGACTAGCCGTCTCACAAGATGATTAGAAGTCTATAATGACGCAATTTTGGTGACAAGGCAACAAAAAACGGGTAGTGTTCGAGGAGTGAGGGTGACAGCTAAAGGCGGTTTTGGGGTATTCGGCCCCACTTCTATACATGCAACAATAAGACAAGGAGCCGTTGAGCTTGGGGATTGAAACTACACTGTATTTATAGCCTCTGCAGGCCAGAAGAAGTACGCTTAAGTAGCTGATGAGACCTAGATTTCAGTGTGGTATACAGTGTACTGCACGGTGTCAATTGAATGGCATATGTAGTGGGGCAGATTGGGTTAGTAATCCTCAGACGGCCCACTAAATCTCCAGCATTAAAACTTTGCTTTGTCTCTTGTAATTTTGACCATTTCTCCTTTTCCTTTCCCCTCTCCGTTATCACTGTTAAGCCCAGCTTCCTCATCCAAAAGTCGCAAATGCCACCGCAGCAGCGTTGGCGCCGAAATAGGCGATGAATGTAACTAGAAGCACGCAAACACTTATTGAAGCGTTCAGTGCGCTTGCAAGCGAGGTTCAAAATTTGACGGATCGCAAGACCATTTTGGAGCACAAGCTGCGCTTTGCCCACGAACAGGTAAGAGAACGGAAAATCAATTTCATTTGCTCACTAGAATCTCCAAGCATTTCCCCCTCCTCTTTTCCTCCTCCCCCCTTCTTTCTCCTCCCGGCCCTCCCTCTTCATGATGAACAAAAAATTTAGCTCTAGATCAAGAGCCGCCTTCTGGCGTCGAGGATCGACAAAAATTTACCACTGTCTGATTTATTGGGATCCCTTCTCTTTTGCTTCCACATCTCCTATTTCGCTCGGCTTAAAGCCTCTGCATCAGAACTATCCATCGGCTAACACAGAAACCCGCTGGTTTTTTCTGTCCTCTAGTTCCAGTATCTTGCCGATAAATATGCGCCTGCAGCTCCAGAAATTTCTGAAGCCATTTCAAAGCTCCAGCTACCAGCCACCTACATTGACCATCCATCAGTAAAAGACGCCTCTGTTCCTCTCCCTAGACGGAACGGGAGCGCCTTGAATGCTTCACACCAAATTGCTCTCTTGATTCGTGACGGTCGACGTGCTGCCTCACAGTTGGCTGTCTCGTTGCCTACCTCCTCTTCGCCTACAGATAGCCGCACACATTCATATGCTCATGCTCATGCCCCTGTCCATAAATCCGTCTCTGCCACTGCACATGCCCATACCCACCCAACATCACTCTCATCTAGCAAAGAGACCACAGCCCACTTGCAACCAACTGTGACTTCAATGTCGACCGTACTTGAACAAGACTTTACGGTAGTAGGGAAGAAAGGCCAACTAGAATGTCCTTTTTCAGCTCCCCGGTCCGTGAGACAACCACCGGCGATGACCTCCAACACTATGGAATTGCCCTCACATGGTGATAAGCAAGAAAAAGAATCAGGCCATAGTGAAGTGATTAAACAGGACAATGGCCATGAAAAACATGGTCACCAAGATCCGATATGTGCTTCAATGGTGGCTGAGGAAAGCAAGTCCCATGAAGACCCTTCGGCTACATGCCCCATCCGCTATTTAGACAAGCACACGCCAGAAGAGATTGCCCAGTACGTAGAGAAGCACAAACATCAAATCCCGCGAAGCCATGAAATTTGCGTGCGGCGCTATCAGCAAAGCGACGAGCAAGTCCGCAAGCTGGATGCCAAGTACGGCAGCTTAGTGAGTATGATCGAGGGGCTTAGTCAGCTCCATAAGCCTATGCTCGCATCCGAGGAAGCTGCGCTTGAAGAACTCCGTACTCAGGAGAAACGACTACGTGAAGGGGTGGGCGAGAATGACGATGGTGATAGTATTGGTCACGGTTATGCTGTGGTAGGTGGCGGGGATGTTAAGTCCAAGACTCAACGTGTGGAGCAGTGGGCCCAGGCTGTTGCTCAGTCGATTGGAACTAATGCGGACACTGACCCCAACGCTATCATTGTCGATGAGGATGGGGATCGGGGCCGGGTTTCATCTCTCTCCGACCAGCCTATTTTGAAGGACGTTCGTGTGGGAGAGTCTCCAAGCCGGCCATGGGGCATACCAGTGCCTGTGCCTGAAGGGCCGCCTGTCGCAGATGGGGATATAGCTAGCAATCAGTCTAGTCTGCCTGCGCCAGCTAACCCGGCAGTAACAACATGCCCTGTTGGTGATGCAGGATTTAAGCACGCAGACGCAGACGCAAACGCAATCACGCGTAAACGCGACAAGCCCAAAGCGGGCGTATATTCAGATTTTAGGGCACAAGCAGAGACAAGTTCAAAGGGCGGGATGCGGAAATGTCCCTTTGATCATGCGAAACTTGCCGCCATGGGCATTAGCCGACCACCAATGACAGCGGCAGTAGCGGCGGAAGCAAAACTGCCTCCACCTACACCACAACCGGAGATGCGCCCGAGCTGTCAGGCCCGATATGCACCGCCACCGCCACCGCCACCACCACTGGAAAACCCAGAAGTAACGACATCCCCGACATTGCCGACATCTCAAGCCAAGTATGATTCTAAGGCCCCAGCTTCAGATGCCTCACATCGACCAGAGCAGCAACCACAACAGGCACCGAATTTTTCTCAACTTCCAGCCAATGCAAATATATTTATGCCGCCCATAGGCACTAAAGAATCACCACAGATGGTGTTTAATGGTCCAGTTTTTATTGGGTATTCGGTCGAGGATGCGGTACGGCTTATACGACAGTTTCAGATGGGTGCTCAGCAACCGTAATGTAATGTACGAGCCACGGAGCAATGTCTATTTATTTGTCTTCACTATTTTCCCCCCATATATTACCCTCCCACTCTCCTCCTTGTATATATTTGGAGCGTTCATTTCACTTCTCTTTGGCGATCTTTTTTTCATACACGTTTATATTTTTAACCACTTTTATGGTCTGCCTGATATTCAGAGTCAATTTCAATACTGGCGCGGCAATAATACAATGCCTCCACCTCCCTTGGAGAGTAGAGGGGGATAATTCGAGCTGAAATGCTTAATACTGACGACTCATGTGATATCAGTCTTGGTAGCGCTGTATACACCATGCGGCGATGTGCGTATGCCTGGAGCAGGATCGACTTGGGCAGGACCGAGACATCGACGGAGTCTTGTAGGGGTTTCTTTTTCTTTGTGGAGAGGAGTATGAGACTGAAGACATTAATTTAAAAAAGAAACAAACGGCACACGGGATAAGGCATGGAAGTGGGGAGGGAGGCGGGGAGGAGGCAGGAAGACGCAAAGGATGAGAAGGGCAGGAAATACAGCGAACACACGTACAGCGTAACACATAATACAGTGAGACTAAGCACTTTACCCGGCGCCCGCCAGTAGATCCAGAGCCCAATGCTACTACGGCTCAGCGTATATAGACGTTGGTTGCAAGTATGCATGCATGTTCTGTACCCACATGTCCTACACCAGCCAGCCAGCACGAACAAAGGAGAGACAAAAGCAATACATGCCGCGAAGGACGGGATGCAGAATATAGATGGTGACACGCATGGCTAGACGACGTAAGACAAAGACATAAGAAATGAGCTTGGTCAAGAAAGTAAAACAATACCATTGTGTGCCGTAATGTCGTGGTGCCTTGGTATCCTGTCTCGGCTGCTTATAAGTATAACCCTAGCCCAACCCTAATAACCGAAGACGTCACAATCAGCTACAGAGGGACAAAGGGTTTCTGGCATTTTGCAACTAATATTACTGATAGTTGGCTAGTGACGACATATTGCCTGATAGAATGTCAGTAGCACCTGTTTAATTCCGGAACTCCGGATTTTAGCTTCCTCTGTCGTGCCTGTGTCTTAGTCTCCGTTCCTCTCTCCCCTTTTTGATTACATTCCTGTTACTTAGTTTGAAAGACAAGCTAAACTAGCCCTTGCTCTTCTGTACTGGCCCGGCATTGCATGATGTACTTGGCCTAGGCTAGCTGTATCTTACCGTGCTTTAGGGTTCTCTCTATCGTTTCTGTCCTTCCCGCCCTTCTTTGCTCGTCCATGTCTAGATGCCTCTCTTCCCATCCCCATTCCCATTTCTGCGGCAAGCAGCGCGAGGTGAAGCCACTACCTGTGAATTTCCGAAATTTGGAGACTCTTCTTTCGATATGTAACGGCAATGCTCGTTTGCGTGTGGTAGAGAGACATGGTGCCCTTTCCATCAGGTGACAGTAACAGCAAGTACTAGGTGGTGATGGCTCCATTCCCGTGCTGGTTGGCTGGTTGGTCTTTGGCTTAGTCCCTCAGCTGTAGGCTGCACAATTCAGAGATCAGTCAAGGCCACCCTAAACGTTAATGTCAGCCCTTGGCTTTGGCGCTTTATTCTTCTCTAATCTAACTGTTGTGCAGTGGTCTATCAGGATATCTGAGTGGGTGAGTTCTATCCCTTACCACATACTTATACTTTATATCGTGCGCCGATGTTGTTCCAAGTAGGGATAGATTCTTCATAGCACTGACAATCCCCATTCTGATCGACATTGCTGATCCCCATGTGCTCTACTCCTTAAGGGCCCTCCTATTCCTTCCTGATTTGTTTGCTTCTTCTTCCGTCTTCTTTTACAGCTTATCACGTATCCCTTACTTAAGGCCTGTCCTCCTTTTCCCCGTCTGCTAGGTCTGTGTCTTTTGTCTCTACCCTTCATCCGCCTTCTTTTTCTTCTTTCCTCTCTAGAAACTCTTCTGCCCTTTTATACTATTGTGCTCTACGCCACGGAGAGCAGAGGGTGAAGAAAAGAAGCAAGAGAATAAATAATGTCGTCTCTATCCCGAACGTTGGCCGTAGCGGCCTCTTCGTTGCTCCTATTCTGTTCGCCGGCCGCCGCGTTGTGGCCCGTGCCCACCGAAGTGTCAACGGGAAACACCACGCTCCTAATTTCTCAGTCCCTTGACGTGACTTACAATGGGAAAAATGTAGGCTAATCCGTGCACTATATTTTGAGATTCTACTCACCGTGCATTAGCTAACAAGCATTGCGTTCTAGGTAGCTTACACCTATGACTGCGCACACCCTAGCGATGTCTTCGACGACAAGCTGCTAGTGCAGGCTGCTGTTTCCCGCGCCATGAAGGGCATTTTTCATGATAACTTTGTGCCATGGAAGCTTTCACCTAGAGGAAAACTTGTCCAGCCCGATGTTTACGGCAGTAAGTATGGTTGGGTACGCAAGCTCTGTCTGGTACAGACTAGCAATGGCACGTCCTCAGTCTTGACAGCCCCCGATGGCGAGGCCGACGAGGCATACACACTCGAGATCACCGAGGCTGGCGTGGCCACTCTTAAGGCACCCACATTGCTTGGACTATTTCACGGCCTGGAGACCTTTGTACAGTTGTTTTACAAGCACTCCTCGGGCAGATACTGGTACACCCGGTCAGCTCCTGTGTCTATCTCGGATAGCCCGCAATATGCTCACCGCGGTATTATGATTGACGGCTCCCGCAACTTTATGCCTGTTGAAGATATCCTGCGTACCCTGGATGCCATGGCCTGGAACAAGCTGAATCGCCTGCATTTCCACATCACCGATTCACAGTCATGGCCGCTCGAGCTCCCCTCCATGCCCGAGGTTTCGGAAAAGGGTGCTTATGTTAGCTACCAGACGTACCGGCCGGTAGACATCACCCAAATCTACGAGTATGCCCTAGCGCGTGGCATTCAAGTTATCATGGAGATTGACATGCCTGGCCACTCGGGCTCTGTTGCCCTGTCTCACCCGGAGCTAGTTGTGGCGTATAACGAGCAGCCGTACTGGTACTACTGCGCGGAGCCCCCCTGTGGCGCGTTCCGGCTGAACGATACGAGCGTATACAAGTTCCTCGATGCCATGTGGGATGATATCTTGCCACGAATTAATAAGTATACATCGTACTTCCACACCGGCGGCGACGAAGTCAATGCGAACGGGTCGATGCTGGATCCGGGAGTCCGCTCTAACGACTCAGCAGTCCTACAACCACTCGTCCAGCGCTTTGTTTCTACTGCCCATGATCAAGTGCGCAAGCACGACTTGATTCCGTTGGTGTGGGAGGAGATGGTTGGGGACTGGAATCTGACCCTTGGCTCTGACGTGATAATCCAGAGCTGGCTGGGAGGAAATGCCACTAAGAAATACATATCGCAAGGCTTCCAGGTCATTGATAGCAACTATGAATTCTGGGTAAGTTTTGTTGGTGATAGCAGTCATGACTCGGGTAAACTAACACCTTGGATAATATAGTATCTCGACTGCGGCCGCGGCCAGTGGCTTGACTTTGACAACGGTCGGGCTTTCGAGACCTTCTATCCCTTTAACGACTGGTGCACACCAACTAACAACTGGCGCAAGATGTATGCCCACGACCCGCGGGCTGGACTTAGCGATGACGATAAGTCGCTTGTGCTAGGCGGAGAAGTTGCTGTGTGGTCCGAAACTATTGACTCGACCAACTTTGACAGCATTGTGTGGCCACGTGCATCAGCGATGGGCGAGGTACTTTGGAGCGGTCGTGTTGATGCGGCTGGCCAGAATCGCAGCCAGTATGATGCCTCGCCTCGGCTATCAGCCCTAAGAGAGCGTATGGTGGCACGTGGTGTTAGTGCGTCGCCTATTCAAATGACATTCTGTACACAGGCTGATGATCCGCTGGAGTGTGCGTACTACTGGCCATAGGGGGGGAACGAGGATGAGGGGGACCATAAGGCCGGAGGTAAAGATATTTCCTAGGCTTGGTGAACTGTACTTACTGTGACTAAAATACAGCAGAACACATTGACTAATAATGGCTAGTAACCATGAACCAAAAGAAAAATGCAAGCGCCAAGGAAAAGAGTAGCTAAGCTATACCTTGAGGAAGATGGGATTGTAGGCAACTATTGACAGCAAGATGTGGCAAAAAGGATGGTCTGTCAACGATGCGGATATCTGAGTGGCCGTCTCGAAGCGTACTTGAAGTGTCAACTTTAACATTATTAATGTTGCGCTCTGCCAACTCAATTATCAAGGTAGGAGGACAGAATATGTGCCGTGTAACAAATCTGCGCTGTGTAGCAAGGGGCAAAGGAGGAATCGAGGCCGGTAGACCGGGGCGTCCTATGAGGAATGATAGAAAGAGCGGAAAGGAGACTATCTGACATCCCCGCATTACTCCCCTTCCCCGTCTTTTGATACAAGAGCCTCACTACAGCCGAGGCAGGCCATGTTCTGGCAGTTAGCTAGAACTAGTGGCGGACACTTCGACAAGTGCCTGCTTGGGTGCAAAGCCCGTAACTAGCTAAAAGAACGAGGCCACTGGTAAACATGCAAGGCTCTATCAAGGCCATGGCATGGGGCCAAAGGTTTGTGGGCAGGCTTCTGAGAAACACGAAGGTGATAAGTCATGTTGCCAGCGTGCTGCGCTGGCAACCTCAAGTTCATTTAGGAGAAACAATAGCTAGAGCTTGCGCTGCTGAGCTGCCCGGGCCCCCGCTGGAAAGCTAGTAAAAAAGAAAGAGCAGTGTGCTGCGCTAGCCATATCCTAGGGTTTGGCTGAATAGAGAGCCGTCCTGACTTCAGTTCTGGACTCTAAAAGCTAAAGGAGATGCTTAAATCCAAGGCACCTTCAACTGTTGACTGGCCGAGAATCACACTAGAAGATGATAATAGCTAGCTGCTCTCGCTAGGAATATGCCATCATATTGCTACAAAATAGCAGTATATAGGTGGATGGTAAACGATAAAACGCAATACAATAGAAATATATCTTCGAGAGTTTGTGGTGACTAGGCCACACATATATTCAAGTTAAAATGAGAATTTAAGCCCTTGATTGAATAATCTTAAAAAATTATCATGACAAAAACCATACAATACTGGGGATTTCCACGTAGCCACCCACCATGGTAATAGTCAGCGCTCCGCAGTTTAATCAAGAGAGAATGGGCGGGAGATGGTGTGCTCTACAAGCTATGGGCGTACGTGATAATACGAACAAGGTATCACAGCCTATACAGTAACCATCAAGCAGTATGGGGGGAGGGGGGGGGGGGAGCTAAAAGATGGCTAAAAAAAAAACTTACAACACTGACGGTTCTCATGTAGCTACCCACCATAACAGCATCAGACCGGCGCTTTGTAGTTTAACTAGAAGGGAGCGGGCAAGACCCAGTATTCTCTACAGAGTACTGAGCTGAAGCAGTACCAGACTCAGCGTTGATCCGCACCTAGGCATAATGTCCCATTTTCCATATGTGAGCTACGCCGAATCTCCATCATCTCCGGCTGGTATTTCGATTCCTGTAGCGCTAGCGGCATAGGTGCTGGCGCTGGCGATAGCCGTGCTGCTTGAGATAGCCGAGCCGAAAAACTACGCTCGTTTAGGGTTCCATGCGGAAATTCAACTCGTTGTTCCGCTTGGTCTTCCGCCTGGCTCGGGAAAGTCCGATATGTGAAGTCACCAGGCATTTCGACGGGCATTTGGTACGGTGGCGGCATCTGCATGGCCGCCGCATTTGTTGAGCCAAGCGACATGATTGCTGGGTGAGGTGACATGCTCGCTTGGCGTAGTAACATGCTCTCTGGGCGGGGCGACATGCTTGCTGAGCGGGGTGACATGCTTGCTGAGCGGGGCGTCATAGATTCTGGGCGTGGATAACTCGCAGTCTGGCCCCGAGCGATATTAGCCTGAGCAGCTACATCCGATAGGTCCTTCGGATTTAGCGTGCGCAATCGACCGTTTTCAAACATGGCCTGTAGCGCGCCGGCATCCAGCAGCTCGGCTTTCTTGATAAAACGCTGCACAACTTGTTTGCTAGCCGCCTTCATCTGGCCTCGCACAAAGCTCATTAGCGTTATATTGCACCGGATCACGATGTCTTCTCGTAGGTATAGTCCGTCGCGTGGTGCGCCAAGAGAAAGTAGCCCGAGCTCGGCAGGCTCAGGGCGCTCACCGGGCTCGTTTCCAGCGATGCGGTAGGTGTTGCGCAGATCAATGCCCATAGGGGCATATATATGAGTCTGTAGGCCCCAGGTAGTGTCGTGGAAACAGCCCTTAAAACTGATCTTGCCCGATCCCAAAGAGCCCATTCCGGGGACGTATTGGATACGCTCAGTGATTTCATACCAAGTAGAGTAATACTCATCGGCTGCTGCATCACGGGGCGCAGCGATGGGGGTATGGGAGAGGACAAGTGGGTTCAAAGTAATGATTTCGGAATGTGAATGGATGATGTCAAGGGCCAGTTGGCGGGGGATGAAGCTAGGAATAGGCGTAATGATAGTAAAACTATCCTTCTTCTGCATGAATCTAGACATGGCAAGATACAAAGATACAAGATATTTTTATATTTGGTCTGTAGGGAGGAAAGAAGAAGAAAACAGAACAAGATCAAGCCTGCCAGGAAGTGATAGGCTCGGAGATTATGACTGGCATCCGGCTGGTCGGGCGTTTTTACGTTGGTGCATCAGGCAGCGTTTTTATATATGAGGACAGAAAGGAATATGCAATAGTAGTTGGTGGTAAGGGAGCAAAGATAGCAAGCAGTACATGAAGGAAAAGAAAAGCATAAAATAAGAAGTGATGGGGGAGCTGGGGGCAAAATGTTGGAGGCAAAGGAAGCGGAGACTTATTGGCATCAATTTAATGTCACCATGAGACAAAACTAGTAGTGAACAAAAGAAGGGAAGAAAAGAAAAGTGGCTTGGTATGATGTACGAGGCTATATGTTTTTCATATAACTAGCTGCACATTGGCAGATGATGAGAAAAGGTAAACCCCGATGCCTGACCCAAGCAATACACGTGTGTGTGTGTGTGTGTGTGTGTGTGTGCGTGTGCGTGTGCGTGTGCATATAGGCAATGAGAGAGTGGTGTGCTGCAGCACAGCAGAACGGAATAAGCAGGCAGCTCGGAGAGAAATAGTGTAGCAGTCGACGAAAAACTTGTTTGCCTAGCTAGAGAGGCAAAAATAGGGAAGCCGGTGAGCTTAATAAATGAGATGTATATAAGTTATACATTAGGCGATAGTAGATCATATTTGACGCATGATTCAACCTGTCGATTGGCTTATCGTTAGTTACGGCGCACTTGTATAGCTTTCCAATACGTTAGCTATCATCGATTGTGCATAAACTTACATCATCCACGCTGGCTTGAAGGAAGCGCCGCGTCTCAAGGCCTACCCACATCAGCAAAACCGAAAAGTCGCCTTGTTTTGCCATTTCAGCTCCGCTGTGTGCTGATACTTGCCGGAGGATGGGCAGCGCACTGCTTAGCAGATCAAGATCTGGGTTAAGTGTCCGCCCAATCCCTTCCAACAATAAAATGCTAATGACGACGTTTACAAAGTCGCCCTCCATGCGCACATGGTGCTCGCGAACCATACCAAGGACATCCTGCAGGATATCGCCTATCTTGATGCTGCCGAGGGCTAGTGTGCGACTCTTGACGTTATTGACAAGACACTGCATTTTCAAGGCAAAGTATTCTTTGCCAATAACTGCATCGGGCTGGCGACACCGCTCGCACATGAGCTCGCCAGCTCGGTAACCAGAGAATCCGGCAATAGCACGGAAAAGATCCAAAAAGTTTCGGCGATTGACAGCGTTGAGCTCTGTCACAAGCCCTGTATCGATGAAGATGAGCTGGGCGTGGTGTCCCTCCTGCTCAATCTTTCCCAGCTCCCGGACCCATCCTTCTCTATCCTTGCTGGCAGCAAAGGGCCGTAGCCGAGAGAGAATTTTCTCCGTCTCGGTATCAGGCCACTCCTGGTTTGAGCCTTCGGACTTGCTCCACTTGGAGAGCCCAATGTCAGGCAGTTCGGCTGGATAGAAACGCACCATGATATTCCCTGGATGCAAGTCTGCATGAACAAAGTTGTCTAATAGCAGCATACGAAGGAACGCATCTAAGCCTTCGTTTGCTATGTCTTGCTGGTAAACGCCGCCACCGAGCTCGAGAAAGTCTGCTAGGGGGATTCCTTGAGCAAACTCCTCAATGAGCATCTTCTTGGTCGTGAATTGTGGGTAGGCATGCGGGAATGATACTGTTGTTCGGTCTTTGAAATTGTACCGGAATCGAGCCAAGTTTGTAGCTTCTATTCTGAGATCTAGCTGCAGATGCATCATCTCGCCAAACTGGGCAACTTCGTCGGGCAAAGAAAGCCACTCGATACTGGGGATGGCATTGAGAAGCTGGGCAAAAAAGGCCATTATACGCAAGTCTCGTCGAATTGTGCGGTCGATACCTGGATGCACAACCTTGACCGCGACATAGGACGACGGGACGCCCTTGGGCGAGCTCTTGAGGATAATATCGATATTTCGAAGAACAGTTTCTCGTAACAATTGAAAAGCACTAGCGGGGCCCTTTGCTTCGGGGACCGTTAGCCCAGGGCGTAGCTTTGCCTTGTAAACCTGGGCAATGGCGCCAACACCCATGGGAGTTGTCTCAAACTCTTCAAAGATGTCATCAAATGGTAGACCGCGGAAAGCCTCGGAAATAATATGTTTTGTTTCGGCAAGGCTATGGGCCGGGGCATTTGAGTGCAGTTTAGACATGATGTTGCACATTTCATCGGGGAAGATGTCGGAGCGAGAGGCTGCCCATTGGCCTAGCTGTAGGAGTAAGAAAGAATCAGTTAGTTGCTTGTTCAGTGTACAGGCCGTAGGGGCAATGAATGATGCGCCTCTAACCTTGATGAATGTCGGACCAGCCCACTCCATGGACTGCACCAGAAAGCCGTACCACCACAAAGTACCACTTCGTTCGTTGTTCCGCTTAGCCACACGAGGGCCCATCCAGATTGCCGGGACACAGATTATCACAGGCATAAAAATGCTAAAGAGGTGCACAAAGCGCACACAAGTACAGAATGGCTCCCATATCCACGTATCAAGAAAGTAAACAACTTTGCATCTAAGCCGCGTCAAGCTACTTGTGGCTTCGGGGAGTCTTTTATCTATCTCTTCCTGCGACGATGCTAGCATGAGAGTTTCTGTCGGCGTCCGGTCCTTCTTGTTGTTTGTGGAGCTGTCTACATCGGAGGCACCGAAGCCGAGTGCAAGACCACCTGCCACTGCCGTAGCTCCAGCGCCAGCCTTGAGATATTTGATTTGGCTTTCTTTGTGATACCTCTGGTTAGACCCCTGTGACAGCCCCGCAAAGCTATGAAGACGGCGAGCTCGGAGCCGTGCGGACTGTTGCAGGTTCAGCAGCAGAGACCTAGATAGTAATGGCGACAGGGAAGGAGCTATCCGGCGCAGCTGCCCGCAAGGACGGGCACATCGGACAGTCAAGCTCATGATGGCTGATGCGATGACAATGGACAAAGGCAAAGACTCATGACGTTGCTATTAGGAGAATGAAGACAAAAGGAGGACAGAAAAAGTGGAGGAAGAAATGAAAGAAAAATGAGAAAATTCAATGGAAGTGCGATTGTCCTAGTAAGCGTTTGAGGGTAACTGCACTCTTGAAAAACTAGACTCGGCAATTGCAACTGCAATTGAAACCCATCACCATATGCGGGCAGCTGAGCAACAGTGAAGGGCTAGCAGATGCACGATAAAAGTCGATAAAATAGGACGGCAGCCTGCTGAGAGCTTAGTCTTTCTTCCCTTGAGATTTGTCTAGCACACTTAAATCAAGGCCATTTACTAAAAGACAGCAATTGTAGCAATAGCAACATCTAGCATTCCTCACATTAAGCATTTTGACAACCAAGCAAGCTGGTGGAAGCAGCACCTTAATCCTGCGGCTTTCGGTTAATCACTGGCCATATACGGCCATATACAGTTAAACGCAATTCAGCTCGAAAAAAAAGGTCGTAATTGCCATGTGAAATGGACAAAGCGACCAATGAGCGGAGCAGAAAAAAAAGAGAAGAAAAAGATAATCACCGTCATTACCTTTTTTTTTTTTTTTTTTTTTTTTCTCGTCTCTGCCCATCACTACGCCAATATCTTCACAGCTGCCACCCCATTCTATCTTGCGTTCACATTCCGTCACTATGGGCTGGTTCTGGGCTGATTCGACTCCAGCTTCGTCTTCCGCTGCAGCAGCGCCTGCTTGCCCTCTAAAACACACTCCGTCTTCAACTGCTGGTACCGATGGAAAAGCCTGCCCCGTCAAACACACGGCCGAGGCTGGTGCTGCCCCTCCAGTATGCTGCCTCCAGGTATCCTGCTTCGCTTTCTCCCTTGCATAACCACTAACGGCTTTGTTCAGGCTGCCTGTCCCATGCACAACAAAACCGTCGATGTAATGACCGGCAAGGCGTATAGCTCGACGGCATCTTCGACCCCAAAATCTGCTCCCACAGCTGAGCCCACTGAGTCTTCCCAGAGTGGTTTCCTCTCGCAAATCAACCCGCTCAACTACATGTTCCGTGAGATTTCACAGGAGCGTGCACCGAACCAGGTCATCGACCTTCCAACTGAGCGCGAAGGTTCGTCGATCCCACGTGGTGACGGCAGCGACAAATGGGAATACCCCTCGCCCCAACAAATGTACAACGCTCTGCTGCGCAAGGGCTACAAGGATACCGACGCAACAGCCATTGAACAGATGGTTGCTGTGCATAACTTTCTCAACGAGGGCGCCTGGGACGAGATTCTGGGCTGGGAGGCCCGCTTTGCTGGCGGCCTGTTCCGTGGCTGGCAAATCTGCAGACGGGGAGAGGAGAGAGCAGCCGAGTGTGCTAGTGAGGCTTCACCAATAGAGCAACATCTCCCTACCCTAGTTCGCTTCCAGGGCCGACCAGGCGAGAAAACACCCAAGGCGACTCTTATGAACTGGCTGGGTGCTGTTTTCCCCGATACCTTTAAGTAAGCTATCACCCGATATAAATATTGAGGTTCCCTCCCTCCCACTTCAAGCAACGCTAACCGATACCGCCCTCTCGCCCGATAGCGCGGAACCCCCTTTTGACCGCCACGATTGGTACGTTAGCCGCAAGGTCAATGGCGAGGAGAAAGAGATTCGCTACGTCATTGACTATTACTCGGGCCCCCCTGAGCCCACCGGCGAGCCGGTCTTCTTCCTTGATGTCCGGCCAGCTATGACCCCTAGCGGCGCTGCAGAGCGTATGATTCGGTGGGGCACAGATACTTGGTGGAAGGCCAGTGGCGGCGAGACCAGACTCGCCAATGCTATTGCCAAGGCTCGTGAGGCTACCCAAACAGCGGAGAAGTAGTCCGTTAGGCATTAGCCTGTTTGGAGAATCGCTGTATGTTGGGCGAGTGTATTTGTACGATTATGGTGGGAAGTGCTTCTACGTTTGTTTTCTTTGTTTTCGACGCATGCTGGAGTTTAGTGTTTACAGTCATTTAAATTTGTGTTAATATTACATTCCATCCTTCTAGTATGCTGCTACTCGGTGAGCGCAATGCGACTGTTAGTTCCAGACCAACTCTCCCTCGCACAGCGAGCCCTGTAGAGAAGCCGGCCTATGAAAGCTTCTTTGACAGCGCCGTGACCTGGTCTTTTAGGGCGGCGCTTTCCCGCGGGGAATTCTTTAAAACCTTTTCCAGCAAATGGTCAACTTGGCTTTGCGGCGTAGTGGGTGGTGATCCCTGGGCTGTTTGGATCCGTGAGATCTGGAAGGCCAAGAAGAACTTGGGCACTTTAATATCCAATGCCCCCCCAACAGAACGAATTCCAGCCTCGGTTGCAACATAGACGTTCGCCATCTCCTGGAACTTGGCTAGGTCTGTGCTAGCCAGATTGTCCTCGGTAGCAAATGTAGCCAAGGCAAAAGCCAGCGGTGTCTGCGAGCTTTTGCTAAAGTCGATAGACGAGAAGGTTGTGCTGCCATCAATAGTGTCCGGTACGCCGGAGATGGTGGTCTTGGAAGTATCACAGGTCACAGTGTTGGCTAGGGAAGCGGCAGCATCGCTTACTTCAGCGGGCAGAGCAGTTGTTCCGATGACAAAACACGGCTCTGCGCGGCCAATGAGGGACGGGGCTAGAAGAGCAGACTATTAATATCGGGAGGGGTCTTCAGCAGATGCAGCGTTCGTCAAGAATAACTTACCAGCCTGAACAGCCAGGGAACTAATGATGAGATAGAAGAAGGAGTGCATATCGAGTTGGCGATGAAGACTTAAGAGAGCGAGTGGGTGGGGTGCATATATGCAGTATAGAAATGAGCGCAACTGGCGGGTTAGCAGTAGTTAACACCAAGATTGGCGAGAAGAAAGGAAATGCAAATGTGAAAACAGAGAATAAAAAGTGATGCGTCTTAAAGGCCCCTCGCTTTCATTTGTCAAAGTCGACATTGTGCGAATATTTATACTTTTTCCTCGCATCGATCCAACAAAGACAGTCCATAGCTGTTACCTATCTTACAAAAGTCTAGTCATACGCCAACAGTTACAGCGTGAAGATCACCCCCAAAACTTCAGACAATAATGAGGGATTCTCGCCCTCAGGCAATTTGCAGGGACTCTCTAGTGTGAAAAGACGAAACAGACGCCATTCTTGATTTTATATCCGTCTAAATCACGATCACGATCGTATGAGCCAAGTCAGGTTCCAAGCTGAGGTTAGATATATATTAGGGTCTGTATTAGGGTTAATTGGATGAGACGCCAAAAGGCTTCATGTTCGTTTCTCCCGAGTGCTTGTTTCGGATAGGCTTTGAAAACAAGCCTTGATGTTGCAAAGACAGGCATAAAATAGCTTAAGGCACACTTGCCAAGAGTGGAGTGACAATACGACAGCATTGTTTTGAACAAGGGCAAAAGTACATTGTTTGTTACCCAACTAAGTGGCATTAAAAGAAAACTTTCTGTTGATATACTACTGAAAGAGAAGCAGAAAAATAAATAAACGGCCATGGCATAAGATGCAACGAGATGTATCAAAACGTAGAAAAAAATGGCAAAGCACCAGAAAAGAAAAAAATAAACAAACTAATTCTATCAAAAACATGTCCAAACCATAAGCCATGCCAGGCTGGCGGAGGACAGCGTACGGAGAGCATGTATTATAGGTTCTCCAACTTTAAAATCGACATCTTACCGCTTGTTGTAGTTGATGAAGCGGCTTCCAAGGAAGAGAATAATCAAGTTACTGCCAACAAAGGCCAGGAAAATGCCCATGTCTCTCCAGCGGTTGTCAAAGTCAAGATCCAGAGGCTCGTAGAACTGGTCGCCGACGGCGTAGGCACAGTAGCCACACTCAGTAGAATTAGGGTTTTCAATGTAGCCAGCTCCACCGGCAGCAAAGAAGTTGTCCATGTAGGAGCCGCAGGTCTGACCGTTGGGCGCGTTGAAGAAGTTCAGCTCACTGTTGGTACACTCAACCTTCTGACCGTGCAGTGCAGTGGTAACCATGCCACCGATAAGGCGAGTGAAGGGGTCAAGTTCGTACATCCACGAGCTCCAGAAGTCGGGCATCTGAGAGGACGAGATGGTGACACCACAGAAGAGGGAAAGAATAAGCATGATCAAGGGGTCGAACTGGGCCGAGATGAAGGGTGAGGGCGTCAGAGAGCCGAGCATCTGGCCGAGCGTGATGGAGAAGAACTCGGTGATCAGGATCATCAGGAATTGGTAGCCGGCGCGGCTAGAGCCGCCCTCAAAGCCAGGCATGTAGTAGATGGGGATGTAGAAGACAACGGCACACAGAACAGTGTAGGGGATCTCGGCAATGACAATCGACATGGCAAACACAATCGAGTTGTACATCTTAGACGACGACTCCCGGAAGAACAGGGCACGCTTTACGTGATACATAACCTCGACTTGAGTGATAATCAGAGCCGGCAACACGGTGACCTGGAACATGACAAAGACCTGGTTCTGCAGAGACGTGCGAGAGTTGTCTAGGTTAAGGTAGGCCAGACCAGCAATCACACCGACAAAAATATGGTTGAGAATACGCGTGACAAGGTAGTTGGGCGACCGCCAGAAGGAAATGTTCATCCGGTTCAGCACAACCTTGAGCTGGTGGCTGAAGGGCGAGGCATACTCTTGGTCAGGGCCTTTGGTCGAGTTAGTGCTTCGAGCAGCACCCTCACGCTTCAGCTCGGCAATAGTCTCCTTGACTTGGGCAAACTCAGGGCTGTTGTCCCATATATCCGCCCAGTCAGTGGGGCCAACACGAGGGCGTGAGCCAGCACCAATAGCCTCTAGCATGAATTCGGCAACGTTCTCAGTCGGGGCAGCATCGGCGCCGTGCTCATGCAGGTATCCACGCAGAACATGAGCATCCTTTCCAATAGGGCCAAAGTAAACGGTACGGCCTCCACGCTGCAGCAGCAGAAGACGGTCAAAGTTCTCAAACAGCGAGGCGTTAGGCTGGTGGATGGTGCAAAGAATGGCCTGGCCAGCAGATGCCAGCTTCTTCAGGAAACGAACAATGTTAAAGGCACTCTGGGAATCTAGGCCGGAAGTAGGCTCGTCCAGGAAAAGCAGCAGGTCAGGCTTGGCAGCAAGCTCAACACCGATGGTAACACGCTTTCTCTGTTCAACGGTCAGGCCAAAGTCGCCGAATCCAATCATGGCATCGGCAATGTGCTCCATTTCTAGCAGCGAGATAATCTCCTCGACGTAGGCATACTTTTCGGCCTGGGGGGTCTCAAAGGGCTGGCGCAGATCAGCAGAGAAGCGGAGGGCTTCCCGGACAGTCTGAGTAGGATCATGCAAATCGATCTGTTCAGCATACGAGGTTGAGCGCTGGAACTCCAGGCCGGGCTTCGCTCCATCAACCAAAACGTCACCAGTAATCACACCAATATTCTTACGAGCAGCCAGAACATCCAGAAGCGTAGTCTTTCCGGCACCAGAGGCGCCCATAAGAGCAGTCAGCTCACCAGGGCGAACATAGCCGTGGATGTTGTTCAGAAGACGGCGGGTACCCTCGGGGACAGGCACATCGTAGTTCAGGTTCTCCCATGTCAGAACAGCCTCGGACTGGAAACTGAGCTCAGCCGTCTGTTCGGCACTCGGGTTAGCACGTCTAGCCTCCAGCTTCTCCTTGAGAGCCGTGTTAAGAGCCTCACGCTCCTGGTTAGGTTTGTCAAAGACCTTGGCACCGCCACCAGGGCCGCCGTGGTTGACCATTTCACCAAGGGTGACATTGAGGAACAAGAATAGCACAATAAGAGCGAGAACAATGCCAATGTTACGCCACAGATCGCTCTTGGACATGCCAAAGGACGCCTCAATGTAGTCAATGCCTCTCACAGAAGTCGAGCCGGCAACCGAGCCGGGCAGCGTGCATACCTGGTTGACAATCTCAGTGTAGCCATCGCCGTTGGGGACAAGGCTGCTTCCATCACAAGTCAGGTTGATACGCATGAATTCATTGATCATCATGCTGGCAAATACCAGGCCAACAGGATTGATCCAGAACAGCCAGCGCATCCACTTGTGCTGAGCCGGGTAGGCAATCAAGAAACCAGACGTGATGATCAGAGCAGACAAGGTCAGTACAGTAAACTTCATGGCGTAGTCGAAATCCGGACTCATGCATCCAACGATTCTGAAGTACAAGGTCATGGCAATACTAGCAATGACGAGCACAAAGTAGAATATGAAAAATGCACCGGCATCGCGAGCCAGATTAGTCATAAAGTAGACAATCAGAGAGAAGACGAAAATCTGGCTGGCAGAGAATGCCTGGTCGACGATAATCTGGGCAAGCCACAGGGCTGAAGGGCGATGGAAGGTGTATGCTCGGTGTTTATTCATAATGCCCCGACCCGTCATTGTACTGGCAAGTTCAGAGAAGGTCTGGAAAGCGATAAACAGTAGTGAAATGAATAGAACGCCACCACGGGAGAAGGCATCGGCAGACGTAGAGCCAAGATCATAGTAGAGCGTGCCAAGAACAAGGGCCATGACAATGGCCCGGAACCAAGAGAAGTACAGAGAGAAGGTGTCCTGCATCTTGAGCAGGAACTGGCGTTTCATCAGAGCCCAGATCTGGATGTGGAAGCCAGCAGTGTAAACGGAATGAGAAGGGGAAGAGCGTTTGCTTTCAGCGACAGCGACCTGGAAGTTCTGGAACTTGGCAGACTCAGTGTTGAGATTCTGGAGGTACTCCTCCATTTCGCGGTCCAGGGCCTTCTTGACGTCAGACTTGGAGAAAGCCTCAGCCAGGGTCTCGGGCGAGTGCGGAGCATTTTCCTTGGAGAAGCCAGGGGCATACTCGCGCTCGAACTCGTCAGTGCAGCCGGTGACATAGTCTGGGGTGGTCTGGCGGGGACGAGGAGCAAAGCCCAGGCCCTCAAAGTACTGACGAGCAGTCTCGATAGGGCCAAAGTAGGCCTCACGTCCAGAGTCAATGACGAGGACCTTGTCGAAGACGTTGTAGATGTTTTCGGACGCCTGGTACAGAGACACAAAGGTCGTGCACTTGTACAGATTGGTCATGACACGCAGAGACTTGGCAAAGTCCAGGGCAGTAGAGGCATCCAAGCCACGCGTGGAGTTGTCCCATGAGCAAATGCAAGCGTTGGTGATCATCATCTCGGCAATAGAGACACGCTTACGCTCGCCACCGGAGACGCCACGAACATGGGCATCACCGACGACGGTATTGCGCGTATGCTCAATGTTGAACATTTTGAGCAGAGTAGTGACGACGTTAGTCTTGAAGTCATTCTTGGTCAGGCCCGCAGGCAGCTTTCCAGGGACCTTAGTGTCCAGAGCAAAGTCCAGGGTCTGGCCGACAGTCAGGGTGGCATGATGGATATCGTCCTCCTGGTTGTAAACAGCCTCACCCCGGTACTGCTGGAACTCCTCGGCAGTGAAACGGCCGTAGCGCACGTCACCTTCGACGCCCGTAAAGCCACCCCGTTGGTTAGCAATAGTCTTAAGGAAAGTTGAGCAGCCAGATCCGGGACGGCCCAGAACTAAAACCATTTCGCCAGGCTTGCAAAGACCACTGAAGTTGTCCAAGATTTTAGTCTCGGCAGGTTTCTTGGTGAGGCCCAGCAGGTTTCGTACGGGGCTGACGACATCCAGTTGCAGCAGCATGGCAAGCGGAAAGGTGAAGATAAAGTTGGATGAGCTAGCAACGCCGCTCACAGTCAGGTTGTTCCAGTAGGCACCGATGTGCTTGGGCTTGATCCCAGCCTGCTCTTCGCGAGCAATATCGCCACGGAGAACACTCTCCAAATCAAAGAGACCGTCGTCGGCCGAATCACTGGCCTTTTCAGGGTCTTCATGGGTCTGTTTGCTACGACTAGCGCGGCTAGCCCTACTCATCGACTTGCGGAGCTCCGCAAACTCGGCCTCAGCGGCCTGGACAGACACACCACCACGAGAGCCGGAGGGGTCATAGGGACTGTTGTCCACTTCCTCCCGCCGATTGCCAGGATCATTCATCGAGTTGGCTGTTGAAGAGTCAGAGCCCGCGACTGGTGCTCCCATGATAGGCAGGGAGTCAGTATGACTAGAAGAGAGAGGGGGGACGCAAAAATGAGGTGTCAAAGAGAATAGATATGGGGCCCGAGAACGGGGGACGGCGTGGGTATTACAACGGGAGCAAGAATACTTTTATGTCCTATGCTTAAGCAATTCCAGGCCAAGCTCGTTGGTGATGTAAAGATCTCGAACAAGACGTCGAGGCGGCACAGAGGCGTGGGGAGGGTGCAAATTAAGTAGAAATTAAATACAATTGGAGACAAGGACGAAAGAAAAAATGAAATACGCAGCAACTCCCAGCAGCTATTAAAAATGAAAGGACAAGCAACAATCAGAACAAGCTTGAGTTGGCATGTAGAGAAGAAAGAAAAGATGGACAAGCGCAGAACCAGTCCAGGAACCAGATGGGGAACTAACAGCCGATATAAGAACAAGAACAAGAACAGGAAGGAGCAGGCAAGAGCTACATACAAACAGAGCAATAGCCCTGGAGTAAACAAGCAAAAAAGGCAAGAGGGCTCTATTGCTTGCTGCTACCTTGCTTTGATGTTCCTGAAACGGAATACCTACTTACACAACTCCGCTTCAGCCCCCACATAAATAAGAAAAAGGAAAAAAAAAACGGAGCAAGCAAAAGAGCCTCGAATTTATCGATAGGTTAAATTCGGATTAATAATGTAGTTAGTGTGTTTTCTCTTTCTCCCTTCCTTCCTTGTTCAACTTTTTTCCAAGTAGCGCTTTCTGTTTCTGCGGTCCCTGTCTGTTCTCCTGCACACTCACTATGAGTCGAGCTAGTCTACTTTTCCGTGACTCAAGTTTCCAGTTTGGGAACACGCTTACGGCAAGTATACCGCAAGTATCGCTCTTGGTCACGTGAGTGCAATGCATGTTCTTCACCCGATGGCTCATCATGCCTCACTGCAGCAAAGGGCTGACCGGTGAGATGTGCCAAGGCTTGCTGCCTTCATTTATTACCAAGCCAGTAAGCAGGCATTTAGAGCAGTGAGAACAGTGGGAACAGTGGGAACAGCGATGACAATGACGCGGCGGGTGCCAGCTAACAGTGAGCAAGCTGTAGATTCAGTGGCATCTAGATGCAACCAGCACAATAAAGGCCCAGAGCCTCTCGAGGTCTCTAGCCCCCTCACCTCAGCCCTGTGCTCCAGGGCAGTCAACAAACGCGATAGCCGAAAAAGCAAGACCCGCGAACAAGCCTAGCCCACTGTGTCCTTCGTTTCAGCCGGCAAGCCATTGCGGCGCTTTTTCATGTACACGTACAGGCGTGTTCAGATGTCGCATCTAGTTTGTTATTACCAACCAACTAGGAGAAAGTAAACATTAGAAATACAGAGCACACACGGCCAACTGGCCCCCATAAATCCCTCTCTGCCCCTTACTGCCGCTTAATCTTAAGTGCTGCCCTAGCCTTGTTCGTCTTGCTTGGCGCCTGCGTTGCATCTAGCTAGAGACGGATTTCGCAATTCCTTGCCTCTTGCTTGTTTGGCCATCAACATCTAGCAGCAGGCTTTCTAGCTCTGACTTTAGCATTAGCCCAAATCTCGCCATTGATCCCAGAAACCTTATATGTCGCCGAGCCTTTCACTGTAGTAGGACTCCGCCCCCTCCCAAGAGAGAAAAGGCGCAGGAATGTGCAGCAAAAAAATGATACGGGCTACCTACCGCTTTTTTTCATCCTGTCCCTCACTCACATCCCCTCCTTTCATCATTCGCTAAGCATACATTGTGACACAGGCCGATTTTACTGCTGTCCCATTGTTCTTGTTGGAACTTGGACACATACACACATGCAAATACATTCAAAATAGCCAACTGAGAGCACATTACACTGCTACCCTAGGAGCACAGAGCTACTAGAAGCAAAACAAAAAGGAAAGGAAAGGAAATCCCCCCTCCCCGATTAAAAATACATACCCTCTTCTGCCTTTTAGTGTCTCTTAAACTTTCACTACTGGTCTATTTGTCAAACAGCCCTCTAGATCGGTCAGATGTTATCCCGAGTTGAAACTGTCTTTCAGTATAAACAAGAGAAGAGGAGAGAAGAGAAGAGAATGCAGAAGAAACAAAGAGAACAATAAGCCCAAAGGTAGCAACAGTGGCTCTGTAATCCATATCTTACGGACTTTCATACTGCATATCTACTGGCAGATTCATTCCCAAGCCATAGGAAAACCAAAGCTCAAGTCCAGCACGGTAAGAAACGGACTTGGTAAGAAAAAATATGGCCCAAGTTCGGAATCTGCAACATACATCAACATCTTCTTATGGCTGAAAATAGCAAGCAAGAGGCAATTAGCACAAGACGGCATTCTGCCAACTAGCCAGGAGGTTTCTTTTCTCGGGATGTCTGTTTGTCGCCCTTCTAGGCTGGCCTAGCTCTGACTACTAGTCAAATAGACGCAGGCATGCTTGCATATCAACAAAATGTGCAGGTGTGTTCTGTTCCCCTCTCATTCCCCATTCCCCCTCTCTTTATGCTCCGCCGCACGGAAAATGGCAGATGACAAATGGCAAATGGCAAATCTTCGTCTACGTCACACCAACTTGTTGTCCCATCAGAGAAAAGAAAACCGAAGCCCCAATTCCCCTCTCAGTGCGCTGAACAATCCAATAATAGGACTTTGCTCGTCTTGAGTGCGGATATAAGTGGATTTGAGAGTGAATGAATGCGGGTCGGTATGAGATGAAATGAAACGGAATTGATATGAGAGGGCGTGGTAGACAGGTGAACAGCTTACCCATGGAACTGAGCAGCGCGGGGGGGGGGCGTGAGCTTTGATGTTTGTTTACACGTTTGGCCAGCCTGTATCATAGCTGATTATGAACACAGGCGTATGCAGTATGTTCTACATGCCAGGAGAAAAGAGACAAGCACAAGGCAGTACAGTACAGATTATCTGGCTGAAGATTTGTAAGCGGGGTTTCCCATTTCCGTCTCCATCTCCGTCTGAAAGCCATGGTTCTGTAGCCCTCCACCTCTCGATTATCACCTCTACTCTCCGACTCGGCTATGCTGCCATTCTGTCGTCCACTTCTCTTTGCATCCCTGCTTCTCTTGCTCTCCCTAATCCATCCAGGGCCCATCGAAGTCGAGACTTTCTCATCAAAAGAACCATCCCAAGAAAAAAGAATGAATAATCGTAATCACATCACGGCCCAGATATGGCTGTGCTCTGTGGCATTGGCTTGCGCAAGCTTTGGCCAGATTTTCCCATGAACCCTATTCCTCGACACTGATTTATCAGCTTCTTAGCTTTGTTTCCTCTATTTTTGGTTTCCCCTAGCTCCATATTTGACAAGCACACACACTCTCTCTCTCTCTTTTCTTGATCCCCGGCCTTTGCCTCCCTATTTCCGCCATGCTATGTTCGCTTTTGTATGACGCCACGCAACATATGGCCTCCACCCCCTTATGATGCAGTCACAAACACGAGAGCCAGTAACATCTAATCAGACTTGGCACGAGGCCAAGGGGAAAGAAAAGAAATGGAGGATGGGAGTCTGGAACTGATTTCAAAGCTACGCCAGCACCACGAGAAAAGAAGACCCAAGCTCAAATCGTGTTTAATTTTCAAAGGGGTTGGATATTAGTAAGCAAACTAGCTTGGCTTGATACAGTAACAGAAGAGAGAAGCCCTGTCTCCCAATTCCGCACCAACCTGAAATCCGCTTCGCTATTGTTCAATGGGCTTCGCCCTTCCAACTTTAATCGAGATAAGCCGTTGTGCAATGAGTGAGGGCCGGTTTGAGTTTGGCTACTTGTGCTTGAGCAAGGTGAGAAAGTAGTAAGGGAGTCTGACAAGCCCTGCCCTATCCCTTGCAAGGTTTCAAGGAAACGAGAGCCGATCTTTAGCCTCAACAGGTAACGTGCGCGGCCGTTGCTCCTGTTTTCTTCTTTTTCGTTTTCCTTTTCTCTTCCTTTCTCGCAGTCGTTATCCTGTTCCGCCACCACTATGCTTGTCCTAGCATAAACAGCTTGTATTATCAGTCTAGTCGTGTTCGTTTAGTATTGTTCACAACACGCACATTAGAAGGACATATGTGCACAGAATCATGTCTGATTTTCCTGTCTATGTGTTTCTGCTTTGATTTTCCCTGTTTCCAAGCCTGCTTTCAGTCACAGACTGGGATATCGAAGGAAAAATCCCCCTAACTCTTTGCTGTCGTAATGCTCTTGCAATGACCACTTCACCAACTATCTGAGACGCTTGCATGTGGCAAACGTTAGCCTACTTTTCTGGTTGTATTCTCCTTCTCCTTCTCCTTCGTCTTCCTCATCTTCGTCTTCGTCTTCGTCTTCGTCTTGTCGTTGCCGACTTTTGCTCTTCTTTTGGGGGGTTTGATTTATAATCATCATGTCTATGTATTTATAAGCCAATTTCCCTTCGTCTCTATCAAGCCTTATTTTACCTCTTTTTCTGAGACGAAATAAAAAACGGAATAAGACAAGGCTTTTCAAGTCTCGGTCCTATTCTTATACCGTTGCTCCTATCAACCCGTCCGTCTCTATTCCGTCTCCAGGCCCCCTCTGTATTTAACGCCACAAGCCAGCCACTAAACCTGAAGGCCATGGCTATCCGTAGCAACCTTGCTCTGGCAGTCCTGTCTTGTAGTACTCTGTAACTTTCCGGCACTCACCCTGCTGTGCGTCCCGTCTTGTGTTATCACCACAACCAATAAGCTAGCCTCATCTCGCCCTAAGGCACAGCTGTGATACACAGGTCTAACGCGGCAATATTTTACACTTGTCGAGTAGAGTCCCAGATGAGTATTGCCAGGAAAACGAGCAGAGCAAACTATGACCCTACAGCGTATACGTGTTTTTTTTTGTCTTTGCTGACTAATAAGCTATTAGTGTCATTAACCCTAATATTATATCATGTTAACCCTTCTGTTACATTCTCGTTGCTAAATAAGCTTGACAGGTTCAACAGCCGGTTGAGAGTCTTCAGATCTAAACCACATCTACCGGGGCTTGCGTCTTTATGCTAACAGCCCTATTACCATTGCCATGGTATGATGATCCTCCTCGTTCTGGGCCAAGCCTGCAACAAGCTGCCTTGTTCCTAGCCTCTATCCGCTGCCATTGTTATTTCCCGGATGTCTCGCTCAAACTTTATTGCCCACACCACTAGCCACTTGCTTGCAACCGGCTAGAATCCCCACAGCAGCTCAACAGTACAGCCTTGACGAAGCGCTTGTCATCCTTTGTTTTCCAACTTTAACCTATTTTGTGTATCTCGCGGTAGTCGAGTCGCTGCTCGGGGTCCTTTTATAGCCCGATGTCCCATTTGCCGACACCACATGGCATATAACAAACCCTAAACAGTCAGTGACAACACTTCAATGGGGACACCAAGGATAAAATATCATGCGGTTCGTCTACAAATGCTTGACATTTGGGATAAGGTCATTTTATTTTCACCAGCACTGATATGCTATGTATCCAAGCTTTGGTGATCAGTGTTACACATAACAAGCTACGACTTTTGTTGGTCCTTGGAATTCTCCAAAATGGGTTAAGACTAGGGAAGAGGAGCTAATAGAAGTGGCGGGCCAAGTAACCAGGCTGCTCAAACCTCCGAAGCCGGTAGTTATACCTGCGATCTTGTCATGCTATAGCCTATCCGGGAATTAGCCTCAAAACGAGCAGAGTTAGAAGCGACGGGGTCTTCGGCAATACCGGAACTGCATCCGCAGACAAATGGCGCCTAAGGGCCAACAAGACCGCATTTAGGCCAGGGGGCCCAAGAAGCCCGAAGATCCCGAGCCTGGCCATAGCTTAAAAAGTCGGGATGCCGACCTTCATGATGAACAGAGATCTGATTGAGGCAAGCTCTGCAGATCCAGCCCACTAGCTACCCATGCACTATAGGCGCACGGCTACTCCTCCCTCAGTTCGTTCCTGCCTTCTTCGAGAACAAGTAAACCTCAATCTGCTCGGCAGCCGCGCCGATATTGGCCACGGGAAACTCCGCCTTCTCGCGGACCTCCCAACCTGCCATCTTCATCTGGTCCCAAAAGACGGTCTCGGAATCATGTCTAAACTTGGTTGACAGCAGGATATGGGGGCCCTTTCCAGACTTTTGCAATGCAATATCATGCAGCTTGTCTAAGCTGCTAACCAACACTGGGATCACATCCGCGTTGTATGTGCAGTCACTAATGATCACCAAGTCCCAGTTCTGATTGCTACTGACCAAAGGGCCAAAGACACCCTCTTTGCAGTCAAACCAATCTAGGTTCTCGTAGGCAACGGCTGGCGCCACAAGACCACTCATAGCTGTGTTGAACAGCTCAATGTTTTGTTGTGCAACTTCCTCGGCATCTGGCAAGTCAGTGAGAACAATACGATGCCTACTTGTTTTTGGACAAGATCCGGCCTCGGTGATAGCCTCGGCGTGTTCGCCATCGGCCTCAGCTGGCGCAGGGGTGATATGTCGCTGCGCAAGCGCGGTAGCCATTGAAATGCCTAGTGTGCCCACACCACAGCCCAACTCCAACACACTGAGGGCGTCGGCCCGCACTAGGTCCTGAGTCAAGGGTAAAAACTTTGATGGTCGCGCATTGTGTGCTGCCAGCTCAAACAGCAGTGCAGCTGTTACCATTCCGCTGTCCCAAACACGGCGAGCAATAGAGTCCTGGATTTCCTCACTGATAGCCAAGAACATGCGCTTATTCTGCACGTCGCCCAGAAGCACCTGGCGGTTAGTGAAGAGCTTGGGCTCAACACCCGGAAGAGCTGGTGTGGCGACGACGGGCACGATCATGGGCGTTTTTTGCGTCAGCAATTGCTGCATGTGCATTAGACCTAGATTTGGCTCAGCCGGCGAAACGAAAATCTTGGTCACATAGGAGCCTCTCGCGAGCACCTTGAGTGGCACGTCGAGTTTGCACACACGCATGCCAGCCGTCCACTTGAGCAGAGGCAATGACGGCTTTTGCAGCTGGTCGTTGACCCAGTATGTCAAGGTCAGCGGGATTGGTGCCTCGGGACACAGGTAAGCATCGCCCAGATCAGTCGCGATGGTCAGGGCCAGGCGAAGCACTGTCTTGCCCTGGTCCCGAATGGTGACGGTTGGAGGGCGAACAAAGCGGATATAATGCATTTTGGAATAAAGAGCTCTAGACAGAGAAAAAAGCTTATGGCCGTAGATTTCCCTGGGGGATGCTTAACTCTTCGTGCTCGCTCCTCTATCTCGTTGATAGAAGCGGCAAGTTGAGTAGTGGCTGAAAATTCTTATTTCGATATGGCTTAGTAATCAATTAAGGTCTCAGAGGGGGGATGTATAAGATACGTGATAGCATGATTATTTCTCTCCTAAAAAAAGCTAGCATATCAAGAAACCAAAGCTTAAATTACACAGAGGAGTGAGATATCGCATGCATTCTACTCTTTGGGTATTTTCTTACATTCGACACAGTGTTCCTCGTGATGGGCCGGTGGTGTCCTTCAGTAGGCTATCGGAGGTCGCCGGATAGCGCTTCTTTTTGCGTGCTATCCCACTAAAGACTTCCGAGGGGCACTAAAGCCTGGCGACTACTTGAATCTGCGGGGCTATTCTAGCGCATGTTTTTGTTTCTTTATAAACATATGGCTGCTCTCGTTTATCTTCTTTCGTGTGTCATGCTCTTACAAGTGCTTTATATATCTCGTGCTTGCCTACTCCAATATAGCTACTTCGCAAAAACAAAGAAACAAAAGGGCAAAGTTTTCGAAGGTTGCCCCGGGACTTTGCCATGTCCTCCATTGCCTCATCCAGTCCCACTGCAAAGCAGCTTCTCACTTCTCTCCTCTCTGTCATCGAAGACCAGATTATCCCACTGACACGAGAGGGTGTTAAGTCTGGCAGCAAGCTCTTCGGAGCGTCGATTCTATCCAAAGACCTAGAGCCGCTTGTCAGCGCCACAAACAACGAGCGAGTTTCGCCGCTGTTCCACGGCGAGATCCATTGTATCCACCAATTCTTTACGCAGACATATCCAGAGCCAGCGGCGCGACCAGACCCGGCGGAATGCTTTTTCCTGGCGACGCATGAGCCGTGCTCGCTATGCTTGAGCGGCATTACATGGTCTGGCTTCCGCCGCTTCTTCTTCCTGTTCACATACGAGGATAGCCGGGATCTATTCTCTATCCCATATGACATTGACATTCTCGAGAGCGTGTTCAGGGTCAAAGCGCCTTCAGATACCGACGAGTCGTTGGCAGCGAGACCACTGTACAACAAGACAAACAAGTTTTTCAAAGCCGAGGCTTTGGCAGACCTGGTGGAGCAGCTGGACGACGAGCAGGACAAGGCATTCTTTGCTGCGGAAATCCAGAGAGTTAAAGCGTACTACAATGACTTAAGCAATACTTATCAGGCAGGGAAGACATCTGGTGCCGAGACCTCAAGTCATTTCAAATAGGCTAACTGGCCCTATCTGGTTCATGTATTCGCCGGAAAGAGACTGTCGCACAAGAAATTGTACGCAAATATATGTGTGTAAATGAATGCATGACCATCTAGAATCATGCTACAGCCACTCCCTAGCCGGGTTTCTGGCTTTGATACTCACAACGGCCCTTATTGGTGGATGCTTGAGTGATGGGCTAGGATATATAGTGTGATAGTCAAAGGACTTTTCGTTGATTAATGCCAAGGTACCATTTTTGCGGGCGTCTAAGAACTAGCAGGCTTAAGGATACCACATGCCGCGAACTAAAGGCCACTGTGGGCGGTCTTATGACCATGCTAGAGTACACAATAGCGGGTGTGCAGGGAAAAAGCACCAACCGTGACGATACACACGGGACTCAACGAGCAGGCGAGCAAACATGTCCTTCATCCTAACAGGGCGTTGGCAAAACCGATACCACATGCAAGGGTACTCATTCTAGTTTGGCGTTCCCATAGCTCGAATTGCTCCTATCATGTCTCAGCATTTAAGCGCCCAACTGATTGCTAGACTCCAGCCAGTGTAACCCTTTCCAGCGCTGACACACTCACCCCGCACCAAACATCGGCCCTTATGCTGTAGGTAAGCCCATGCAGCGTCTTTTGTAGTATTTACAGGTAACCCCCCCTCTCCAACCCCGCGCCGTGCTCAGTTCCTACACCAATTCTGGACAGGCTAGGCGCAGAGATTTAGAACATGTGCCATACAGTGCCCAGAAAAACTTGATGCTGTTTTCTATCTTTATCGTAGATCACGAACAAGAAGGAGGCACATCTCGCTACCTAGCTAGTACGCAGCACGCAAAACATCTTGTCCAGAGATTCTCTAGCTCAGTCCGCTTGCCTGTCTGGGCGTTTCATAAATAGAATTCTGAGGAATAAAAAGTCCAAGTCACATACTATGAAACAGAGAAACCACTTTGCCCATCTTTTCTTCAAGAGGAAGGCGAGCCACATGCAAAGTGGATCGCGGCTTCCCTTTTTTGAGCCATAATCCAGTCCTGTCGTTCAGTCCAATCTTAGATACTTGCCGTTTTCCTGAGGGTTTGGCCAATAAGAGAGATCTATCGTTCTAGAAACGGGGAGGGGAGAGGTACAACTAGGTTAACTCTGTGCAACACTACTCAGCCAACGTATGTAACTCAAGCCCGGATGCACAGCATGTTTTCCATGCAATCCGCAGACAGACTGCCTTCGCTCCCAGCCAACCTTGGATTGATCCCAGCTCCTGTGGTGTTGCACAGCACAGCACTCATCTAGCGACTGACAATTATAGGCCACCTGCTGCACAGCGCCTTATAAGATGAGGAGAGGAAACCAGGCCTTGGTGCTCATTACGCTCAACACGGACAGCTAGTTGGCCCAGGGCTATGGAATCGCGGATTCAAGATTTTCTTCTCAGCCTATAGAAGGACAATTAGTATGTAAAGACTATGGGGATCTTTCTGCATTTGATGCTCCGAAATACAATACAATTCACCACTCTTATTTACAGTAACCTGTAAAGCTGGCTGGCTCCCTTCACAAACTAGTACTCACCCCCCTCCCCCCGTAAGATATGAGACGAGATTCAACAACTGAAACAAGGCTCTAGTGCGCGAATTCCAAGGTAGAGAGGCCATAAAAGAACCCAACACCAAGTGCCTATATGCAATGTGCGAGGCGGAAGCTTTTCTGACCAGTATCCCCCCCAATACAAGCCAATATCGAACTGCTTTTAGTTTCTTCTGAATCAAGTCTCATTAAAATGAATAGCCAATCACAGCAAGGCCTGGTCACAGAGCAGAGGCAACCAGAGCATCAGAACACATCACCATCTCATTGTCAAGCCCTCCCTCCTCTGGCCCCAGCCCATGCTCTGGTCCAAAAGTCGGTTGTTTAATGTTTGCTATTATGGACTATTTAGCCCCTTCCCTATAACAATAGAAAGTTTGTTGGGATTGAAACCTGCTGCTAATGTCAGTTATCAGTTATTGCTCTCACCCCTCCCCCTTTTCCTTGATTATTTGCAACATACTGTGTGCATTGCACTTACCATAATCCTTGTCCGCCCAGTCTGCATACCCTGCCCCTGTTTGTGACCTGAGAACATCCTGCCACTTTTGCCTTCGCGTCTATCCCTTTTTTCAATCTTGCTTGCTTATTACATTTGGCGGTGCTTTGATGTCTTCCCCTTTCTTCTTACTGGCCCCAACTGAGGGGGCGATACCAGACCGGGACCGTTCGATTTTCTCCTTCCCCTGCCTCTTGCATCCGATCAACGGTTGTTCCGTCTTCTTTTCCTTTCTTCTGGCTTCGTGCCATTTTCTCTTCGTTTTCTTTTCACCGCTTTCCCTTTGTTTTTCACCATCTTTCCCGTATCCCACCCCTGTTCCCTGAGCTAGCTTCCCTAGAAAGACCGTCGTATAAAAGAAACCACCACCAAGCCAAGCTTCGGCTATGGCTATAGCTGTAGGTTGTGTGAAACAACACCTAGTTATGTCACCTGCCTTCTGCCTTAATGTGCCATGTACTACAGCGTAATCGATAAGCCCTGCACACAACGCACAAACTTGCAATTTTGAAAATAAAAAGGTTGGTGGTACAGTCTGACCGTGTTCGTCCCAATCTTGCAGAAAAGGCCGGCTCAGGCGGGATCCGTGCTATTGCAATTTCGTATTCGTACTGCGTCAAAAAACAAATGTGAGTATACGATGAGACTTGGATCTCACATGGTGTTGTCGTAAGCAAGCTATACCCATCAAGAAAAGGGAGGAAGCAAAAAAGGAGTAGTCTGGCCTCTCATTTGCTGCTGGCTTGAGTAAGACCCTAGCTTTGCCTCGTGCGCCTGTGCTTCAGCATCTTCTAGAAAGAAAAGTTGCCGCCCACAATGGGAACTTTGCCGCAAGTTTAGCTTCGAAACCTGTGGCTGCCGCCATGAGCTGGACATTATTTGGGGGGGGGGGGGGGGCTCTGTTGCTGTCGAATCATAGTCTTTTGGTACATAACAACATGGCCAATGCTTGTCTTGGTAAGGAGGAAGAGCAATAAAGACAAAAGAGAAGGATGTGAAGCTACGGAGATCGAAAGGAGGCCTTCCACCTCCTAAATTTGAGGTTTTCAGGGGGCAGGAGGAAGAAGGCATTGTGCTTAGTGATTCTCTTTGTTAAAATTCACTCTAGGTAGGATCCTCTTGCTAGAAAAGAAATACCAAGAGCTACAAGGTTGCACGACGCTAGGTAAATTATTACTGTTGTTTCAGTTTTATTGTTGTGCGCATCACGTGACTCATGGCAACCATGGACGCACACAAACTTGTAATACTACGTCAGAACGCACATTCCCACAAGATCTCGTTCTGATTAAAATTTTGCCCTACTCAAATTGACAACTTCATGCATATGAGCCAGCTGAGAGTTCGGCCAGTAGCATGGGTATGGGTGCTTGTATATGTGCATGTAGTTAGTTATCTTAGCGTCTGAGTAGCACAGGGGAGGCGTATGACTTCGTGCTGCAACTTTGGCAGAGCAAATGCGCACGGCTTCTTGGGCATGGTTATTGAGGTTATAGGGGCCCTGTTGATATTTCTTCAGGTTAGTGCGCAATTGAACGGGGTCTGTCTACTTTACAGGACTTCATCTCACATCTACATCACCATCCACCATGTGCGGCGAACCGCCTGTTGTGCGAAGGCATTCATCTAGTAGTTGAGTCGCAGAAAACAAAATTCTTTTATGAAACGAAATAAACCTATTTGCCCATTTTGATAATCCCACTCTAAAACAATACGCAAAGCATCAAGTTATCAACTAGCAGAAAACGGGCAAACAATCGGACGGAGTACTACAACTAAATAGCACCAAGAAATTAAACTCAAAAAGACGAACCAAGAACAAACCCCGCCTCTTTTTGGCAAACAGAAAACACAAAAGCAAATGTCAAGAAAAAAAAAAGCAGAAGTAGCAAGAAACAGGAAACGAGTAAACACCGTCAGGACAGAAAACAAACTTGAACAAGTCCCCAAGGACTAGAAGGTTGCCCAACACAAGGTATTTTTCAAACACAAAAGCAAGCAATCTTTTAGAGCCATGCGCAGAAAAGAAAAAGAAAAAAAGGGGGGAAATGACGTGGAAAGATGCATCAAACGCTTCTCAACAGCGGAAACATCAGACCGAAAGCCAGCAACGGTAGTTCGTCTTGCACAAATAGTGGAAGAAAATAGAAGATAAAAAACTCAAGACCAGTCGACGCCTCACATTCCGTGAGATCAATCATGGGCCGGGGAGGTGTATAAAGGGGAAAAAAGCGGCAAACCCGCACTCATCGCAAGATAGTCCAAGGAAAGAGAAAGATGGTAAGGAGAAATGAAAAGGGCTTCCTGGATAAAATCCATGCGCTAGGGTATCTCAAAAAGAAAAAAAAAAATGAAAAAAAGAAACAATGAAAATTCGATGCGGCGGGGGAAGTGACTCCAAAATAAAATTCTAACAGAATAATTCTTGCATGCGTATTATCCCATCGCTTTATCCAATCGATATAGCAAAAGAAACTGCGGATACGATGCTCATTTTGGTTTGCGAAGAGAGCTTGTGATGCGATCGGGTACAGGTTGCCCTGTGGGAACAGAATTCTGGAAAAGAGGAAAAAAAAAGAAAAGGAGGAGGGGAGGGGAGTGGGGGGGACAAAGAAAAAACCAAAGGATAATAAGCCTGGGAAGAAAAGAAAAAAAAAAAAAAAAAAAAAGGACCGAAAAGTCTAAAGAGATAAACATAAAGAGGGAGCACTGAGTGTGTGGATCAGTTACTGTGTAGGGTTGTGAATGATATCTTCGCAATTGGCATCCCAACGGCGAATAAAGGTCTCCAAAGCGCGAATGAAACTCTTGGTTTCTTTGAGCTGCTTGTCCTCGCCAAAAAGTGTCTTGACAAACTCGATACCCGAGTTGCTTCCAAGACCACCCTTGTGGCTCTCAGCAGCACGGAGCATGGGAGCCTCGCATGACTTGAGCAGTTTGCGGAGACGTTCAATCAGGCGGTCACCGCTGTCGAGAAATTCCTCAACCATCTCTCTCGATTTGCGGCTGCGGATGTTCTGGACAATCTGGTCGCCAGTGCGAATCTTTCCATACATCTGGATCAGGAACAGCCAAAGCTTTCCGGCAATCTCTGCCTCCGTTCTGGCAGCACCATGGTGGTGGACCGTCCAGTCATATATCCACTTGCCAAGAGAGTTGGCATCAAAGACAGAACCCAAAAGAAGAATTGGATCTTGAGTAGGATCCCAGTTCTTGAGAGAGTATCCAGATGGAATACCATGCTTTCGGGCATCCGCCTCAGTGGCAGCGCGTGGCTTCGCTGCCGGAGGAGCAGCCGAGCTCGTGGACTTCTTGTGGTTGGAGCGCGGTGCGGTGGTAGCAGGACGCTGGGGGGTGGTCATGGAAGGGCGTCGCGTCGCAGTGCTGGGACGTGAAGACATGCCTTGGTGGCGTCCGGAAGGCTTATCATAGACATCATGCATGGGATGGTACGGCCCGGCCTGTGATAATTCTCTATCAGTCGCGTGTTCCCTCATAGCGTCATCCCCGAACGAGTTGCGGCGTCTTCTAGGGGCCAAACCACTGCTACCAGGCAAGTGATAGTCAGATCTCCGCCCCCGACCCGACGTAGCAGTATACACAAGAGCGCCATCACGATTGAAGAACTCTTCATCGGACTCTCCGCTTGGTGTGCTATCGCGGGTTGGAATAAAGGAATGGCGTCGAGAGTGGTTGGGCTGGAGAGGCGAAGTGGCGAATGAGGGAAAGTTGCGAGAATAGAGACCGTTACTCACATTAGCCGTTGCATATTGTCCTTCGCTGTTGTATCGTGGAGACGCGGTTGGCGGCCGAGGACTGTTGTATTCGTGATATACCGGTGTGGCGGTAGTACTGGTCGTGCGGAAGTGGGCACGTGTAGCAGGCCGCTGTGGGCTTTGGGTTGACGCAGCACGCGGGGGGGGTACGGCAAAGTAGGGGTTGTAAGGAGTGCCACGGGGAGATGAGTGGGTTGTGCCGGGAGGAGAGTGGTAGGGGTCGGGACGAAAGCCAGTGTGCATGTAGCCTTGGTAAGGCGGCATCTCCGCGTGAGGCGGCGCAGGTCCAAGTCCGGACATGGTGAGGGCGATGGTAGGAGCGGGCGTTTGATGAATGGTAGAGGGTGTAAAAGTTGACGCCCGTTCAACTCTTGGGGATGATGCGGCAAAGTACTTTTGGATAATGCAGTTTTTGGGGAGAAACTGCCTGTATTAAGCGGGATAGCGACTCAGGTAGCTGGGCAGTTGGAGTGGATAGTGGGATAGAAGCAGCAGGACATATCAATGCGAATATTGCAAATGATAAGGGCAAAGATCAAGGAGCCAGGTTGCCGGAGAGCAAAGGACGTTAGGCTTGGGAATTTTCAGTCTTCAAACGACCAAAAGGAGAAAGTAGGAATTCAGGTTTATTATGATGTAGCAGTGTAGTGAGGGAGAAGAATAAAAATGATGGCCTGATGTGTCGTCTTAACGAGTCGCGGCAAATTGAGAGTGAAGATGAAGGTTTTGTAGACAGGATTTACAAAAAGAAGAGCGAAGGAGGAAATTGTATACAACCTGAGAAGGCGGGTGGGACGAAGTTATAGCAACAGGACCTGTCTCCTATGTTACTATTGTCAGAGGGGGTGAGATATTGACGGGCGTGTCAATAAAACTCTCTAAGTAACCTATTAATTTATCTATTAATCAATCCACAGTATGAATTAAAAATAACTTAATAATCCTTTTTTCTTTTCACCCCTTCCTGATTTAAGCCTCCCTTGTTATTTCAGTCAAGGTTTGTGCTGCCCGTTATTCTCCAGTGAAAACTTGATCTGGTTTCTATTATCCTTTACCTTCTCTGCATATTTATTAAATGGATACGATAATAAGCTTTATAGTACCAAATGCGGCGACACGACCAGAAATGCCATAGCCTCCTCTCCTTCTCCTTGATCAATAAGAATCACTTGGCTCTGGAACGCAGAATCGAAGACTCTCAGGACCAGCCACACAGTCCAAGCCTAGCCAGCCATGCATGATCCATCATCACCCCATCGTTCTTTTTACACACGGCTTCGAGCCTTGAGCTTGACGCTTCAGTCCTCACGCGCCAACTTCCAGCCTTCCATAGCGTGTAACTATTATTCATTTCAAATGCCTGATTTATGCCAATACCCAGGTCCCATTATTCAGCAGTATATTCTGCCCAGCCCGTTGTTTTGTGATACAATACACTGAAACCTACTAACCCTACTCTTGGACCAGAGCCTTAATACAACTGCAATTTGGTCATCTTTAGACCGACGAACAGATGATCAATAAGCGAGATGGCAAGACTGTATTGGTGTTACAAATATTATGAAATACTCACGCCTCTCCCAACCACACACTCGAACCTTCTGTCAGTCCCTCGAAGGCCGGTGCACTACATAGAAAGCGCTACCTATTATTCAATAGGCAGCCCATCATGCAAATAAGACACGTAAAAGACCTGTAATGCAGAGCAGAACACTCTTGTATGGATGGTCAGATAATTTGATAGACGTGTAATATTTTTGCGCGCCCCTATTATTTCTCCTATTTTGACGAACAGAGAGGGAGCCCGGTGAAAAAAGGTTTCTGTACTCCGTTGACGTAGCTTATCACGAGTACTATGCTCTGTTTTCAACCAATCAAACGGGCAGCGGGCTAGGCAGAATTCTGTTTACCTGTGGCAAGAACGCTGCGATGGCGAGGAGGTCTGTTGCAGCCTGCGCCAAGAAGCTTTTTTGGAGGCTCGAGAGGGCTGTTATTGCTTGTCGTGTTGTCTGTCTTGTCCTCCGATCCCAGTCTCGCTCCAGTCCAAGGGGGGTGGAATGATGGGCTATGGACTGAAATGTATGCGTCCCTCAATCCGACAATAGTCGGCCGTGTACTTCGTGTGTCCCGTTCTTGACAATCGCTGTCTTTAAATTTAAATTCACGACTAAAGCAGGCATCATCCCTCCAGATTTCGAGTGTCTACTTCACCTTGTACTCACCGAGCCTTTACCACCACACCAAACTCGGTTCCTACGAAGTAAAGAAGCGAGCGAGCACACCAAAAGTCCTCATCTGGCTGGGATGGCACCTAGGAGATATCAAAGAGCAAAGCCTATGCCTTGCAAATAAAACAGTTCGTATATGATTATGCAGCGGTGCTTAGGAATATGACTCTTTGTGACGCGAGAGCATGAGCGTCAGCAGGGAAGGTGAAAGTGACATTCATGCGATTCTCCTTTACTTTCACATCTTTTTTGCCCATTATTATAGGACTCTTTGCTCAGACCCTCGTTTTTTATCTTGTCCCACAGAACATAAGAACCTGGACTGGGCTGGGCAGCACAGACTACGGTTCAATTACTGAAACTAGAGATTTTCTAATTAAATCGATCAATGAAAAAAAGGGTGAGCACCCAGCCAATAAATAGAAGCAGGTAAAAAGGCTCAAGGGAGAAGATCTGGATGGAAGGGGCTTCACTGAAGGGAAAAAAGGACTCGAAGAAACAGCCAGCCAGGAATTATCCCAGGCCCATCGGAGGTCAGACAATCCAGAGTGAAGAGAAGGGACTCGAGTCCCGGGAATACCTGGTGGTAGTGTGTCTACACCCAACCGTGAGAAACACACGGCTAGAATGTAACATTGTTGGTGAAGTAGTTTCAAGAGAGTCTCCAAAATTTTGAATTGCTCGGAGAGAGTGGCCCAATGAGGCTCTACACGACATACTAGGAGGACCGCGCTAGGTAGGCTGTAGTGCCAAGTAGACAAATTCAGAATTAAAGGGTGTACCTGTGCGAGGGTAAACAGCAGCGGGCAATATAAGAAAGCCAAAGGGGACACCTTGGTCACACCAAATAACATTGAGGCCTGGTCGCCGCGGCCAAGCAGATTCACCGGAGAGTAATCACATGGCATAAAACGTTGACGAAATGGCGGTGCAGCTAAAAAGCTGCACTAGTTGGCTCATGGCGATCACATCATGAGAAGACTTCTCTGATAGTGAATGTAGTGTCGGTGTGAGACGGTAGACGAGAAGGCGCCATTTGAGGGCCGTTTTTGTATCTGGTGACAAAAGCCAGGGTACTCAGCCACAGGTCGCTCCATGCTGTAGCCCCCCCCCCCTTCTTAGACCGATGGCGAGCCTCGGTGAAGGTCAGGCTTCAAGATATGCGATGACAAGGGCATATTTTGGGGAAGGAAGGATTGCTTTGGCCAATGGCCATGAAAGTTACGGCCCATAGATAGTAGCGAAAGGTCCACAAGGCAAGACCGAAGGCGTAGCAGCCGGGTCCGGGCTACCGTGAGAAAGATAGGGAGAGAATGAGTATGTATATATATATGTGTGTGTGCTGTCGTGGCTTTCCAAGGCTAGGTTCTTTTGGGGGTGCATTGGCAGCAGTTCTTTTTCTCCCATTGCTGTGCGTGGTTTTTTTCTTTTTTTTGCATATTTGCAGTTCTTAGCAGGAGTCTGATTTGCAGCAAGTGTCGTCATAATCTGTGCCCATACATGTAGACACAGACAGATAGGAATAGCACGAGGTCCCTATTTTGACAAGTCTGGTCGACATTTCAGCATGAATTAATAAAGCTCAGCCTTGTTTCATGGGTGGTCAACAGAACCGGACAATGGATTGCGATGACCTCATAGGAGTACCGAGGTAAAAATAATAAAAAAGATAGGATGTTGATGAGAAAGGCGGGGTTAAATACCAAAACACATGAAACATCTGCTAATTCTCGCTCTGGAGGCAAAAGCAGAAAGGGCTGATAAATGCAACTTCACACTGTATACTACCACTAGCTTTTTTCTTTTTGTTCTCTATTCCCCTCTCCTATGATAGGATTCGTCTACATAATGTGTAGATTCTTTTTACCAGGCCATGATAGACTTTAGGTCTGGACACTTGATCGCCCACCAAGCAACCCCCACGCGCGAGAAGAACAAAAGTGGGAATATGAAGATTGGGGATTCGAAGCTAAGTTGCAAAGGAGGGTATCCAGCTTCTTTTCACCCAAGTCTTTTGTCTGAAGCTTTGGATATGGCCATTTGGCATGCCGCAGATATGAGTGCACAAAAAAAGGCCGTTCAGATGGCCATAGTAGTACAGTTGTTAGGGTTTTCGTCTACTTGATTTTGGCCATGCTTGGTCAGCCAGCACAGACAGGATCCGGGTTGGCTCCTCCAAGCTTTTTTCTCTTTGTTCTTTCTGCCCTTTGTGTGGCTTACTAGTTTAGTCGCCACAGCTAACAAAGGGCATTGATGCCACTAAGGTATATTAGTCAGCTGACAACAGCGGGTCTGCAAGGATCTGGGCTATAGGCGCTAAGACTTGTCAATTGATTGCCGGCTGATATATATCAGCAGCTTGGCTCCCAAAGCCAGCAGTCAATCAAGTCGGGTTGGGCTCGCACGTCTAACAAAAACACTACCTACGCGGGCAAAAGCTTCAGTTTTGAGTAGGAAGGCTGTGCTCAGCTGTGTGCAGGCTATGTGAATGAACTTCGATACACCTATGTAAGACCGGGGCCACAAAAGGCACAAACAGGTTCTTGATTTGCTTGATTGTCTACCTAATGGCAAGAGTCGCACATGAATTCTGGACTCTGGAATCGCACAACAGATATGGCTCATGCTTCCAGTCCTTGCTTCTGTGTCGGGGAGGTCCTTGGAGACTCGAGGCTGCAATTCTGCCGCGTGGTAGCAACTTCCTTCCTTCTGTTAATCTATGTTGCAAGCTAGCTAGCTACCTTGTAGTTGAATCGGGCTAGGCCGGCGTATCTTGACAAGATTCCTCTGTTTCTCTCATTATTCCTTGCATATGTTCACGCAAAATCTTATCCTAAATCTCTGCAAAAAAAAAAAAGATACGTATCTGTCCTTGTGCGACAGATGTCGGCACAGTCTCTCCTATCATGCCTAATTGTTTATTGAGAAGAGAGGGGGTCCAGGTTTCAAAGGAGCCAGGCGACATATGGAGGAGGAAAAGGAGCCATCTATTCTGACAACAGACAAAGCCCTGGAAGCTTCTAACTGCAATACGACCTTTAATCTTGATCCTTGCTTACCATGCTTGCAAACCCCTGCTTCGCCCAGTAAATTGTTTACTTCACAATCCCTCTTATTCATGCATCGACCGATATGGATCACTCTGTTCTAATAGCATAGCTTTTTTTTCTTTTCTCTTTTGTGTTTGAATGAGGCTACACACCTTTTAAGCCACCGTTTTGGGCTACTGCGTTATTTGCTACCTCCTCCTAGCAAAGAAACATATATTTGATTACTAATATTACTGTGGCTGAAGAGAAGGAGCCTTTGGCTGACCACTACAGCCCTTGTGTAAAGTATTTATTTGGTGCCACGGCTTGCATCGGTTGCCCTTGTCCAGACTGCTGCCCCCATCAGCGATAGGCGGCCATTCTAAAGAAATGTAACGTCTCTGGAATTCGACACCGTTCTCCGCCCTCCCTGCAGATCTCATCCCTTTGTCGCTCTTAGAAGCTATGAATCGCGAAGGGATTTCCCCTATATATCGCGGCCTGGGTTTTTATTTCTTCAACCAATGGTCTCCCGTACTGGCGGGCAGCTGGGGAAACCTCCCAAGCTGATTCAGGAATGCTTCTTGGCCTTTGTCTCCCTCGGGCCTCTCAAGCTCTTCTTCGGGGCGCGACATGAGACTCCAAGGATCGATGGCTATCTCCTAAATATGCCGTGTTAGCATTGGCCAAAGAGAGCCTAGATGTATGCCTAAGTGGCTTCGAATAAGGGCATATATTTCCGTTTGGCGATAAGCGCAGTCTGACTTGTAACGATTTTTTCTTGCACTTTTGGTGTAAGGTGGTGTGGCTGCTGATGAATATGTGGCGTTTGTAATCTGATGCGACCTTGTCACTGAGCATGAGCACCCTTACTCCCATCCATACAGGCTGGGCTCTTCTCTTAGTTTCGTGCAACACTGCTGTTTTTTTTTTTGCTTCGCCACAAACTTTATGCCTACTCCATCCCTAGCTCGGCATTTTTAACACATGCACTAATCTTGGCCCCGATATAAGTCCTTGTGAGCGATGCTATCCATTCGTCCATATGGAGTGCTATTCTACTATGATGCTTGGGTCTTTTTGCTTTCTTAATTTCTCCCCCTCGCTAGCTGGCCAAAGGTCTACCCGGATGAGGGAGCTTGTCTGCTATCAAAGGAATTGAATGAGCAAGCAAGTAAGCTAACATGTGAGATAAGACGAGATCCTACAGCAAAGCACGTACTCGCACAGCATAAACCACGGCATTTCGACCATGGAAAATGTTGGGACTGGTGCCCGACAATGCCAAGCAGTATGAGCGAAACATTGGTATGTATTGTGCCGCTATCACATGAGCTAGCGTCGGTGAAGTGAGGTGAGCTCACCATACAATACGGACATTTTTTGGTACTCTACATGAGAAAGAACCTGGATTCTTGTTTTTGAGGCCAGGTGGGGTGTGGTATTGGTCCATAAAGGCCTTTTTTATCACCAAGGTATCTTTTTTTTTTTTTTTTTTTTTCGTTCATCCCTTTTCCCCTCCTTTTTTTTCTCTTGCAAACTCTTCTTTACCCCTCCATTTGCTGATACGAACAGCTTCCGCGAGTTGTTGTGAAACACGGTCTGCACTACTTACCCATGTCCTGGGGAGGGAAACAATGCAATCATATAATTTTCCAGTATCGTCAGGCCAGGACTTTTAGGTGTAACACTCCATATGCGTACGCCGTGAAACGGACGCCCCTTCTCACAGGGACGTGAACGCCCTCCTGCTAACCGATGGACATGAGGACTCGAGAAAGAAGTCACATGTCCTAGTAGAGGAGACCGAACCGGGTCTTATGCAGCTTGGGTTTTCCCACCCACTCTTGCCGGGTTGTATTGTGCAAGTAATCTTGTACGAGCCCAAGGTTTACAGAAGAGTAATTGACGAGCAAGCAGCTCGTGGGGACACAGCATGCGAGTGTTAGGCGCATCTAGTCTCAACAACTTACAACAACGCCAAGAAAACTCTTGCTCTTTTCTCTCTTCCTACTCAATGTGTCCCGGCCAGACAAGAGCTGTCCTGAGGCCAAGTCTTAAAATAAACCTTCATCTACTTTGGACCAGCGCCAGGACCACCGACCAAGTAAAGAAGATTTACTGGGAGGAACTCATCATGCAAATTCCCTTTTTAGGAAACAGAAATGGCAGTGAGCTAGCTGCGAATGAAAGATGATAGCTACTTTGGAATGTTGATACAACCATAGATTGTTCTAGGCCTCGTGGATGCGGGACGCTAGAAGATTTTGGATTTGCCTTTGAGAAAGCCCACAGCTCTATCCCCTACCCTGTATTGGCGAAAGAACAGCGCGGGGATACTCTGTATCAGCAAACCAAGAGCTTCACGACGGCGAGTGTTTATCATTTGCAGCGATTTTCTGCCATGCATGATACGCATGAGTATGAAAGCTAGAACGCTCCATATGACTCATAAGCATCAACTACCAGGACTTTGTCCATGTGTTCCCAATTCACAGCTCTTTTTTTTTGTATGTAAAAAGTCGACTTGAGTTGTGCCCAATATAAATTAGTGCCCAACATGCATAGCTGCCATACAAGGTAGACACGCCTGTTATCAGCGACAAGTATTCAAGTGGTCAACTAATAGCCCAGAAATAGGGAGAACGAATCGGTGAGACCAGCCAGTATAAACGCAACGAGAATAATGGGTATATAGACCAGAGGGCTAGTTTAGTATTTGACGAGTCTGAGGCTTGGCTTTGGATAGCCTGGTGCTATGAAATGGTACGTCTACGGATCACGAAACAAGTATCCCACCAACAAAATCAGGATAAAGCGTCAAGAAAGCAGGCAAACGGTAGGTGTCTGCCAAATCTAAGAGGGAAAAAGAGAGGTGTAGTCAGCCCGTGCCTCGTCTATTTGTTTATTTAGGTGTGCTTTGCAAGCTCTAGCGGGAGTGAGGGCCTTCCCTGATATTGCTCGGGAATGTTTTGAATGAAGAGAGACCCGAGGAAGGAAAAAATAATAAATATCATAATAAACAATATAAAATAAACAAGAAAAAATATCAGTAAATAGAGTTTTTATAACGAAAAAAAAATCCGCACAAACAAGCAAATTTTCATAGACATTTAGGGGGTGCTTGCTTTTCCCGGCCGTTGATTCAAAAATTGATGGGGGGCCTCAAGTTATCCACACGCAAATTGTAAAATTGCAAGGTGCTATGATGTTCCACCCGGTCAGACCAGGGTTTTTCCCTGAAGTCGGAGGTAAGGGAAGGGGCAGTTCTGGTCGATCCAAGTCAAGTACTAATCAAGAGCCAAGAAAATAAAGAAGAGGTACGACGACGCAGGGATTGCAGCAAAGGAAGACGGCAGGGCAAAGAAGGCCAGAAACAAAGGATGGGAAAAGGGATATCTTGGTCTCATCAAGTGGCTGTGCGACAAGTCGTGTATAGCTAGAGGATCTACCAAGCCGACTTCGACCAAGACAGAGCAATGTCCATTCTCGAGACATTCTGAGGGCAGAAAGCGAGACCACTCTTGTCATCTTGAACCACACTGAATCATCTTGAATGGCTAGCTTTCTTTTACTGGCACTCCATGGCCATAGTACCGTGTTTCCGAGTCTGCATAACCTGAGGGGAGGGGCATGTCCCAAACAGCAAGAAGCTGGACACAGCCTCCAGAGATCATGGTAGAGGCAGGCCAATCTCAATCAGAGGGGGAGGGGGGTGTAGGAGGGTCGGGTCTCTTCGATCTGGGACTACATCGAGAAGGGCGGTCTGATTTTGGTTTTGCTCATATCATCCCATCCAACGGCGAGCCCAGGTTTTCTTTTCTCCAAGATCATGGGCTTGTCCTTGGCGAATTGCAGAAGAGGGGCGACAAAGGAAGAGCGCGTAAGGATTCGGCAGGATATCTGTTTTTCTTCTCTTTGCAGGAGGGCGAACACGAAGCTGCTGCTGTTAGATCTCTCAATAGCAAACAGACAGACTAACAGGTGCACTCCCAGTATCGCACCAACGAAGACAAGCAGGCAGGCATACAGACAGACAGACAGGCATACAGACAGACATACATACATACATTCATACATTCATACATGGCCGCAACCATTTGTGTGATCAGCAACGCTGTATATTCAGAGTGCCAGATCTCGCTAAGAGCAGCAAAGATGGAAGGAATAGTCTTAGCATCGCGCGATATAACATCATACATACTGAAGCACACTTCAACAAAGCCCTCTCGCTTTCTTGCTGGTAACCCAGGAACAGCAGAAAATCCACATTTTGCCTTTTGTGGTTGTGGGTTCTCCACTTTACTTTTTTTTATTCCCATTGTTCTTGCCTTCTTTGTGCATACTGTGTAGATTTTTCTTCCAATAAGATTCTCACTAATGAAATGCCACAGACCAACAGTATTATATTCATGCTAAGTGCCAAATATTAAACGTCAACCTTTTATGTATCCCTGCGATCCCCTTCAGGGCCTCCTCCAGAACGTCTTAGGGCGCTAGGTCTATGCTCACCGTCTGTTACCAGTGGCGACGAAAGACAAACCACTGCGCATTGGCGCTTCGCGTACGGGCAAATCTTGACAGAAACCAGGATTAGCAACGCAGAAAACCCTATGTTCTCTCCTTCTCACGGAGAAAGCGTCCTGGGGTAAGAAAGCAGAACTTTGTTTCTCGAGTTCCATTACATCCCCTTACGCTGCGTCGATCAGGCTAGCCAGCCTTGATGCTATGACGTAGTTTCGGAGCCGATGAAGAGGAGAGTCCGCAGCCAGGCGCCGAGTCCGCAGCCAGGAGTTTCTAGAAGTCAAGGCTAACAAAATGCCGGGCTGGGTGAGTATGCATTACCAACAAGCTACACCACTCTCACCCCTTCCACTGCCGGCCAAGAAGCACAGCAATGTTGAAGAGCGGCCTGCAAAGAAGTGATGCTTGCCACGGAGATGGGTCTGCTTGGCAGCAGTTTTGCACTGGTGTCGAAGTTGTGAGATTTTTTCACTCTCATTTTCTCCTCAGCTTCTTGTCTGTGCTTTTTTTTTTCATTTTTCCATGGTATTTTCGCAGCAAAGATCAGAGACCCAGATATACTGCTTGTTATATAGCCTTATATTTAGTTTTCGGTGAAGGGAGCAGAGACCCCGTTTCTTTTTTTCTCTACTCTGTCTTCCCTGAGAACAACCGGCACATGGAGATCTGTGCTTCTTCTCGTTGCTGTTTTTACGCAGGAAAAAGAAAATAACCGCAATTTGCCGAACACTCATAGGGCCATACCATCAATACTGCACAAGGCCGGGGAATTGCTATGATTCGGTGGGCTTGCCGATATCTGTGTGACATCCGTGCCTACAGACATACAACATAGCTCTATACAGTCCGTGATCATCTCCAGCTTCCAAGCCCACTGGCCAACTATATAATGGTATATAAACAATCCAATCTCGTGAGCTAACAACGCTCGGCTTAGCTGCGGCGCAGAACATGAGCTGTTTATATCCTCTGCCACGCTAGAGCATTGTAGTACAAACAGACATTCATCCAACATGTGTCTTGGAGCCTGACATAGCACGTACTTTCGGTCTTTTTCCCAGAAGAGACCTAAATGTGCGCTGGTCCAACGCCAGCCTCACGAGGTCGCTCCGGTATGCTTCCTGGTTTTAACGCGATATTCGGTGTATGGGTCACTGTTATGCAGATACACACTAGCCCGTGTGCTGTGTTGCATCGCTTTTCAACCAGCCAACTAGATCCAAGACAGGTAAGCTTCCCCCATCAGCCTACTGTCTTTAGTCAAATACACAGTACGATGCAAACACCCATCGTTAGCTGCATGTACACACCGGAATAGAGCTTCCGTCGTAGCCCTGCCAACTACAAGACCCGTGTCGGAAGGTCGCTGCTAACAAAGCAGGCGTTCTGTCGGTGTAATCTTTTGCGCATGGGTCAAGAATAGGAAATGCTGAATGCTGAATTCATGGACGGCCGTGAAACGGATTAGTCGAGCGAGGGTTCTAGTTGGGGCATTTTCCAAACTACTACCCTAGATGCTAGTTGTCAACAGAATCTCGGCCCTCGTTTGTCTTGCGCTTGTTATTCTAAGACGATAAGTCACCTGGTCTCCAAACCCACTGAACACCGTCACAGCGCCAACGTGCAATGTCATCTAACACGCGGCCTTTAGTGCATGTACAAGGAGCAGAAACGAGGCATGGGGCCCCTCTAGCCCACCCGGTTTATATCTTGTCCTAGCCAGAGTGAAAGGCAAGCATTGTGGCTGCCAGAGGTGGGTTGATATTCCACCAACAAGCGTGTATGACGTACTTTGAAGCCAGGATGAGACAATGTCCTTTGCTGGGCCCTTAAAGTAAAAGAAAGACAATGCAGGAAGAAAAGCACCGCCTGAGCGTGCAAAGAAGCGGTGTTGGTTGGGCTAGCACTTATCCTGCAGCGCCAAAGCGGCACGGAAACTAAGCCTATAGCGCAGTCAAGTGTTGAGACTAAGCAGAAGACGATCACTCATTTAGGCTCTAGAACAGTTACATTGGTCAAAGTCCGTGAGTTAGTGAGCATGTGGGCTTATTGGTAGGGTTAGGGCTCTACAGGACTATGGACCTTTGTCTATATTGTCGAGTTTCCCCTGGAAAACTAGCTGTCATAATTGGCATAGCAAGTGACAGCCCTTGTTATTGGTGATTGCACTTGTACCACTTCAGTAAATCATCGTCTTATGATACAAGAACTGTGGCTGCTTTCTGCTTTGGTGCTCGCACTGTGAAAATAGGGCCCTGCTCTTCTTCCCTTGATTGTCCATGTGCAATATTACACACTCTCTGTCTCCCTTGACTCTATGTACCAGGGAACGAAAAAAAAAACAAAAAACACGAGTGACTGGGCTTGAAAGAAGTATGATCTCGGCTGGCGGTTGTTTTGAGGCCCATCCTTGGCCCAGGTCCTGACAGGCGGACAACAAATTATTGGGCTGGCTAGTAGGGTGTATCAGTCACCCACCCTTGAAACTCTCGTGCTCCCTTTTATCATCCATTGCAAACGCCTGACACTAGTTGTTCTTTCTTTTTGCCCCGTCTCCTTCCTCCACTGCCTGCCTGCCGTGCTAAATGGCACTCTTCTCTCTTCTTATCGTACGAGTGTCTGCAGGCCTGCAGTGCAGGCGTTGTTGTATTGTGTTGTTGTGTTGGCTATGAGCTTGTATGACGAGAGGAAGAATAATGGGATAGCACACAGGAGCTTGGGATGAAAGGAGTTAGAATAGAATGTACGGTGTATGGATTCTTGTCATACGAAATGCCTTGCTATTAATCATTGTTTATTGAGGAGACTTGGTATGTCTTGGGATGTGATGGTGTAACCATCTGCCTTTATTTATAACTGCGGTGCCTGTCTGTATACGGTCCTGGCCTATGAGGTATAATCTACGCACTGAGATATCCTAACTTGATGCAGGTACTTTTCATGGATTATCTACTTCTCGTACAGTTCTTGTTCGCCTTGAACGTCAAATAAGTTAGGATTTGGTTGGGACGGACTGTCATAGCTTAGTACAAAATCAACCTAAAAAGGCGAAAAAAGAGCATGGCTGACATGGCCAACTAAATCCTTGAACTTACCAGACCATTGGTAGTTATCAATGCCCTCTCTAGTTAGTTGCTTTGCCTGGCTAATTAATCACACGCTCTATCTTTGGGGGGGCGTAGAGGCAGAATAGCCACAACCTCTACAAAAGCTTGTGCTACAACCTCGAGACCCAACTTTACTTTGACTTGCACACTTGAGCTTTCCCGGGCACTGACACTGACAGAGTAGAGCCAAGCAGGCCGGATATACCATGCCGCCTGTTGCCCACTGGCTTGGTCGGCCGATAGGGGCTTCGAATCCGCTACAAGCATACTTCATCTCCCAATTTCTCGCAGTTCAACTAACAAAGGTATCGTGAGTTGGGCACTATTTGCTTGGCCACATGAAGGCCACGCCCACCCACCGTTGTTCGTGAGCAACACATCTCAACGCCTAGTATCGTGCCTAATAGCTAGGCTGTCACCTGTCGTTGACTGGCTGATAAGACACAGCTGCCACTTCGCCATTAGCACCCACGTAAATCGCTGCTATCGTGGGACAAATGTGCTTTTGGCACCTGTCCTTTTTTTGAGGCTTACCTTGGACGCCTGCTCCAGACGCAGTAAAGATGTGCTAAGCCTTACATTCGTCTAGACAGGATAGTCTGTCTAGTACGGTGACAGCTCAGTGGCTGACGATACGTTGCATACAAACGAGGCCTACTATCGTTGGTTGCAAGAAAGCCTCTGCTGGGTAGAAGCGATAGGCAGCAGCTCGTCGAAGGAATATCCGCAACGGGCGGCTCTTGTCGTGGTGTCTTGATGTAGGATTAGCTGGGTGTATGAATACTGTGCATGCATGGATAGCCGTGTTGGTTTCTTTTACTCATGGAGGTGCTCTAGACTGTCGTTTTAGTGGTTGTCATCATGAACCTCAGCACAATGTTACCCATTGCAAGTCCAATGAAGCTCTACCCTTATCCTATACCATATCCAGTAGTATTATAACATGCATGACGTCATGGGACACAGTAGCGCCGTGTGTCCAAGTTTTTGTGTGCCCCTCCATTCCCTAGATAGCTCTGAGAGAATGGCAAGGGTAGGCAGGCCTAACAGCGAAAACTTTTCCTCCCCTGCCGGTCATGGGAACATTGAAATGATTTTTCCGTTGGAGACACTGGCTGCTAGCTTGGAATACTAGCTAGAACAAAGCTTTTACTTGGGTATGGGGACATGGCGAGGCGAAGCTCATGCTCCCTTTGCCGAGAAGACACACGCTTGCCATGTTCACTTGGTTTTTAGGCTGGGTTATTAGGGCTCTGGCTCTACAGATACTAAGGCTCTGCTGCTATCGCTAGCTTCAAGATATCGGCCTAAAGCGTGGGGGAGGGGAGGGGCGGATAGTCTCACCACCACTGCACTTTGTTTTTTTTTTTTTTATTTTTGCTGAACAGGATCTAGTCCAGAGATTGGTCGTTGATGACTGAACCTGCAATTCTACGAAACAGATAAAGAGCTGTGAGGGAAAGAGTGAGTGGGATGGGCATCAAGCAGGATTAGGAACGAGACCACGGGTGAGCCTGCTGTTTGGGCTGAGCCCACAGATATATTTTTGCGTAGGATCGGAGGAGGGTCGGTCTAAGGAACAAGGACAATGGGCAGGTGGAAATGGGACAAAGGAAGAAGTGTATAAGACTCTAATAGGACTTGGGGAGGATGGAAAGAGCATATGGCTTGGCTTGCTTGATACATGGCGCCTCACTGTGATGGATAGCGCTGGCGGACAAGGCAGCGTTACGGGCGGAAAGCGGAGCGCGCCGTCTTGGTCTTTGAAGTGGTCTCCGATGTTGAGAAAGAGGAAGAAATACATATACGAGGAAGGACTGTTGCCGCCTGTCTGTTGTTGCAAGGATGACTGGAAAATATTTTCGTGGATTCCATTGGCGGCAGTTTGACTGGCAAAGATGCAAAATTTTCTTGGTAAAATCAAAGTTCAGCCAATCAAGCGAGAGACGACTACTCCAACGCTAGTTATATTCGGCCCAAGACAATATTATTGCAGCAAGCGGCAAAGATGCGACCCTTTTTCTTACCACCCTACAATGTATTCATTGGCTTGGTACAGTCCGCACCCCGTCGAGTGACCTCTATTCTATTTGTGTTGATAGTTTGCGGAGCAGGGCTGGTTTTGGAGAGGCCGAGAAGAGCCGTTTTGTCTACACCTCTGTGTTTTTGGTGGAGCTTGGTACGAAAGCAGATAGCTCGCCATGTGTATGTATTAGCCTCCAGCCAAACTGAAGCCCAAGAAGACTATCACGAAGTCCAAGGTACCAAGGTATTAGTGCCCGCTCCTTGCTCATAAGTGGAGAAGAGAATGCTGTTATTTGATTGGTACGAATCTTTCAAAGCGGTAAAGGCGGTGAAGACGGTAATTTCTGTATTTTTGCTATTTTTGCCTACGAACAAGGCAATTACTGACCCATGTAGCTTTGACCGCCTGTGTGGCTCTCGGAACTGAAAGAAGCTGTATAGAACATGGTTGAGCTGTATGTGGCTACTCCGGACCCTCGAACAGTGCCGACTGGTTGTGAGAAAGAGGAGATAGACCTTGCGGTGCTATGCTTCCTTTCACTTTTCCTCTTTTCTCTTCGCATGGGTGTATGTCGCCATTCCTTTTCTTGCTTCGTTCTGATCTCGTACGGTATGAAAACGACAAACTCCCATGTACTATGCTATGCCTATGCAGGTATGTAGGCGTTGCCCGAAAAGGACGATCCTGATACGCACTGGCAGGATCAATCAGGGTCGTTGTCAAGCTCTTGAGCAAAAAAAAAGAAAAAAAAGGGTGACTTGGAAGCTGGGAATTCTCACCGCCGGTTCTCAGGGTTGCTTGCTGTCTTTCTAGCATCCCTACCGCCAGGAAACCAAGAAGCCTCTTCTTGAATGACATCGCCGTGCTCTCTTGTCTGATGGTGTGTATTGCTTTCTACGCACGGTAAGCTCCCCATGCTAAAGCGCAACTTTGGTACACCTCACATGTCTTTTCCATCTGTATGGCTGAACTTGGCAGGGTGCAGTAGGCGCTGCAGCTGCAATGAAGAGGATTTTTCACCGTACATGTACTGTATGTTAAAAGCGCGTCTTAAGAAACCCCCGCTGGCCGGTATTTGCCCTAACAGCCTTTTATGTGGCATCTAGCTATCAAGGCAAAACTGGCCCATTAACGACGACTTGCTAATACATGGATAGAGCAACATCCGAAAGAAAGGAAGCAACAATAAACACAAGGCCGTGCCCAGCACCCACTGCCCATACTGACAACATGTATGTATCTTTGATGTGTAGCGCCCAGCACATAGAATGGATGAGTTGGCACTGTCACAGCAAGCAACTTGCGGTCTGGAGCCCTGTCAGCTAGAGTCTACCAGGCAGGCTCCTCAGACCCATTGCTATGGCTGAGGATAGCCAAAGGGTGGGGTGGACAGAGAGGATCAAAAACTCGGAATCCCAATCGTAGGTAGGCGTGTGCGTTACTCATGCATGTCCACGATGCATTTGCTGGTACAAGGGCTGATCTGACGGAATCATTTCAGTCCTATTGTACTCTGGATCCACAGGCCGCTGCAGAATGGAGGAGGGTAGATGTATGTATATGTGTGTATGTGTGTATGTGTGTATGTGCATGCGTGTGTGCGTATGCGTATGCGTGTGGATGTGGGATAGACTGCAGCAGCACCAACACCAATGAAACAATATTATTAGGGCTTGTGTGAGCGACTGGCCGTGGACAGCTAATGTGGAATCAGGGCTTGATTCTAGGGCTATATCCCACAATATTGGTCTGCATGTCGAAATGTGCGTTCGGGTGCATAGAGGCAAAATCAAACTCTTTTCCCAGCTCCGTCTCCAAGGGCCAAAGCTTCGGATCCGGACTCGGAAGATGCAGTATAATGACAAGATTTTGTAGATTAGAGGCTAGCCGTGCAGAGAACCTCGGCATCTTCCAAGGTAGATGGTCTAGTTGCCTTGTCTATGATGTGCTTGTTTTGACTCACGGGACATGTGTGTGTGCGTGTGTCAATATGGGGCGACTGGTAGCGAAGGCCAAAGGTCGAGAACCTTACTACATAGCGCTAGAAACACCTGCGAGCCTGGGGTATCAAGCTTCCCCATTGAGTGAGTTGTTCTTCTCTGGGGATCTAGAAGCAAGAATGACCGTCACATGACCAGCTTCCCAGTGCGAACACGCACAAACAAGCCTAGGCTGACGCTTGGGAATACATGCTTTAGTCATGTGGTCCGCACAAGAGCACAAGGCGAGACAGATTCTCACCGCTCGAATGACGCCCTAGCTAGTCTTGGGCCTTATGTAACGCCTCGGGGCAAGGCCTAGTTGATGTTTTCTGCGCGTTCGTCGCCGCACCCGCCCTAAGGTTAATCCTATGGTGTTCAGGAGCCTCAGATATCTAGGGGCCCTCAGATCTCGTGAGTACCCCATTGGTGTCACAACTACACAGAGAAACAGTACACTGTACACAATATAGCCAAGGGCTAATCAGGTGACGGCAGTTTCACTAGACAAGCCCAGTAAGAGTATGGTGTAACCTAGACGAACAAGCAGCTAGGAAAGGAACTATTATAGCTATAATACTCGTGTCACATAGTACCGCACAATAATCGGAGGCCGGCGCCATTATGGTTGCAACTTGTCATGCCGTAGTAGGTATGTCCAGCCTGGAGGTCCACATCTAACTGCTCACCAGATTGGGTCGCTAGCAAACTGTGCTGACGTGGCCTCAAAATGAAATGAAGAAGAAAACTCTCCTATCTCAAGTGTGATGTAACCGCATAAGGGCGAACTGTGGGCTCATACGCAGAGGTGGTACCAGTACAAGATCCAGCAGTGCTAGTCGCTGCATACAGTTGTGTACATGTACTTGTGTTGATGTAATCGTAGCCCGATATCCTGTTTTAGTTTCTCCACACTGCAGCATTTTCCACCCTCATGTGGCTTGTTTGCTGCGACTGACATATCGGTGCTCTTCGCTCAACCGTTAAACACACCATAGCGCCACTTCCCAGCAACTTCTCGGGAACATATGCCAGCATGTATTTTCACTTTCCGTTTCCTATCCCCGCCACGTCCAGCGACTCTCGCCCTAATGCCACGAGCACGTGGGCAGAGTTGATTAGGCAGAAGGCTGCTGTCCCAGTCTCATTGCCAGCCAAATGCCCGCTGCCGTCGTACTGGATTCGTGAGGCGTGCGATGCTTACAGTAGCGGGGAGCTTCCAGATGCCGCAGATGTTGTAATTGTTGGTAGTGGCATTAGCGGCGCGATGGTAGCCTGGAATCTCTTGCAAGAAACCGCAGAGCCGATTTCGATTCTAATGCTGGAAGCTCGTGACGTTTGCTCTGGCGCAACCGGCCGAAATGGTACAACTACGTTCTGCTAAGTAATGCGCATTCTTAGTCTAGGCTTATATTGACCGTGGGATAGGTGGCCATACAAAGGGGGATGTGTACTTTGGCTACTCGGGCCCTGGTGAAGACGACGAGAAACTCAAAATCATCCGCCTCCAGGAAGCCAACATCAGGGATCTCCACAAGATTGCAAACGAGCTAGGAATCGAATGCGGCCAAGAGAAGTGTGATACTATTGATGTTTTCTACAGCCAGACGACGTGGGACAGCTGCAAAGCCTCCATCACCCGGCTTGAAGAAGACGCCCAGGACTCTATTGGAACAAAGCACTTGGTCTATGAGGCAGCAAATTTTCCCGCCTATCGCCAGTGCTTCACGTCAAGTAAGGGGCTCCAGGCCAAGGGCATTGTTGAGTATCCCGCGGGGAGAATCTCAGGGTACAAACTGGTCAGAGGCATCTTGGACAAGTGCGTTGAGAAAGGCATGCGAATTACCACCCGATGCCCTGTCACAAAGCTCGACAATAGCCAAGGCGATGGGTGGAGCGTCACAACGCCTCGGGGAGTTGTGAGCTGTAAGAGGGTTGTCCTAGCTACTAATGGATACACTGCTGGGCTCAGCTCCGTCTTCCACAAGGCGGTGATTCCTGTTCGCGGCGATGTTGTTGCTGTGCGGGCAACCCCTGAGGTTGAGAATGCCATGACCAACAATAGCATGAGTTTCATTTACTCGGAGAACGACTTTGAGTACATGACTATACAGCCCAAGGCAGAGAGTGCACCCTACAAGACTCTTATTCTAGGCGGCGGTCTATCTTACGGGCCGTCGGGTGTGTCACCAAATTTTGGCAACACGGATGATTCTACAGTCAATGAAAACACACAGGACTACCTGAAGAGTCTCCTGCCACGCATATTTGGGGAGAACTGGGGCACTGATGATTCTGAACAACGCGTGGAAATCGGCTGGTCGGGCATCATGGGGTTCACTCTTGACGGGGCGCCATTAGTGGGCGAAGTGCCTGGTCAGCCGGGTCTCTGGGCCTCGGTGGCTTTCCAGGGAAACGGCATGACTATGGCTATGAAATGTGCAGAGGCGCTTTGCAAAATGATGGCGGGCAAGACAGACGAGCTGGAGTGGTTCCCGCGGTCGTTTTGCCTAGCTGAGGAGCGGCTGAAGACGGATACTTTCTGGAACGAGTTTGGCCAGAGACAAGAGTAACACCAAGGCAATACTTGCTTTTTTTTAGGATTTCTTTTCCTCTTTTTTTCCTCTTGTTCTAGGCATGTCTTTGAATGGATAAGCAAGACAGCTGTTGCGATACCAATGGGTGTGTTTCCGATGTGCTATGCTGGAGTTCCATGCCCCTCCCCTGTTCTGGTTGAATGACAAATATTCAGGTTTTACTTGCATGTGTTAGATTAATGCGTCGTCACTGGTTTAGCCCAGCCAGTAGCCACTAAGCCAGCCAGCCAGCCAGCCAAGCCAAGCCAAGCCAAGCCCGGCCAATCAGCCAGTAAGTTAAGATCAGCCAAGGTCAAAGATATACTAACTTCAACTTCAGATGAAGCTGATTTGAGCCCGGGACCAGGCCAAGGACCCAGGATGCGCGAGCCATGCCAGCCAGCCAGTCGGCAAGGAAAGGAAAAAGGAAAAAGGAGAAGAAAAAGGAAAAGAAGTCAGAAAAGGCAAATGACGAGACACTATTGGGAAGAGCAAGGACACACGACATTTCCGACGTTGTGGTTCTTCCCCCTCTCGCGTAGCGGCGTAGCCCAGCGTTTGGGTCTTTTAGTCGGAGTTATGGCTTAATTTGGGCAATATCGGTATAAGAGAGGACCAAAGATTCGGGATTAGGATGGGGGGAGGGTGGGAGGTAGTTGGGAGTGGGAATAAAAGGGAGAGGGTGAAGTGGGTTTAGATGGGTGAATACAAACACACACACACACACACACACACACACACACACACATACACATATATATGAAATGGAGGGCCCGGCCCGCTCGTGCCCTCGCGAGGCTGGGGAGCTTTGTTAATTAACAAAGTTAGAGCCTGCGCACGAGGAAGACAGAAGAGGCGGATGGAGAATGAAGGGTGTGTTGTTGTCGTGATCAGACAGGCAAGCCCTCAAGCCAAGCCTGAGGAACAGGCAAGAAACGTCAGGAACTTGTAGCCAAGTCCTTGGGATTTTAACGAGAAGATACCGAGCAGGCAAGGTAAAGTTGATCAGCATAAAGAAGTTCTAGATAGGGGGGAAGGGGGGGGAGAGAGGAAACGAAGGGAAATAGGACATGGTCCCTAAAATTTGCGGTAACCCTATATCTGGTAACCCTAGTTGTAGATGAGTTAATCGTGCAGCACTAAAGCAGCGTTTAGACTGTTGTAAAATGGGGTTGGGGTTGGAGTTAAAGGTGGGAGAAGAAAATGAGCAGGGGTGTATACCTAGGGTTAACAAGGGTTACGCTGGGAGGCAGAGCAAGAAGGGCGGCAACCAACACAAGACGAAGAGCACGGGACGCGGAAAAACAGGAAAAAAAGTTTTCGTTAGAAAGGACGGGCGAGCAGAGGAGCAGAGGAGCAGAGGAGCAGAAAGAGGGGGAATGAGAGAAATGAAAAGTGGATGAAATAACGTGAGTGGGAGGCCGAGACCTGGGCCCAATGCAGTTGGCTGAGAATATGACAGAGCCAAAGGCGTCAGCATACTTTGTGCCGCTACCCGGGTCTTGGCTTTTGCACGTAAACAAGCACGTTGCGTTGCGAGCAAAAGGTCCCGACAGTTTGGGTGTTGAGTGGCTTGACAAAGGGTACGCTAGCTAGGTTGAACAAGGGCCAGGTCAGCTCAAGCAATTTGAGATTGAGCGAGGAGGAGAGCTGGAAGAGCTGGCCAGGTTGACCCTGTCAAGCCGCCGTTTGCTTGTTTTACTTGCGAGAAGACGGTCGAGCGAGAGACATGGAAGACAGAGATGGGCATAGATGAAGATGGACGGGACGGCGAGAGATGCAGAAGCACGCACACATGCACACACATGCATACACGCACACACGCATCTAGCCACACAACTGGCTTCGGACGTTTTGCCCTTGGTTCTGTCTTGCTCTCTAGAGCCAGAGTCGCACCCGGGGAAAAGAGGGAAGAGAAGTGGACAGAGTCAAAGCAAAGCCAAAGTTACATTTGCGAGTGGCAGGCCAGGTCGTTGGGGTCGGGTCAGGCAGGCCCAGGCCAGAAGAAAGAGCCCAGCAGCAGCAGCAGCAGCAGCAGGCATCTTTTTTCTTTCTTTCTTTTACAAGGGAGAGATGGAGCAGTCTATCTGGTGGCCCTTCTCTCTTTTCCTTTTCCTTTTGGCCTTCTTCTTTGCCTTTGTAAAAGAAGCAAGGCAAGAAACGGGGGAGGCTAGGACGACAGGCATGTGGAATCATGCATGGCATATTGCACGGGACTGCATGTGCAGCTTGACCAGAACTTGAGCAGAGGGGAACGACCGCGGAGGCCATAGAAGCCCGAGAGATCAGAGACAGCACCGCGAGGAGAGAAGAGACTTTCCAACTGCACGTGTCGAGACAAAGAGGAGACAGCACGAGAAAGGAATCCACATCAACCCATCATATTATCTCCACCATAGTCATATCATTCCCCATACCACGCACGAATCCAGCTGTAACGTTCTCCTCGCCCGGCCATTTGAATTTCTAACTTTCTCTGATATTCCCACGTCCCAGTTCTACGGGGGCTCTGCCCATGTGCCAGCCAGAGGGATGTGGAGGAGACAGGAGGAGAAAGCACGGGGAACACTCTGACTTGAGGCTTTAAGTTGAGATTGCTTTTTTTTTTTTTTGTTTTTATTTTTTTTTCGGCTAGGCTCAAATGACGAGCGAATTGGAGATACGAAACCACAGTGCTGGAAAGGGGAGAAGAGCAGAATAAGAAAATACCGACGAAGCTGCTGCTTGCATATTGGTGATTGCTTACACACCACCGACCGGCCAACAAAACAAAGCCCCAAGCCCCAAAAGTCCTTCCAGGACTTCCACAGAAGCCCAAGCCCCTCTCCCCTGCTACCATTGTTTCCCTTGTCTTCCCTGCTCTTGTTCCCTCTCAGGAAAAAATAGGTTCCTCTCCCTCGGGACCATGACCCAGCCAACCAGCGCTCGGCTCTGCTCTGCCTGCTCTCTGTCCTTGTTTGATTCCCTTTGTTGTTTTGTTTCGTCTTGTACCCAGGAAATGCTGTACCGACCCGACGCTCTGTTCCTGTGTTGCTTGAGAGACAGGCTGGGAAGGGGCAGTCTTGCTGTTATACGCTTGTGGACAAACATGCTGTAGCCTGGCTTGGCCTGGGCAGATCAATCTGCAATTCTCACATGCGCAGGTGCTCGGAAAGGGATAGAGGCGCGCTGAGGTTTGGGAACTGTCGCCCTCGGTTTCTGCTGAGCCGGTGGTGGCCTTGCAGAGATTTCAGGATGGAAATACTAGGGCTCGATAGATAGGGTTTGTGCTATATAGCGTGTGATAAGTGTCAAGCTAACCAACTCCTCTTGAGCTTGACAGCTTCTATTGCTTGTTTATTTTTCATTTGATTTTACCACTTTTTTTCGTTTTTTACCTGCACTCTTTCGCTCTTCCACCTTTTGCTTTTTCATTCTCGTCTTTCTTCCTTTTCCTTCGTCTTTCTTCCTCTCTCGACCTTCTAAATGACTCGCTTTCGTACTGCCTGTCTTTGCCTGTCTCTCTGTCGCCCCCTTTATTCTCGGGCGAGACCATGCATGTGTTATGCATGCATGCAACGCATTAACAAGAACCTTTTTTGCTCTCTTCTCTTGTCTTCTCCATCATCTTTGATTGAGCTCCCCTGCTCTGCTAATTGTTGGCATCCCTGCTGTTCTATGGCTCTCCGTGCTTTGATTTGATTGTATGCATGCAAAGAAACAGAAAAGAAAAAGCCAGTCACGGTTACGCTGGGCTTGGTATCAGGGAAGAAAGAGTGCGACTAGAACCGCCTAAAAGGGAAAACTTACTTGAAGCTGTTCGTCTTCACTTCGAGCTAGGCGCAAAGAGAGACGGAAGCCAAGCGAGATAAAAGAAAAGGTTAGCTCGACAAAGCCCATGCCCGGGTTTGTATCTAGGCTGGCTGGCTGGCTGGCTTGGCTGGCCGTCCTAATCTCCAATTGCGTGAGATGAGCTGGTTTCTTTTTGCTTTAATTTATCTCTCTGTATCTTCTTCTTTTCTTCCTCAACTTCCCCTGGCCATCTTCCTGCCCTCTTCTGCAACATTGGCATAATATTGCCGTGGATCTGGACTTGTCTCGATATAGACAAGGCTTGTTTGAACATTGCTGGGCCCAGTCTCCTGGGCCTGCTTTTTTAAAGAAGAAAAAGGGAGTTGGAGAGAAAAGAATTGCTGCCACAGAGACCGGCCGTACTTTTGCCATGTAACTTGGGGCTTGGGTGGGAGATGCCAAAGCTTGGTCTGCTTGCCGCTGTGCTTGTGCTGTGCTGGATACGAATCTTCAACATTAGCACAAGCGCTTGCTTATATTAGCACATGCACACATACATGCACACACTATAGCTCATGTTCGAGAGCCTCAAGTATGTTCGCTCGTCTCTGTCTCGTTGCTTATGGACAAAGGGGGAAAGAATCCAAATAGAGAAACACTGTAAAACACACACTAAACCTAACACATCTCGTCTGCCAACATTGACCAACTTGTTCACTCATCGTTGCAAGCTCCCACTACTACCGTTTCTCCAACTCTCTCTTGTCTTCTCGTCTGGCACCCTTGCCAACAGCTTATACATACATTTATTTCTGCCTGGCGTTGCTGATTCGGTTCCCGCGGCAAGCTTACCTCTCGGACAGGCTGGTCGCCGTCCCCATCTTCTACCTTATTCTCCTCTCTTCGTTTATCTCTCTCTCCCTCCCTCCCTCTCTCTATCTCCTTCTACCCCTAGTACAGACTTCTACCAAGCCACCCTCATCAGAAGAAAAATAAACGGCCAAAAGGCACAGACCCGAGGAAAACTAAACACAACACCATCCTTTGAAGAATAACGCAAACAAGCCCTTGGCATTAGGACCCGTCTCCTCTGATTTTTTTGCTTCCATCACTCCTCTGCTTCCCCTGCTGCTTTCCAACCTCGAGAGTAATAACAACACAAAAGATAAAGACGGAACCCCCCCCCTATTGCCCTTGTGAATCAACGCACAGCAACCCAAGGCTTCAGTCGCCAGTCCAGTCCTCCTCTTCCTTCCTCCACTCCCTCAGCTCTAGAGCTCTGCGTATCTACCAGTCTAGGTTTCTGCGTCATAGCTGCAACATCAAGTAGCAACCGGCCGGAATCTAGCATAAGCTGCGTACCCAGTCTCTGGTCCTCGTCTCATCCTGTCTCTCCAAGTGTGTCTGTGTGTCTCTCCCCTTCTCTTCTAGCCTGTTCTCTGTTCTCTTCTTCTTCCTTTACTTTATTCTGTCCCCCTTTATAGAGACACCGTGCTGCAGACAAATCATTGCCAGTCACTTGGTGTTGTTCTGTGCTGCTACCCACTACTCCCCGGGTCTGGACTGCCTCTTCCCTCCATCCCTAGGCCTCTAGCTGCCCATTGCACATCTTCTTCTGGTCCCTCTTTTTTTCCTTTTATTGTTTGGCAAGTCACTTGGATGGCTGGCCCTTTGAGACTTTTACTTCGTCGTTGTTCATCCTGCTCTAAATCCTCTTCTGCTGTCTTGTCTTGCCCTGCCCGACATCTCCCCCCCTCCCCTTCTAACAGGGTCCTTGATATAGTCACGCCCTCTACTCTACGCTCCACACACACACACGCACACATCCCCTCTTCTTCCTCCTTTCCTCTTGATTACTGACCCGGCCTGTGATCCATTCTCTTCCACTCACCGCGTTTCCCATTGCAAATTTCTCCCAAGTAGCTGTGTTGTCGATTTGCCTACCTGATACATATCCTTTTTTCCTTTTTTTTTCTCGAAATACCACACCCTCTCCCCCCCTCCTTGGTCTCTGCCACCTCTCTGCCTAGCCTGACTTGGTCTTGGCTTTTCCTCCATCCATCTGGGCGGTCCATCGTGCAGCAGGTCATTGCAACTTGACAAACCTCTGGGTTTAGAAACCCACACTTCCAGCTCCTTGAGGCATAGTGACAAGCCTATCGAGCCTAAAAAAAGAGATCGCAGAGCTTAGAACCGAAAACCTTTGGCTGGACGTGCTGGCCAGCTAAAGACACAGCAGGAGTTAGAATAGAGGCTGGCTGATCAAACATAGTGATAATCACAGTCCAAAGCAAAGCGTGCTGGAGTGACAGGGGCCAGGTCGCCGGTTTCTTGACGATAGCAAGCCAGCAAGCAAGCTGGTCGAACGGGTGATATTACCCTCTGCTATTGCTGCTAGAACCACAACTGCAGCCACAGGTTACAACCCTCCTTGACCATCCACTGGCCTATCTGCCATCGATTGGGCTGCTATTGCTACTGCTACTGCTACTGTTGCTGTCACACTCATACACCCACTTACCAACACGCAGCCTCAATCTATTGCAGTTGAGCTACTTATCAGCAGAACATTCTGCTGGTCTTTGTATACACAAACTGCTAAACAGGTGTCTCTCGCTGCTTGCTTTTCACCTTTAGGCTTTTGTCCTGGCTTTTCCATTATTTGATTACTGTTACTTGACGTAAAAAGCCCACTGAAAAAAGGGTGTAGGCATTGACATAGATAAACAAGGCAACAGAGCGCAAGCTTCAACGCTCTGGAGAGGGGCCTTTATTCAAATTAAGCCCTTAGACCAAGGTCACAGGGCCCTCCTCTGTCTATTGCTCTCTCTGTCTGGCGATTCCTCTCGCCGGTTATTTGTACGCCAGCAGCGCCCTTGGCATTCGCTTATAGCACTGCTTATAGCACGTCTTATAGTAGGCGTCAACAAGCTAGAAGTTACAGTCTACAGGCTATAGACTGCAGACAACAAGCTGCAAACTACAAGCCAGTCCAGTTCGTCTCTTCTTGTCTTGCACCCTCCCACTCCTCCACTTGACAGGCACACACCCACATATATTATCTCTTCTTCTTCTTATTATTCTTATTCCTGTCCGTATCCTCCTCCTTCTTCTCCCCCTTCTTGTCTCCCCTCTTGCCTCTTCTCTTCCTCACTTCACTTCTTCTCTTTCTCCTTCTCCCCTTTCCACTCAAGTATATATGTGCATCTCTGCCTTTCCTTTGCCCTTATGCTATAGCTCCTCGCCACCACCAAACATCGTGAAACTTGTTCCAACTTGCTCAGCATTTCTATCTCTTGTCTCGTGCCTGTCATGTCGGAATCCCCGCCTCACAAAGCTATGCGGCGATCCCGCACCCACCAGAGCCCACAGGATAGTCTTCAGCGGGATGGATATAGTAACAGTAGCAGCAGGAACAACAACGACGACGAAGACCAGCAAATGGACAATATCGCTGCCACAATGGATCTGGCCGAGACCATCAGCCTGACCGAGAGTATACGAGGACATGTCGAAGAGGCTGGCCTGCGCTACCATGCTTACCATGCCGGAAAGTACCCGTTCCCCAATGATGTCGTTGAGCAGGACCGCGATGACTTGATCCATCATGTACTGGAAACAATTTGCGGCTCTGTCTATTTTGCCCCCGTTGAAAACATGCTCCGTAACGATGGTGCAAGAGCTTTGGACATTGGTATGTCTTGTGTGTTGTATTTTGCCCTAAACCCTCCGCTTGTGTCTATTCACTAACGAATTGCCTCCAGGGACTGGCACTGGTGCGTGGTGTCTGGCTAGTAAGTATCTTGCATCTGTTGAGCATGTTATTTCTCCTCTCATCTTCTCTTTCCTGAAACTAACTAGCCCGCTGCCCAGTGGCCGACTTGTTCCCCCAGGCCACCTTTGTAGGCTCCGACCTTTCCCCCATCCAGCCTGAGACCGTCCCTCCCAATGTGCAATTTGTCATTGACGACTTTGAGCATGAGGAGGGCTGGGCCGATGATCCGGAAACCTACGACTATATCCACGCCCGTCGCGTGCTGATTACTGTGTATGATGTGGCCACACTGATGAAGCATGCCTTTGAGTATGTAGTCTTCTCCCCCCCTCCTCCTCTGTCTCTTCCTATTGCTCTTCTCCCCGCTCTTCTCTTCCCCATATTTTCCCTCCTTGTAACTAACTTTGCCCGCTTCCTCACCCTCTTCCGCCTGGGCCCAAACAGCCATCTCAAGCCTGGCGGCTGGATCGAGCTCCAAGAATTCACCAACACCATCGAATGCGACGACTCCAGCTACACCGAAGAAACAACCTATCGTGTGCGCGATTTCATGCAACTTCTCGGCCAGGGCCTTGCTGCTATCGGCACTGACATACACGCCAGCAACAACATTGAACAGCATCTGACTGCCGCTGGCTTCACTAATATCACTCGCCAGCAGTTCAAAGTGCCCGTAGGCCGCTGGCCCGAAGATGATGTGAAATCGGCCTGTGGCGAAATGCACCGCGAGTCCATGCACGAGGGACTTGTTGGACTGGCCCGCAAACCGCTTAGGGCCCTTAATTGGACAAACCTCCAGACCGAGATGCTGTTGGTTGAGGTCCGCCAGCACCTGAACGATAGTAGCTTCCATGTGTACATGGTGTTCAACATTATCTGTGCCCAAAAGCCGTACGCGTGATGACGTGCTAGTTAATTCCTAGCAACTAACCGCAGATATTTCTCACATCAACAACTTGATGCGCGAGAAAGCCATCAAGCAAAACAACTTAAACATGGTGACAAGGAAAGAGAGAGAATAGACCTGGGTTCCGGGCTTTTGCGGGGGGAGGGTGGCATTTTGGACTTTGCATATAAACATAGAAGTAGACATGGACTTGGCTGGACTTAGACACTGGCATGCGTCGGATACGCGGGCCGACAAGGGCTATTGGCAATAGAGCATTAGTCGGATGGTGGGAGCTGGCTTGGCTGGTAGGTGTACTAGTGGCAGTGTCAGCGGTTCTTTTTGTTTTTTTTTTCTTCCTTTTTTAGGGTCTACTTTTCTTTGTTTTGTAGGAAAGGCGGTTTTTGTTGCTTAGTTGGTTCTATTGTATTTGTTTCTGGCTTGACATTTTGTCAAGGAGCCAGCCTATCAACACTTTGTTTCTATTATTAATACGGCTGTCAATCAATATATCTTATAAGATCCTCTTCGCCCGGCCACAGTTCATATTTCATACTTCACACACATAGCCTTTCCCGCCTTTCCGTGGCCAGCGCTATAATAAGCCAGATGGAAAGGCGGATACATGGGTTTATACATACTGTTGATACTAGCTGCCCGAGCGCCAAGTTCTCTATACCTGTTGCCTCTGGGATATATCTGAATCTGCACCCTCATTTCCCGTTGCTGCCCTCCCGGAGGTCGAGACGTTAAGCTGAGATTACGTTTAGGTGCTTCAAGACTCGTCGGGCTTCTCAAGCCTAATGAGTTAAGTAGGCCACATTCAGCTCTATAAGAACTCGCATGTTCCCTCCTTTCCTCAAGTAGTTGGAATAGAAAACAAGTAACTTGGATTAAACACGGTCGATTCTAGCATCTTTATTTAAACAGCAAAAGACACCTCAGTACGTCCCTTTGTTCTTCATTCACCTTCATTTGCCATCATATGCTCCCTAGACCGAGGCACAGATGGATACCCCCATTCAATCTTCTTCGTGTCTGCAAAATCCCAGTATCCCCGGCCACCCTCCATGAAGATCAATTTGCGAGCATGCCATGAGCCCACCATTCTGCTCGTGTAGGCCTCAGTATTAGGTAAGCCCTCAAGAGCCAGCTGTTCACGAACATGGAAGTGGCTTTCCTGGAAAAAAGGCTCTCGGAATACTTGCTTGAGAATACCAACATCCTTCACTCTCCACGAATCCCAGAACGCGTAGCCTTGATGCCTCAATACCCACCGCTTGAATGGGCTAAGTGGTATGTTGTTATTATTGTTGGTGGTGCCTGTTCGGCACACCCATCGCCACACGTCCTCTGGTCCGGAGTCTTCTTCTGGCATCCAGGCTGGAGTCATTTCCATGTTTCGATGTGAGAATGGGGCAAAGTCGTGGCCGTGAAGCAAGGCGTTATTGGGCAGCTCCCAGCAAATGGGCCAAAATGAGCAGCTTCTCGGGATGGAGTCGCCGTCATGTTGACGTTGAAGAATAGCGCGACGCTGGGTGAAATCAGCGGCAGTGATGACATCGTGCATAAACTCCAGGCCTGTCTCAATAACGTGACGCATCCATGGGGAGTGACGCTTGTCATACTCAACCATGTGGAAGCCATATGTGATGTCATGGCGCGCAACATCCCGGAACGCTGGTCGCCGCGCAAAAAAAACAAAAGTTAGTTTTATCAGACGCATATTGTGGCAGTAAGCTAGGCAGTAATGGAACAGCTACAAAACAGTCCAAGTCTAGCTAAACTGGGCTAATCAGGGCTCTTTGCTCACCTCTGTACACATCAACTCTAAGAACATCAAATACAGATGCGATCTGCTCCAGCTCCCAGGGCGCAAAACAACTACGGAACTCCCTCTGCAGGGTCGACCGGCCGGTAAATGTCTCGGCCGGGTCGTGGCCAAACAGCACGCAGAACAGCTCATAATGATACAGCGACCGTTCAATACGTGTCCGCTCCGACTCGGTTGGCATGTAATCTGGCGAAAACAAGACCGACGTGTTCCAGCCCGCCAGGTAATCTTCGTTGTTTCTCTGCATGCAGTGGCCGATGAACGTGTCTGCGAAGCTCTTTACTACAAAGTGCAGCGGTATTAGTGCTTGCAGGTCCGAAATGGTGCGCACTTCCGAAGCCGATATGAAGACATCTTCTGGGTGGCCAACGAGGTACTTCTGAAGGAACTGGCGGGCCGCAGCACCCTGTGGGTCCTCACTTATATGGGGCAGCTTCCGGGCTTTTTGGACGAGAAGGGCAGCGGGGAGAACGGTGGGGTGAAAAAGGCTTGAAATAACGTGACTGACGATCCAGGACTCATGCTGGCCAACGATTGCATTCATAGCCCTGCATGACATGGACACGGCTATGAGGTCTTTAGGAAGCTGCACAAAGACCAAGATGCGTGTGATGATCTCGGGCGGCAGGTGCAGCAGACTAAGCGAAGAAAAGGGTTCACCTGGGCCCGACATGATCGCGCAGTGTTGGATGGGGGTAGAGAGGGAGGGATAGTAGACGTAGACTTGGATTTGCGGCTTCGGCTCCCCACACGACGTTTTGGTGAGGTTGAGGCGGTCTAAAGGCGGTCAAGCTTAAGCACAGCAAAGGAGCCGGCAAAGTGACGTCGATATGCAATAAGATGTGCGTTAAAGCAAGCTCTCTGTGTCTGATGTAATTCTTGCAGAGCACGAGCCAGCTTTGATAACTTTGATAATCAAGAAAGCAACAAGCAAAAGCGAGGACGAGGATGAGGATGGGAATGAGGAACTTGGATATTAAAAATAGAGAACAAGAAGAAGCACACAGCAACAGATTAAAAGCGTGGGGGATGCAAATATTTAGGGGGGGAAGGAGTGCCTGTACATGTCAAAGGCCTGTCAGCTCTTACCCTTACCTGTCTTATCGCCAAGGTGGGATAAGCAATGAATGAAAGAACTGAAAGAACTGAAAGAGCTAAGAAAAATCTGAAAGGACTAGGACTCCAAAACCTGACAGAACTGAAAGAACTGAAAGAACTGAATGACAGAACTGAAAGAGCTCAAGGATCTGAAAGAGCTGAAAACTTGAAAGACATGAGACTAAGTGAAAGACGAGCAACGAAAAAGGAAACAAGCCTTGGCTTCCATCAGAATCTGGGCTCTTCCATGAAAGCCTGCTGCTAGTCATACACCTGCCGTGGCCCCGGAGTCAGGTTGGGGTTGAGGGGAAGGCCCGCCCAACTAACCCTAGACCCACCCCAAATTTGTCAGCCTTGTCCTTGTTTCTTCCTGGCCTGGGCCCCAGCCAGTCAAACCGCCGCCATATCAAAAATAAGGAAAAGTGGCGCCAGTTTTGCCCACGTGTGGCGTCAGAAACGTTCGATTAGAAACGCCAGCCAATCACAACCAAGGTATTTCAATCACTCAGTCATAGCCAACCACTTTTGCCGTTTCGAGACGCTTTGGTCGGCTTCCAACGCATTGAACTCGACTAGCCAGGCGGTGCTTCTTCATGACAACACCTTTGCCCAAAAGCATATAAGAATAGCAAGTCCGGTGCAAGAATGTGAGCAGTTGTGTTTCTTCTCCTCGCCAACAACATCTTCTTCAAGTCTCGCCAATACCTTCTTCTTCAAGTGCTTTATCTTCCCTCCCCAAATCTCTGACTTGCTCCGGCGTTTCTCTGTCCTCTGTTACCTCGCTGTACTTCTTTCTCACCTACACCACCAAAATGTCGTCCAAGCCCTCCACCTGCTGCGCTCCTGGAAACAGCTGTGTCTGTGGTAAGTCATATGATTTCCCTCTTGCTCCTGGCATCGCGCCGTCTCCACCTTCTCCTTCACTTGCACTCCAGAATTTAGAGATCCCATCTGTCTCAACAACAGCTCAGTGTCTTGGTGTCGGTCCTATACCAGGTCTTCCCCACACTCACCTGCATCCTTCTCTCCCCCGCTGTCCCTTAAACCAACACCCCACTAACAGCGTTTTGTTTTGCCCAAATCTAGCCCAGAAGGCTACCTGCTCCTGCGGCAAGACATCTGCCCTGGCATGCACTTGCGAGAAGTCAGCCTCCGAAAACACAATTGCTGGTGCTCGCTGCGCCTGCCGGGCCCGTCCCGCTGGCCAGTGCACCTGCGATCGCGCCAGTGTCGAGAACGCTCCCCCGAAGGGCCCCACCTGCAGCTGCGGCCTGCGTTCTCAGGGTAAGTTTTTGCTTGCACTCCTTCGTCTGTCGCTCACATCTTGCTAACCATGACTTAGACGCCTGCACCTGTGAGAAGGCTGCTGACGGCGGCTTCAACCCCAACGAAATCGACTTCACCACTAGAAAATAGATGGTGCTTTTTATTTTTCATTATTTCTGTGGCTATTTTTTTAATTGTTTTTCTGCGTCCCAGATTTGGGAATGGGTTACGGTTTATGGATCATTGTATCATGGGAGTTTAGGACTTGGGCGTACGGCATGTCTATAGCCAACTAGTCTTATTGCTATTCTGTTTATCTATCAGCAAATTTAGAACGATCGTGTTTATTATCGTGACTTATCAGGGAGGGGGAGCACTGCGGGAATGCGAGACATATATCCCTGGGTGTGTGTATTGAGACAAAGCAAAGGTTACACGATAAGCTAGATATGGCTCAAACCCTAATAACAGACTTCGAGTTTAAAAGTGGAGAAACTGGCAGCCCGTCGCATTTTTCCCGACTTCTTAACCCAATCAAGCATTCTCTTCTTGGGAAAACAACGACGTGTTGGGCCAGACGGAACAAGGAAAATTGCGACAACAGCACCCGCCGCCTTAGGCCTGGCATTGAAAATGAATCATAGTTCTCTGTAAGGGGTGTTGTAGACATCAATTCATTTTCCAGGTACGTAGTAGCAGATGGCGTATGATGCTTGCTCTAGAGTCGCGCATTATGCTCACCGCTTTTACTTTTGACCGCCAAAAAGTTGCAAGATTCTGCCGGCATTTGAGATGAAAGAACAAAAGCACTCAGCGGGCCCACTGCCTATGTATCTATTTTACGTGTATACATATGTAGATACACTTTTGTATTCCTATGAAAATAAAGGAACGGAGCTGGGATTGGGCTTGTTCCTTTTTTGCTTCGTCTTCGCTTGCTGCATAGTGTCGCCTACGTTGTATGTTGATAGGAAGGGCAAGTGGAAAAAGCCTGCAGATGGAGTTTTCAACCACCGACAGGGGGCTCATGGCGAATTTGCACCTGTCTTCAGAATTTCCTTTTGTTCATGTTTTTCTTTTTATCGTTGTAGTTGAAATCATGCTTCGCTTTGTATCTGCCTGTTGAGAGCTAGGTCTTGGGACTTGCACAAAAGGGTGCATTCGCTGCATGTATTAGTTTGCAGGAGGCAACAACTTCACCGATTTACAATCAAAGATAACCGGAAAATACTTATTCAAGTAATAAAGTGGATTGACCAAGCCCTGGCCTTATCTTCGATATTTGAGCAATTGTCAGTGCAGCACAGAACAGCATAACAAGAAAGAGTTGAAAACCCCACTGGCTAGGCCCCACTTATTATTGCTTCCCTGCTCAGATTCTTGCGCCGATTAGGAAATTCCAGCTAAAAGAAGAGCCGCCCTTGCCATTCTTAAAGGAAAGAACGCGCTCGCGTCGGGCTCTAAGTCACTTGTGCGTCCTCGCTTTTCATTGTGTTAAAATTCAGGGTCTGTCTCGCTTCATTTTCCTTCTCCTCTCTGTTCGCCAACTTGACCAAGTTTATTCCTCTTCCTATTTTTTTTTCTTCTGGTCTTGCTTTTGTTGTCCACTTGTCCATTATAAGCTAAGTCGCGTTGCGTTGTCACTTGATATCGCTGGACCTTTACTGGCAACTACCTGCACACACAGCTTCCTCCAAAACCAAAGCCTCACCCTGCCTAACAATCCCATCGCACCTGCCCTTGGGATCACCGCATTAGCCATACAGTCGCGACGCCGCAAAACTCTGCATTGTCATTCTGCAAATATAGCTGGTTGCGCAGCAAGTCTGACACTTCAAATCATCTCATCCATCCTTGCGCTTCGTGATTTCGTTTCAAGAGGAATCGCGACATCGGCCATTCGAAAAATCAGCGACAGCAAATTCATCACATTATTTTGAAATGGCTTCAAGTAGAACAGCTGCTGCTGCAAAGGCAGCCAAGGCCACTGTAAGCATATCCACCGCGAAGCAATCGCCAATCGCCCTTCACAACCGACGCTGGGACTCCAGTCGCCTCTGGGAAAAGGAAAAAAGCACCAATTCTACTTGATTCCTTGGTCGCGGCCATCAAAAACTACTTCCCACCATGCCAATACACGAGTCGCATTATCCTTAAAACCTACCTGCCACTAAACCACCCTTATTTTTCTGCTACTGTACTAACACACGCACCTCAGAAGACTGAAGAGCTCAAGACCTCTAAGAAGGTGGCACCTAAAACTGCCGCAAAGAAGGAGAAGGTCGCTCCCCCGGCAGAGAAGCCCGCCGCTTCTAGAAAAAGAAAGGCCGACGACAGTGAGGTTGATGTGCCAAAGGCCAAGAAGTCTAAGGCTGTTTCTGAAAAGCCTGCTCCTGCGGCTACCAAGAGCAAGCCTGCCGCCAAAAAGACCGATGCGAAGAAATCCGCTACTGTCAAGAAGGTCGAGCCTAAGAAGGCCGAGCCCAAGAAGACTGAGTCCAAGAAGGCTGAATCCAAGAAGGTTGAGCCCAAGAAGACTGAGCCTAAGAAGGCTGCCGCTCCCAAGAAGTCCGCAACAAAGAAGGCTGCTGTTTCCAAGAAGGTAGAAGTGTCTGATGATGAGGACGCTGAGATGGAGGATGCTCCTGCTCCCAAGGTAAGTAAAGTCTAATAACTCGAGCTTGACTGGCTTTTAGACATTTCACTAACACGCTGCAGGCTCCTGCCGCACGCCCCAAAAAGGTTCCGGTCCCCAAGCTTCCTCCCCCGCCCAAGGTCCGGACTGCTGGTCCGACAATCAATGACATGCCTAGTCAGCGTCTTGAAGTCTTCGTTTTTGGTGAAGGTTCTTCTGGAGAGCTCGGCATGGGCTCTAAACGCCGTGGTGGTAAGAAGCCTGTTGATGTTAAACGTCCGCGCTACAACGATCTTCTGTCGGCCAAGGACACTGGTGTTGTGCAAATTGCATGTGGTGGCATGCACGTCGCTGCTCTCACAGCAGACGGTAAGATGCTGACCTGGGGTGTTAACGATGATGGCGCTCTTGGTCGCAACACTGAGTGGGAGGGTGGTCTGCGTGATATGGACAATGAAGATGATTCAGATTCGGATGATGAGGATGATACCGGCGTCAACCCCATGGAAAGCACTCCAACTGCCGTCTCTACAGATGTCTTCATTGAGGGCACTCAAGTCTCGCAAGTTGCTGCTTGTGACAGCGCCACTTTTGCGCTGACTCGTGATGGCCGTGTATACGGATGGGGTACCTTCCGCGTAAGTATTTTTCTGTTACATGGTATAGTTGTCCACTGCTAACACATTCCTTGCAGGCTAGTGATGGTATCCTAGGCTTCTCCGAAACTACCAAGGTCCAGCGTACTCCCGTTGAAATCTCCGGTCTAAAGAACATTACTCTTTTGGCTGCTGGCTCGAACCATATGCTGGCAGTTGATATCAAGGGCGAAATTACTGCCTGGGGATCTGGCGAGCAAGCCCAGCTTGGCCGTCGGATTGGCGAACGCTACAAGATGAAGGCCCTGCAGCCCCAGCACGTTGGTATCCCCAAGTCCAAGACCAACCCTATTGTCAAGCTGGCTTGTGGTTCTTATCACAGCTTTGCCCTGAACAAGGAGGGTGGTGTGTATGGCTGGGGTCTTAACAACTTCGGCCAGGTTGGCGTCGAAGGTGGTGCTGGCGAGGGCGATGCTATGATCAACAGCCCATCGATTGTCAAGAGTCTATCAGAGTACAAGATCAAGGATATTGCCGGTGGCGAGCACCACTCATTGGCATGCACTCACGATGGCAAGCTTTTGGTTTGGGGCCGTATTGATGGCCACCAGGTCGGCTTGCCTAAAGAGGCCTACACTGAGGACAACACTGTTTTTGACGACAACAAGCGTCCGCGTCTGCTCTTTAAGCCCACTGTTGTTGAGGGTGAGTTTTTTTTTTACTTTTTTTTGGAATCTTTTGTCACGGGCGAATATGTACTAACTGAACTAGGCATTCCTCCTATTGAATCTGTCGCTGCTGGTACCGATACCAGCTTTGCTGTTACCACCGACGGCAAGGTCTACACTTGGGGCTTCTCAGCTAACTATCAGACCGGTCTTGGTACTACTGACGATATTGAAGAGCCCACCATTATCGAGAACAGTGCCATCAAGGACAAGCGGGTGATCGTTGCCGGCGCCGGTGGCCAGTACTCCTTACTCTGTGCGTTGCCAGACAACGAGACCCTCACCAATGGCACCGCCAAAGCCTAGAGGAACTTTTCCCCATCCTTGAAATAACACAGAAATTTGTCTTATACGTCTCACGACTCACTCATGTCTGCACCTTTTTTCCTCCCTTGAAGAAAAAACTCCTGCTATATTGTCTGTCTTGTAATTTACTGCCAGTGCTCAGTGCTCGATTTTGTTATTTTTTTTCTGGCCTTTCCAACCTCGACCTTTTTTTCGCCTGTCGACTTTTAAACGCCGTCTTTTCATTTTTGCTCTCTTTTTCCTTCTACGAGTTGCTTGGTTCTCGTATCTTGGTTGTTCATTTATTCTCCTATTTTGTTGCCCCCCCTTTTTTTTCACATTTCTTTTTCTACTATTGCTCGCTGCGGTGGTTATTTGCTTGGTTTTATTACAAAATATTTTGGATCTTTCATCTTCTTTTCTGCTTCGTTATTGGTAGCCTATCTTGCAGCTTGCGTCAAGCCTTGGTTGTGGTGCTACGTACTATACGGTTGCTCACATGGGCTTGGAGCATCGTGTCACGTCGTTCTGAGATGTGCACATTCAAGGCAAGAACTTGAATGACGCGAGCAAAAGCTCGTAATCATCGTGACATGTACAATAACGACATCACCCTTTTTGGTTATTTTAGAATAGGAGTTACGGGCGTTGGTTATAATACTTGCATACACTTTTATACTAGAACATGGCTCATTAGTATTACATCATCGTGCCACTAATCTACGTCAGTCTTGCAACGTCAAAAATTCCAGGTCCCAGGGATCATGCATAGAACGTGAATAGAGCGACCTCTATCTACTCGAGGTGACCACTAGATGAATACACTGGGCTGCAAGAATATCATCCTCATGCGTTACCAACCACACGGTTAAGCGAACCACTTCCTCTACTGCTAAAGATGCCCATGATGCCAAATCCAACATAGAATAAGGCTAGAGGATAGGCGACCAGACCCCGCATGGCTCTCATCCTCCCCACAGCGCAGAACATACCACTGGAACTAGCTGTGCACCACATGATGGCAGCAGACGTCATGACGATTCCGAGCGGCGTGTCCATGGGCATAACGATCCCCACAAGACTAGTCGCTACAAGGGGGAGCAAACAGTAGCCAAGCACACTGGCACTACGGGCAAACGTCAGAGTTGGCGAGCTTGAGTCGTCCGGACCAGAGACACTGGGGTTGCCTTGATGTTCGGGGTACATTGAGTTGCCATGATATTGCGGTTGTGATGATGCTGCAGTTTCGGAAGGCGTCATGAGGGAAAGAATTGCATGTAGGGAGGTGCTGCCAAGCAAGGCTAAACCGTAAATGTACCCAAAATGGACCTTGCCACTGAAGAGCAGAAATGTGCCAAAGAGAAGGAAAAAGAGAATTGGGCCGGCGAGATCGGAGTCGTCCATGATGTGTTGATCTACGCGCGCAAAGGGATTCAGAACCGCCAATGTCTATGTACGTGTTTGTTAGCAAGAGGCTACGTGGAGTAGAGGTCAAAGTGGGGGCGTAGAATTGGTTCATACTTTGCCTTGAATATGGCCAAAATTTACGCCTAGCTCTTCTAGTAGAGGAGGTTCGCCGTCATAGCCTTCGGTTGAGAAAGCCGCAAGCCAGCCAGTTCGAAGACCGCCCTGTTCACCCATACGCCCACTAACTCCCACAGGAGTAGCGCCGGTACCTGCGCCGTATCCGCCGCCATAGCTGTTGTATGCTTGAGAAGGGGTCCCTGAAACTTGGGCAGGAGAGTACGACGAGGGGTAGAACTGAAGATTTTGGGAGCCATAGTTGGACTGGCCTCCTGAGCCCTGGGTTGGGTAGTAGTTGGACATGACAAAGGCAGCCGATATTGGTTTGGAATGGAAAGCAGTAGGCCGGAATTTCGGAGTCGTGGCGACAAACTGTATAGGTGTGCGTTGGAAGCCTTGGCTAGATAGAAAGCGCAATGGCTAGACCAAAAGTTCTGTAGGGATTTTTAGGGGGCTTTATGTATCGCAAATAGATGGGGGCAAAGTTGCGATACAGCCGTAGCCACGTTCGATTAGACCAGTTTGTGCGTACGCTTGGGTTATTGACTCAGTATAGTGAATCTAGAGAGGGCTGGTATGAGGGTGTTGACTCCGGTAGATGGAAATAATGAGTGTACTATACACCTATATGTATAACAAAGAAAGACAGTTGTAATCTTCGTTTGGGATGCGGATGGCCGTTGAGTCAGGATGAGTTATGGCTTCGAGATAGAATCTGGATGAGCGGTGACAAGAGAGAATGAGAGCGACACCAGGCAAAGTAGAGGCGAATATGGGTGATGCCGTCACGGTGGATATGTTGCAAGAGAGGCGATGTGCTTGTTGAGGTGTTTTCGGGTTCGACAAATCGATATTGTACTGGGAGGGCAAAGGATTCCCAGGTCGACAGTTGCGAGGCGTCGATAGTGATGGTAGTGGGTTAAGCTTGCTGTTTGTTATAATTACAGCCTCACTGAAAGGGCAGACAAGGGTATTGGTGCTCGCTTGGAAGTCTGCTTTAGCACATACCCTTAGTGATTGATCAGCAATGGTGTTCTATTGTAGTGTCACGTGACATGATAACGACAAAGCCAAAAATAACCATAGGCGGCAGATATCTCACTAGAGTACTACTAAGCCAGTGATCCTTAGCGACAAGAATATTTTGTCATATGGCTGCAACTCGGAGAACACGAATTTACTCACTCTGCTGACCAATAAACAACAAAGACTTCACTCACACTCAACAAACGAGCCACCCGAAAGCCGTTTGTCCTTGCTTCGCCTGCCTTCCTGCTCACCGCCTCCCTGTCCCCTCGCTGCTTGAGAAGTCTCCTACAGTCTCAAACCCTCACTATGGTGAGTAGTCCTGTGGATCGAACCAGCCATGTGACGACAATGACGACAAGATCGGCCAATACATGGGCAGGTCGCAGCCCTAAGAGATACATGTTTTTCTAACTGTCAATTTCTTGCCTTAGGCGCATCGCATGATCACGCAAGCCGTTATTGTCGGCTCTCGAATCCTCGGCCGCTCTTTCATGGCCGCCTACAAACAAGCCCAGGCTAGCAGTCAATACGCTCGCTCTCAAGCTAAACTGAACCCCAACGGCGCCGGTGGTGGCCGTGCAGCTCTTGGGTCGGGCATGACCCTCGATGAAGCCTGTCTAATTCTTAACGTCCCCGCCCCCAACAAAGGAGCTGTCAATTCTGAAGAGGTAGCGGAACGTTTCAAGCGTCTGTTTGATGCGAACGATCCCAAAAAGGGCGGTAGTTTCTATCTCCAGAGCAAAGTCGTGCGAGCAAAGGAGCGCATGGAGGCAGAGATAGGCCCGCTTGTTGAGAAAATGGAGGCAGAAGCAGAGGCACAAGAAGGCTTCAAGCCAAAGATTTACAAGGACCGGTAGATTCCAGACTGAGCGTGATAAGAGGCTTGGGCTGTGTACTTTTATTAAATGTTCCTGGTTACTGGGAGCTGTATGATTACAAGGAAGATGAAGAGACGGGTGGGGGGCGAAGGGGTACTAGAGCGTGGATAAGGGGCGGGAGAAGGAAAGAAAGAAAGAGTACCGATAAAGGTTTCAAGGCATATAGAACCGCTAGCTGTGTGTATGTGTGTTCTTTCTCTCGTTGTGTATACTAGCTTTGCTTGAAAATGGGATTGCGTGGAGTTTTGGGGTTCATTACTCTCGAGAGCTTGGCATAGACCTATTGATGACTTCTAGCCTGAGTGATCAAACCTGTATTACGCATACTATGTCTATGCTAACTTTGTGTTTTAGAGCCTTGAACCTAGGCAATATCACCATCCAGGAAATATCATCAAGTAGTGTTATCAACATACTCGTTAGGCGCTACATAGGCCTCACTTTCGTCTTTGAGCGTGCCAGCCACATATCTTGAGCCACAGTCAATGATGAGCCAACAACATAGGCACAGGTGAAATGATTGCATGGGGATATACGTACTTCGTGTGGCTTCCACGTGCAGCAAGTTGGCCCTTGGCGTTCCAAAACTGCACACTTGTGTAGGCTAATGTCTTACCAATCTTTTCACAGGTGGCAAGGCCCTTAAGAACATCACCAACTTTCCCTCCGCTTGACAGGTAAGAGACTAACGAGAGATCAGCATAATGCACATAAAACGGGGGGTTGGCTAGATCGGAGAACATAAAAATTACCGTTGATATCGGTAGAAACACCAGTCGAGAAACGCCCTGTCGAGGCAACGGCTAAAGAGCCCCCAAGGTCTACGATGCTAGCAATAGTACCGCCATGGATGTTGGTCATCCGGTTCTGAGATACGATTAATATATCAGGGTTTTGATACATAGATAAGAAGAGGTGCGTACTGTATGCTGCTGTTGAATTGCAAGTTCAAACTCAACCTTGCCAGGAGCGGCATTGGTAATACGGAACTATATAATAAAGCTCAGAGTAGGTATGGTGAGCAAGATGCATCACAGTGGTCAGGTTGAGTTGGTAGAGTAAACGTACGTGATCTCCCAGCAAGCTGTATTTGAACTGTTAATTAGGCTCTATCACAGGGGAAAGCAAAAGAAAGAACATACCGTGGCTCCAGCCCAGACTCGGCCTTGAACGAACGCCATACCTTGTATTCGTAGCGTATTAGCAGGGTAGGATGATGCAGTCTAAGGTGAGACACTTACTGCCCGAACAAATGGAAGGGCCTGTAGTCTAGAGGTCATAGTGTAGTTATATGCCAAGGGTGTGCTGATATAAAAGCGTTGATGGGCTTGGTTGCTCAATTGTCAAATTGTTACAAACAGGTGAAGTGAATACAGTACGCCAAGACGTCATCGTTATATTTAACCCACATCCCAAAACCCTAACGGCATGCTGTCGTCTGGAGAAGGCAAGGTTAGTGTGATGAGCCGTATTGACCTCAACTACGAATGAAAATAGATATCCGATACAAAAGGATGATCATTGACGATCTGGTATCTGTATGAAATAACATTTGAAATAATTATCACAAGAAACAAGAAAATTTGACTGCTACAAGAAACATGACGTTGGGCTGTTTATATGGTGTACTGTATTGTGGGTCTCTCTATTAACCTTGGTCTTTACGCGATACAAGCTTGAGCGATGTCAGAAACTTGACGACATTTTCATTCTTTCTACCACATGAGAAATCTTGGCCATATTTTTCCCTTGTAGTTACCTGGTGAAATCGTCTTGTCGCCAATCTTCCAAATCTGCACAAAATGTCGGCAAATCCACCTGCGACATCGCTAGGCGAGTATCTAGAGCGCTTGCCTGGCGCGACGTTGAAAAAGCTCTACAGCCAGCCATCAACGGCGCTTTCAATATTTCGGCGCATGCTTCCGAAGCTGGGTGAGCCCCTCTTGGAGCCGAGTCCTCGTTCCCGAGCCAATGGTTTGACGGACAATTGGTGGGTCTTGTAGCTAACAGATTGGCTGTTGCTCTTCTAGCAAAGAAGTTTGTCCTTACAGTACTGTACATGCCGGAACCGCTTCCCCTCGAGACCATTGATGCTATGGTGCATCCCGAATACAAGCGAGAAAAGGATCAGGCGCTTTCATCGCTCAAGAGTCTGCATATGATCCAAGTGACGATTCCAGCACGCGACCGAAAGCAAGAAGTCCAGCTTGTGCCAACCTTCAGAACATCCTTCCGTGAAGCCCTTGAGGGCAGCGCCGTGCACAACTCCTTTGGAGTGCTCTCAACACTTCCCGTTGCAGCGGAGACCGATACAGCTTTCCTCGATAAGTATGCTCGCCGCCGGTGGGACGATATCCTGCACTATGTAGTCAACAGTGTTGGCATACAGGACACGCTAGGTGGTGGTGGAGCTGGCCCTAAACAGTCTGTTAAGGAACTGTTGGTTGCTGGACGCTTAGTTGAGCATCGCGCTGGCTCTATGGGAAGCATGGGCATGGGCATTACACGGGGGGGCTTCACGTTTCTTCTACAAGAGACAAACTCGCAGGTCTGGACGCTGCTGCTGTTGTGGTTGGATGCTGCCAACCGTGCATCTAGCACTAGCCTTGACGCTGTTGATATGCTCCAGTTCCTATTTATGCTAGCTAGCATGGAGCTAGGCCGTGCGTATGACACTGCTTCCTTAACTCCCGAACGCCAAAATATGCTGCCGTTCCTGGTCGATATTGGCCTTGTCTATGTGCCCTCACACACTCCACAACAGTACTTCCCTACGCGTTTTGCCACAACTCTAACCAGCAGCTCGACTAGCCTGCGCTCAGTCCGTGACGGCTTCATAGCCGCCGCCCACTCGTCGTTTGGCTCGTCAGGCCCTGGCGCCGTTTCCGCGTCTGGGTCTGGCCCTACTTCTTCCACCTCTGGGCCCGCTAACCCTGGCGAGGACCAGGGTATTATCATGGAGACTAACTACCGCATTTACGCCTACACCTCCAACCCGCTGCAGATTGCTGTCATGGCGCTCTTCTGCAATATGCGCTCGCGATTCGTCAACATGGTATCTGGACGGCTGTCACGCGAGTCCGTGCGCCGTGCAATTGCTTTTGGCATCACATCGGATCAAATTGTCAACTACCTTAACGCCCATGCACATGAACAGATGCGCCGCTGGGCTGCATCACGAAACAGGCCTGTTCTTCCGCCTACGGTTGTCGACCAAATCCGCCTGTGGCAGCTAGAAAACGAGCGTATGAAGACAACTACGGGCTTTCTGTTCAAGGACTTTGACCATGTCGATGAGTATGAGGCAACGGCATCCTACGCTGACGAAGTGGGTGTTTTGGTCTGGCGCAACGACCGTATGGGTATGTTTTTTGCGAGCAAGACGGAGCAAATTAGAGACTTTCTCAAGGTCCGCAAGAGGGCAATATAAAATGTACTGTGCCGCCGCCATCAAGCACTCAATAGACAGGCGCAAGTACATGACAAATGCACACAACTGGAGGGAAGAGTATCAGAAGAAATAAGGAAATATACGATACCGGCGTTTGGGTCCTTGGGGTAATTTCAGAGACAATACACACACATCTGTACATGCCTGTATGACAGGAAAGATATACCTCGTTCAACAGGTTTACTTCACGTACCCTCCACCTTCACTAGTTTCCATCGTCGTGCTAAATTCAATGTTCAGTCTTGATGTTAATAATGCTTAAATGTATATGCCTGCTGCCATAGCGCCACACGGAAGGTCCTATTTTGCCTTTTTTTGCTACTTCGCAGAGTACGCTTGTTTTCTTTTTTCAAGTGCCAGACACTCCCTCCCTCCCTGTATTGATGATGAATAATAATGTGGTATGTCAACGGTACTAAGCGCAATGAGCCTCTTTACTGGGCTCTAGAAAGAAGCCGACTAAAGATGCCCTTCCGCTTCTTTGTTACCTTTGTCTTGATAGATGTCCCTGTTGCCTTTGCGTAATCTAACTTCCACTTGCAAAAACTCGCTTTTGCGTCTTCTGTCGTGCAAAGAGCCTCGATCTTGGCGATGGCAAGCTTTGGCAACGTGCCGTCCGTATTTTGTAACAAAGCTGACTTGGAAATAAACTCTGGCCGACTTCGAAAATTGGCATGCTTCCGTCTGCCCTTAATATGAAGGTAATGCAGCCTCTTAAAATCGCGTTGTCTATCATATAGAGCAAGGTCATTATCCTTGATCAACTGGTTGACTAGTCGATCATGGATTGCAGTGAAGCGGCCAGTCCAATAGGAAGAAGACTGGGCTGTGTGTATCAAGCGAGGGTCTAAACTGGAGCTTCTTTGGGTGTTGCTTGAAAAATGATCTGATAGGGAAACAGTAGACGCCTTTGCCATAGAGTCCGTCTTTGTAGATGAGGTGCGGTGAGACGAAATTGGATCTTTGGTTACAAAGCTAGTTTTGGGTATGGATGAAGTTCTATGATTGAGAGAGCTAGTGGTGCTATGCAGCTTTCCGGTTGAGTTGCGCTTTTGTCTAGAGGAATTGAATGCTGTCATCTTAGACTTGACTGAAGCAAACAAAAGACCTCCAAGCGACTGGCGCTTTGTTCGGGGAAGTTTAGAGCGGGAATTTAGAGATGCAGATGGCAAGGGTGCTGAGGGCAAAGCAGGTGTTGAGATCGAAATCGGTATAGGCTTGGAAGAAGCTGGGCCGAATTTAGGCCTAACATGCCGGGACTGCCTGTTGTTTCTCTGGTGTTTATGTTTCCACTCATCCGTGATCTCGTTACACGGCAGTCTGCTCTGAGACAGACTTCCGGGCAACCAGGGCGATTTTGATCTGATGAGAGGGGGTGGGCGGGCAGCTACGGCAAGATTTCTGGCGGGCAATGTGAGGTGAATGTTTGCTGGTTTAAGTTTTTTTATGCTTACATAGTTGGGCGAAGGCGAGGAGGGCGAGGGTGAAACTCCCAAGTTGTACTCGACGACACTATCGTGGGGAGATAACCTAGCACTCGCTCGAGCTCTAGTTGTAGCTTTTTCATAGTTACACTTATTCTGGCCATGCCCGTCAAAGGACAGCTGGCTTGCCTGTTCAGAAGGCAAAGGAGTACTTATAGACTGAATGAGCGGCTGTGGGATGATGTGGTGTGAGACGTGACCCGCAAGCTGTCCTGGGTAGCTACTTGGGATAGTGTCTGGGCTGGCTGCTGTGGTTGGGGATGACATAGAAGGTCGGTTGCGTGAAAGTCTGGGCTGTAAGGAGGACACGTTGGCAGGCCATCGTCGTCGGACTGGAGGTGGGTATGACTGCCGCCTGTGTTCCTGTAACTGTGCTTGTGGCTGGTGTGGCGGTTGGGGGATTTTAGTTGATGTGGAGGCTCGCCTGGAGTTTGCTGGAGGGATCTGCTGTTTGCCGGTTGCTTCTGGTTCAGACCGGGTTCCATTACTTCTGGGACATCGCGAATGTCGTCGGGGAGGCGTGGCCCAATTATTAGGTACCTGACAAACAGGTCGAGCCATAACGATCGCACCAGACGAGACTTGGCAATAGATGTGACAACGACGTTGTAGTGTGCTGCGAGCGAAAGGGCAATAGCGGACACTAGATCACGGACTATTCTCTGTAGAGTTGTCAGGGCATAGACCCAGAGACGAAGCAGCTTGTATCCAATCTCGAGATTCAAAAACACAACCACAGCAGCGGTAGCACCAATCGCCTGGAGGGATAGCTGCACATTCGAAGACGATATCTGAAAGGTTGCTTTGATGGTGATGGAGAACAATTCTCGGATTTTGGCAAGCAGAGTGGCAACAGAATTGAGCGAGTCTGCGGCAGCCTCACGAGCGGTTGCTAGAGCGGGCGCAGGTGCAGATGCAGATGTATATGCAGGCCGAGCCGAGGCTGAAGATTTGGCCGTGATAGCAGGAGGAGTTTTCGATGTTCTACTTGCCAGAGACTGCTGGTGCGGTGGGTCAGCAGTTGACCGCTTAGCTGGTGGCTCTGCGGCTGGGTCTGTTGCTGTGGTTGTTGGCTGTGCTAGCGGGGAAGAATCTGCTACCGTTGCCGGTGCAGAGACAGAAGAAGTAGTCGTTTCTATCGTTGGCTGGGACGAAGAATGCGAAGGCAAAGGCGAAGGCGTGGAGGATTGCATTGCAACAACACGGCCAACCAGGACAGCGCAAATATAGGCACAGACAAAAAAGAAACTGAATACAAGACAGAGCAAGGCCGCGCCAAGAAACAAAATAATGAGAAGCGGAGAGCAAATAATAACGATAACAATTCTATGGGCTTTGGTGAGGCAATGGTGCAAGAATGCAAGAGCCTGTGATTTATGTAATGATGCCTGTGACGCTTGTCTTCGCTCTGGTTTTACAGCTGCTTGGGGCCTCTGAGACATGGCCCTTCAGTGGGGAAGGAGCTGTATCTTAGGCAGTTGGCGTGCTCGTTTGTTTACCGCCTTTGGGGCACCGGGCCTGCTGCTGCACTGCAGAAAGAGGTAGTTACCAGGCCCGAAGCGGACACAAAGGGAAACAGCGTTGAAAAAAGCCCAAAGCGGACTGGGTAAAATGGCACCAAATGAGAGCTTAAGTCGGGCTGCAAAGGAGAGCCACAACAAGAGACAGCAAATAGCAACTGCGACTAGGTAGTAACAGGTAGAAGCTTCCAGCAAAGTCTTGGCTTGCCTCACGGTTAGCGGCAGCCACAGGAGCAGCGGGCTTGTGATGCCGATGCACAGCAGGTGTGAAGTTTTTTTATGCGGTAGTATGCTTGGACGTAGCAAATAATAGACGTTGATCTATCTGTCAAGACGAGGTTACAAAAGAAAATGTGAAGCGGTCGTAGGATAGGCTCGCAGCTATCTGAGTGCATGCTATATAATTATAATTTAGCTACTATTGCCATAGCACCGCACAAATACGTCATCATCTACACCCGGCCATCGCTAGCACGAGAACTAATCTAATTTGCTGTTGACGAGGCTGGCGGCTTTCCACATCAGGAAGATTACACAGTTTTTCCTAGGCCCAAAAGAATTCAAGCCAGATTGCCGAGATGCTTGGGCAGCTCCATATTTTCGGTGGGCATCCATGCAGCTAGTAAGTGGTGTGTATGTCTGTATATATGCGCAATGAATCTAACCATGTCCCGGCTCTCGTCAATCCTCCCGCTTATTTACTCGTGGCAATGCTTTATTTACACTCTTTACATGTCGGCGTCGGTGTTGTTGCTATTGCTATGGCCTAGTCCCAACCTTCAATCTTGAACTTATGCACGACATCAGCTTCGCCGCGCACCAGGGGATTTCCGTTTGCATCCCACAGTGCCCGCTCCTTGAATGTGACATTCCCCTCCCAGTCCACGAGAATAAGGGTCTGGCGCTGTGTGCCGTACATTCCGGTGTCAAAGCCTGCCACTAGCCCGCCCCGTTCTGGGCTTGGGGACGCCTCAACCACGTTAGTTTCCGACTCATCGGTCCACTTTCCTTTCCCTAAAGCTCGCCGAGCCTCCATCGCCTCTCGGTGCTTTTTGTCGCCTACAGGAGGGATGAAAATAGACTCTCGCATGTAGGCAATCGTTTCTTCCATTGACGCCCCCGACATATCGGGAAAAGTGTTTGTATCGAGGATTCCGAATAGGGCGTTGCAAAACTGGTCTTCGGTGAGTTTCTTGGCATAGGCATCCTTAGCTGCCTGGTCTATCATCTTCATGCCGTCGTCGATCTTGCGCCACGAATCCGGGTCTCCATACACTGTATTGCTTAGCCCGTATACCTGGTCGCGCTTGTCGCCAATCCACTCGACATGGTCAATATGATCACAGCGATTCGACACAATCCCTAGTGGCTGTAACTGCCGCTCGCCTGTCTTGCGTAATTTTCCACATACCATCGAAAACCCACCAACGCCACGAACGCCTTCAGCAAGCAGGTTGTGCACGGCATCGGCCATGCTTTCGTGAGAGCGCGATCCTAGCCATGCTGTGACCATACCGCCACGGCTGCGCTTAGCACAGATGGGATGTTCCTTGTCGTCTGGCCCCGTCTCGCGATAGTTGGTCAGGACTGCAAGAGAGCCCTCCCGACTGATGCCAAGCCATGTACCCTTCTCAGCCCGATGTAGATCCCGCGAAGAGAGGATTTCATGGCCGGCGGCGTGTTTCCACCATTCAGGGCGGCTTGTAGGTCGCAAGATGAACTCATCTCGATTGTCTGCTATAACTATTGCATAGTCCGGATGGGATGTTGTGATGAGCGCGATACACATGGCTTTAAAGAGCAAAGAGGGCGAGGAAATGACGCAGTTTGTGTTTTCTTCTATAGAGTAGACAAGGGAGATATCCGCAAAAGTTATGAAAGATGAAGTCGGAAAGTTAGTTGGGTAGAACTTGGCCTCCAGTATAAATAATGCGCCATTACAGGCGAGCATGAATCAAGTCACCAACAAGTAGTAAAAAACTTCTTGCCCCGCGTGACTTTGATCGTCTGCAACCCAGCCCGACAAGTCACGTTATCTAATAAACAACGAACGATATGCTACTTACTGTAACAGCGGACAAACGGACTGCCACAGTTGATGTTCTTCTTGTCTCCTTTTGTTTCTTCCCCATCTATTGTATTCCTTTCCTTTTCTCTTTATTTTAACACCATCTTATTGGACTCCAGGCGGGGTTTTTATTTCTTTTTTTCCTTTTATTCGGCTTTTCGGCTGTTTTATTTAGCGTCTACCGCAGGAGTACGACGGCATGTTCGAGAAGGTAGCTGTTTGGAGGATATCGTCTTCCGACACTACTTCTGGCTAGATATCTATTGTAGGCGAGCGTCTTTTTGTTTGTTTGTTTGTGCTATTTAACGTCTACCTGATTGATTTTACCCAATAACACGACGGCATATTCCGAGCAATATCAGCCGGGGATGCTGTCGTCATCCGGGGCCATTCTTGGGCGGTCAGCGGTTGCGGGTGTGTATGAGCTTCGGAAGCCTCCCTTGGCCATCGTAGGCCCAGTGCAAACACCAGAAGGTTCTTCAACTCGGCATCGCCCGAGGGCGCCCCCGCAAGGGGTTCCGGGATTGGCTACCTGATCTTTTTGGCCTGCGGCCCTAAACATGAATACTATCTACTCCAGAAGGCCAACGGCTATCAGCACGGGGTTTTGGCCCCGGCGGAGTACGCTGGTTTTGTCCTTCCGATCGCGTGCATGTAGCCGCAGTTTCATCAAAGCCTGGTGAACGGAACCGGGCCCGTTCGGACCCTTCTCGACACCTCTGTATCCTCCCGGCTGCCTTTTCTAATCTCTTTTTTTCTTCTTTTTCTCCCCTTCCCCATCTAAACCACCCTCACGTTCTCACCACCTCTCCTCTGCCTGCTCCGTCTTCCTTTTTTTTCTTCGCCGCGATCAACTTTACTTTAAAATGCTAAATTTCTGCGGACAAAGCAGTGAACATCATAGGCGTAATTGGTGTAGTGGTAACATTAATCGTTGCCATCGAGCAATGATTTCGATTAGCCCTGGGTTCGATTCCCAGATTACGCAGTACCTTTTGAAGGTTTACCTCTTGTCTTTTTTGGTCCTTTCGAATGAATATATTGGTGGTGCCCTTCTTGCTGTAACATGCATAACAAGGTAGTACAACTTTCCCTCGGGGGGGGTACCTTTGAGGTCTGGTGCCTCCCCTTCATCCGGGCTTCTGGAGGACGACGCCTATGACACTGATAAGCGTCTTTCATTCTTTTCTTTTTTTGTTCTGTGACTGTGGAGCCTGGAGGCCGCACTTACCCAACTCTGAGGAACAACCTCGCCGTCGACTCGTCCGACTATGGCAGGTCACTTGGGTCACATCCACACCGCACAAGGCAGAGGTCACCAGGGTGGTGGAAGGATAGACCATGAGCCCTCGGATGCTCACACAGTCTGGTTGACTTTCTCATCGCTTGACGGAGTTACCAGACTTCACTAGAATCTTCTGTCTTGTCTTCATGATCTTCATGGCTTCAGAACGTATAGCAGATTTTCGGAGAAGCGAATGTTTGTGGGGAAGTTGAGGGCCGACTCCATTTCTAGGTTTAGGATTTGTCAGTGGGGAAAGGGGGGTATGGAAAATAAGAAAACCAGAGGTGCTGCAACCGCCATGCATGCAGAAGGACAAAACCACCGTACTCCGCTGAGGCCTACCCCCCGTGCCGATAGCCAGTGGCCTTTTAGAGGAGATAGTATCCATGTTTGGGGCCGCAGGCCAAAAAGACCAGGCCACCAATCCTGGAACCCGACAGGTACGTCGTCGGGCCACGCTGGATAGAGTCCTCCTGGCTGTATTGCCGGGCCCTAAAAAGTTATAGGGGCTGCTCGAAATCTAGGCGCTCCTGTCACTGCTGACCACCCGGGTGATGCTCCCGTCCGGAACATGCCATCGTATTGTTGTGGAAAACCAGTAGGTAGACTTTAAATAATATAAACAAACAAACAAGGTAGTATCATGCATAGCCATTGACCAACATTGCTCACTGGTTGAGCAAATGTGATATGACACCAGTTGGGGGCCTCCTCCAATGCGTCCTAACACTTCCCCAGCTCTCCTTGTTGTAGTACTCTTGTACCTTTTGGCATGTGCTCAACCCCCATTCTGTCACTCCCACCATCAGGCTGCTCTCAAACATAAACGCACAGCTCCCACCGCCAACCTTGACCGGCTTCAACTCCGCCTCTCTTGCCCCTTCGTAGCTCGCTGAGTCCGGCCCATGGCCGCTCATGACGTTGTGCAGGCTAGCTCCGCCGGGAACGAACCCTCCCTTTCCTCCTTTCTTGGCATCATACTCGCCTGTGATAAGGCCCATGAACTCACTCATTGTGTTGCGATGGAACCATGGCGGGCGGAATGTATCCTCGGCTACAAGCCAACGCGGGGGGAACACTACAAAATCAGCAACTGCTGTTCCTGCGACGGGAGATGGAGCGGATAGAACAGTAAAGATGCTTGGATCTGGGTGGTCAAACGAGATAGACCCAATCGTGTTGAAACGGCCGAGATCGTATTTATAGGGGTAATAATTTCCGTGCCATCCCACCACATCAAAAGGAGTAAACGGCTGCGAGGTTGAGAATAACTTGTTGTTAAACTTGACGGTCACTGAATATTTGGGAGGCCCTTCGCCCGCCGAGAGGCCGAAATCTTCACTGAAACAGGCTACGGGTACTTGAAAGTCCCGCTCGCTGGCAAGTCCGTTTGAACCGATGGGTCCAAGCTCAGGCAAGGCAAAATGACCCTGGTAAAGTTCGAGGGCATAGCCACGCGTTGATCCAGCAGGCAGGTGAACTTGATATTTGACACCTCGTGGAATCACACAGATCTCCAAGGGCCGGACTAGCATCCAGCCCATCTCTGTACGGATATCAAGAACACCCTCCTGCGGTACAATGAGCAAGTCACCGTCCGCAGAATAAAATGCACTGTGCTCATCCATGCTTTTGCCTGCTGCAAAGACATATATGCCGAGACCTTGCTTGAGCGATGGATCGCCAGCGCCAGCAATCAGATGCATTCCCATGACGAAATCATGTGCCTTGAAGGCGTCGTGATCGAACGGGTCCCAGCGAAGTTGGTTTGGGACATAGTTCAGCTTTGCCATGCTAAAAGCCGCAGGGTCTGTGCCGTCGGGGTCGTTTGCTCTAGCTTGGAATGGTGCGTGCGAGCAGGAGGGGAGAATCCGGTAAAGCCATGTTTGCTTGTTATCGTGTCGTGGGGCGGTGAATGCCGTTCCCGATAGCTTCTCGGCATAGAGGCCGTGTGGTGGTTTCTGTGGGGAGTTTTGGTTGATGGGAACAGCACCCGCAACAGCTTCAGTTCTAGGGATGGATGCTGGTTAGTTCAAGAGGCCCAAAGGCTTTGTGGTAGACCAGGACAATGGGGCCGCTTACTCTAGATACGAGCTGAAGGCATTTTGGTATCGATATTTCTCAGGAAAGTCAAACTTCGTAGGCGGCATAATGACGTATTTTAGCACAAGCAACGACGATTGGGCCGGTGTTGTTGATTCGTAGAGTTAAGTTGATGAAAAACAATAAGAGTAGCCAGAGAAAGCTTACGATTATGAGGATGCTAGGGTGGCTTTGGAATGTAAAACATCTTGCGCAACTTCCCTGTGGGATTCTTCAGTTGATGTACTCCTTCTCCCCTTCTTTCCCGTTTCCCTTTTACATCTTATACCGCCTTACTCTGGGCTTTTCCGTCACCGCACCTACAACAACCGTCACGAGACCGCTTAAGCCGGCTTAGATTTTCCTCAATAGTTTGAAGGGGGATAATTCCGCCCTTCATTGACAGCTAGGTTCAGCCGATGCAACCCACGTTATACCCCTGCTCCTCAGGTGAAGATAGCACAATAATATGTACATATTACCGATAGGCTACATGTGTTTGTGCACTATTCTCGGTTGTACTGTCGGATGTACAGCTCGCAAGATATTCATTTGGAGTAATAGGGTATGGAGATACGCAGTGTTAGGGTTAAGAGGGCTCATATGCGGGAGCGATCGATCCCACCCGCCAAGTGATCCCACGAAGTCTCCACCATGATTTAAAGATCTCAGGACTACTAAATACGGAATACTTGAGTCACAGAACCTGATATGTAGAGAATATCTTCAATGCACATGCTAATATCTACACGTACGAATAGGAGACTTTCGTCGAGGCGCTGCTTTCCTGCAACATCAAGAACATTGACGTGCGCCTGTTTGCCTTGAACGCCTTCTAAAGAACGGACACTACCCCAAGACACGAAACAGAAAGATCCTGAAATCCTCGCCAAGTAAACAAGTCATCGAGAGAACGGAAGGCCGGGGCCATTGTTGTAACAAACGAGTGTGTGGGAAGAAGACCTTCGCGGCCAGTGCGGCTGGCGAGTGTCGTACGTAATATACTCGGTGCCGTTACAAGGGCAAGCAACCGAGCCCGAAAATTAATAATCCAGCTGACAGAGCAGATTGAAGGGAAGCCGTGAATTCACTACTGGCTGTTCTTCTTGGATTTCTTCTTCTGCGAGTTGCTGTTGGCAGCCCCTGCAGAACCGGGGTTCTTTTGAAGGTGAACAATGAGGCGTGTCCAGCACTCCTCCTTGTCCCACTCAAAACCGGCCAGATATGGAGACTCTAATTCATCATCAGTCTAGGTAAACTGTTAGCATAGTCTTTTTGTGTATAAAATAGTAATATGCACTACTCACTCGCTTCTTGTATGCCTTATGAATGGCATCCATGGCGTCTTTGATAGTAACGCCCTTCATGTTGCGGGCCGTTACCTCCATTCCCAAAGGGAAGTGCAGGTCGATCTTCTTGACGGGCGGGGTAACGAGGGGGAGTTTGAGTATGCTGGTGTCCTCAATGGTGTTGGGAGAGCTGTTGATTTTCCAGCCAGTTCGCTGGGTTTCGATTGGGAGTGTGAGCTCGGTGCGTTCCCTTTCTTCTCAATGTTAGGGATTTGAATTACATGACTTTAACGTGATACTGCAAATTCCCCAAGACTAAACATCATATGGGTGGGTCGCCGCATACCTAAATCTAGAATATTAAAGACGCCAGACACACTGGAGCTTGATCTCCGGTGCTTCTGGGCCTTGTTGTGGGGAACATCATGGACACCGTCGACGGCTGAGTCGACCTTGGAAAGAGGAGCCAGTGTTTCGGACATGATAGTGGTGTTGTGGGTTTGTGGTTGGTAGTTGGTGGTTGGTGGTCGGTATTTGGTAGTTGATGGTTTGATGGTTATGGTTGATTGTTTATTGTCTGGAAATAGGTGGTGATATTAGCGCCATAGTTGACTTGTGGGGTGGGCATTGTAAAATGCAGGTCGGTGTGTAAGTGGGTGGACACCCATTGTGGGGCTACTTAATTCAAATGAACTCTTACTTACAACAAGAAGACCAGGAAGTAGTAATGGTAACTGAGAGCAATGGAAAACAAGACCGAGGACAGGAGACAAAAAATCCAGGAGCAGGACGTGGCTTTTATACTGATTACGCCCCTCCCCTCCCCAACTATTCTAGTCTGGTCTATAGCCTACACATGACTAACTTGGCCAGCCTCCCAACTTGTCGACTGACTGCCAGGCGAAACGGTTGTTTCTTTTGCTTCTTGTCTCAAGGGCAATTCTCATTGGTACGGGCGGGGTAATGTAATCACATCAATGCCATAGCTAGTTGAACGGGGGGAGACTACGCTTCTCGCTGGGAGTTTCTTGGAGACAGAGAAAAGAGTAATTTGCAAACGGAACACTACAGTGTGTATTTAGAATCATTTACGGTTGAAAATCGCGTGACAATAGCTAGTACGTTGTAGTGTAGTAGGATGATGGCCAGCTTCGTGTACCGACATGTCACTCGACTTGTGGCATGTTTGAGGGGCCAAGACCATTACCACTGCCGTTTTGGGAGTGTAGAAACAGCAGCTGGCCAATCAGAAACTCGACTCATCAATCCTGACCAAAGCCACAGAGCAGTCCCACAATTGTGTCCCTGACGGGCCGTTACCCTTGTCGGGGTTCTAGGGTTAGCTTAGCTTCAGGTCCAGATTTAAAGTACCTGTATACCACCAACACTCCACAATCAACCACAAATTGGAGAAACTGCATCATGGTTTGGCCAGTCAAAGTTGCAGGCTCAATCTTGACGAGAAAGTAACGAAGGTAGCTGCAATTATTTCCCCCAATTGAACCCCCCAAATCACGACATTGTAAGAGTCATAACCCCCGTTTGTTGTTTCACTCAAAGGAGCAACTGTAGTTTATTGGCATTTTTTATGCCATTAATTCCAGTGTGAGAAAATTGGCCACAGCATGAAGCGCACTATATGTGTGTGCAAGTACAGGTAGTTTCCGGAACGAATAATCCCGCTGGTGCCGCTTTCCTGATTTGAATAGTGCGTCATCATGTCGGGTCACAAGATATGGTAGGAAGAACCAGGCCTAACGTCTATTTATTGGAAAGAACCTGAGGAATCTTACGACATGGAGAGATAGCTGTTGGAGAAGCTGCATCCTAGCGCGGACCGTGCGTATTTGGCTGATTGATTTATGGATTGACGGCTTATGTAGAGAGGTAAATATAATGGTAGCACAGCTGAGATGGAGGTATATGTACATGCGTACATATGTACAAATGGGGCTGTTGGAGAATAGAGAGACAGACATCGAAATGCTCGTTTAGCTCTAGATCACGACTAAATAACAGGCCCTAAAAAGGCGCACTCTTGTCTTCGTCGAATCAGAGATTTCCCTCATACAGAGCAATGTAGCCTATAATAAAAATGCACTTCATGCAAGTTGAGACTCGTACTGGGCAACATAACCAACCTCCATCATGGCACCCAAACCGCCCAGCGTTAGCCGATTGGTAGCTCCTGGCTAAGGCAAAAAAGAAGTGGGGTTAGTCATGTGATCTGTACCACCTGGAGACTGATCGTTAACCCAAGCAGTATCGTAGAACTTACCCAAGTACCGCCAACCGCGACGTTCAGGATGAAGTATCTCGCATCATGCGCGAGCAATGCCCACGCTATTTCATTTCCAACCTCGGCACCGGTAATTGTCTGGAACAGAAAATTGTCGCGGTACCATTTGATTGACTCGGTACGCCAACTGCCAGTTGTACGGTCAATAGTCACACGCCAACGATACCATGACTGGCTGGGGAGCGGGGTAGACTTCTGAATACCGGATGGCTCTTTGCAAGGTCCTCCGGGGGTCTCGCCGCAATGGGCTGTGCCATAGCCTGTGAGCTCGCCGTTGACGGTCTCTAGGATATCAATCTCGCCGCACGAGGGCCACGTACTATTCGTGCGGCAAGTCTGACCAAGCGTCCAAAAGGCGGGCCAAATACCCTTCTTGAAGCCGGAATTATTGTTTCCAAAACGAATAAAGGCTTCGGCCATGGTCTTTTTGCCGTCGGTGGGTGAAAATGAGTACTTGGATTCAATGCGGCCCGAAGTCCATTTGCGGTTTGCTAACTGAGGGACAATGCGCAGGGTGCCTTTTCCGCTAAGCTGCAAGTTTTCATTGCTAGTGGTATATTTCTGCGACTCATTATTGACAGAAATGTTCGTGATAATGTTCCAATGCTTTGAACTAGGCATAGCGCCATAGTCGCCGCTGAAAGTCTCTGCCCACACAAGACTATAGCCTGTGTATTTTGGCGCGCTCCAGGCAGCAGCAAAGGCAATATAAGCCAACAACGAAAGAAGCATTGCGTGAAGAAAGGGTGGATCGCCAAAGGGTAGGTATGTAGGTAGTGAAGGGACAGAGCAGAACGATGGATAGCTAGACCAGCAATGGGGTATTAGAGGCAACCAACATGAGAACCTAAGAGCAGGCAGAAGAGTCTTGGTTTATCATCAACACAAAGAAGAAATACTATATACTAAATTACGGCAAGAGTAACGACCAAATAAAACTTGATACAATAACATACATAGCATGACTTGTTGGTATCATATTTACTCAGACCATGTGCACTACGAAAGAATGAAACGACGAATTAAGGGAGGACGACGACGTGGCCCGGTATGATACCTACTGGGAAGGCTTCAAATATTAGAACTGAAAACAAAAACAGGGCAACTTCAATTCTATTGAGCGAAGGGCCGGCCTAGCTTTGTTGGACGGGGTAACGATAGGAATGCGTAACAGAAACAAGATGGGAAAGCAGCGCAGCCACTAAACTACAAATTAGCCACTGGCAACGATATGGCAACGATGACGAGGGTAATTACAGCGAACAAGATACCCAGTTCTCAAGTAGCTCGACTAAGATCAGCACAGGAAATTCACATCATCTCATAGTGATAGCAGCAAAAAAAAGAGAAGGGCCGGCAGAAACAATCAAGAGGCCGGAGACAAGCCCGATAGCCATCCCAGCTTCCGGTTATTCAAGACTCCTCTCGTTGGCCATCCGCCGTCCATGTCCGCCGTCCATATCCTCCTCCCCCCCCCCCTCCGGCCCTTGCACCTTGCGTCAGACACAAGGATTGAGGAGTTTGCCGTTTAGGGATAACAGTTCGGTGTACTTTTGGGGGGGTCTAGAACGGATCTTTGAGACATGACTCTCTTCTTGTGCACTGGCCTAATCTATACCAACGGTACTACCACCCACCATCTCGGGACCCGGAATGCTACATCTCTAACTTTATATCGTTGAATAGTGGAGGAATAGCCTGAAACTCCGCCTTCTTTTCTCCCTCGCGCCACCATGTGGCGAGTTATAGGGCGAGTTATAGGGGCAAAGACTGTAGTCCCAATCTGTGGAATATCTTTGTGTATTGTTTGGTTAGCCTCAAGAAGGATGTGACGCATCGCTTTTTACACGTGGGAAACAGCAGCTTCGAAACTGCGGTTACAAGAGTGCAAAAGGACATGACGAAACCTCGGTAATTCCTAAGGACAAGAGAGTTTGTGTCCCTAGCTTTGCGTGCCTGGGTATAGTAAGGTAGGTATAGAGAAGAATAAGCTAGCGACAGCCGGCACGATGGGAAAGGTAGCATTGCCAAACCCATATTTATATATGCACGTATGTAATGGTAATGACTCAATACCAGAAGTTAAGAAACCTCGGCGGAGCCTCAGAGCAAGGGCCGGACCACATGAAAGCATGGGGTACTGGCCCTGTTTTCGCGGAAAGCAAGGGCATGATCCCCGGTTATATACAATATTTGCTTTGAGTAATGGATGGGGAGGGGTGGTCTTTGGTAGCTGTCGGACGCCTTGATGGATAATAGAAGCTGCAAGGATCAAAGATACAGCAATATACCATTAGTTATAGGTCCTTTTCATATCCAGTAGATACAAGGCGCAGCCAATCTTTAGGTGTCCAGATATTGCCCTCTTTGTCTGACAACGACATATCCAGCCACCTGGGACTAGAAATAGTGAACATGGTAAATGTAAGCTAAATATGTAGCCACAAAAGTGCCATTAGAAATGAAAAACAACAGAATAATAGCATTCCGGCCGAGTAATCAACACACAACTGCATTCTTAAGGACTATGCGTAATTATACAACCCTAATCCTAACCCTGTTTTCTTTTACTATGGGTAACAAACAATGAAAGTCTTGGTGTACAGACCTAGGTTCCCCTTCGCGTGATAGAGCTGGATTGGGAATGATGGTTCTCTTTTTCTTTATTGACTTTTCCTCTTGTGTTTTACGAGGCATTCCATCTTAATGAATGATGAGACTCGTATAAGTTTAGCCTGTCTATAGTATAGTGGGACTGCGAGAGTGCATATCAGAAGCTAATAGTAGCTCTTGCCTTGGCTTTGTCCGCGACTATGCATTGCGTGCATGTGCTGAGAAGGAAATGCTAAAGACAAGACAAGACAAGCTAGTTATCATTCCTGTAGCCCTCACGCAAGCGTGACCGCCTTGCCTTGTCTGAAGGAACTAGCAAGCGTTGGCTCAGGGTCTAGAGCTAAGGTAGGCTGAGTTCAATACGTACGTGCATGTGCATGTGTATGTGGCATATCTGTCTTGCGAAACATGTGCAGGAGGGCAAAAGGAAAAGGCAAACAGGCAGGACTAAGGAGAGCAACCCAGCTGGCCTTGTTTCGTTGCACAGCTTGTTTAACAAGTGTGGGAAATGGAAGTAAGCCCCTTTAGTTCCAACTACTAGATCGCACTAACGCTATGAGCAATCCGCCTGCCGCTAACGCGCTTAGCCTCGACCTCCTAGCTCGTTCATCTCCGTTCTAGCAAGGGACGAGGCCTCGCGTCAACTTTTCCAAAGGCCTCTTTGCCACTTAGAGCCCTTGAGTGTTCTAGAAGGCCCTCTCCCTCGCTCCGCGCAGGAAGAGATCCAAGGCGCCGAAAGAGCGAAAGATAGATCGGCACTGCGATAAGAAGCGCGATGCTGGTGGATTTTTGTCGTTTTGGTGACAGGCCCCAATTAACGCTAAGGCTAAAGGAAAATAAGCAGGCGAGAAAGACGGCGAAAGACAGGTTAAACGGAAATATAAGGGTGGGATTTGGGGGGGGGGGGGGGGGGGGGGGGGGGGGGGGGGGGGGGGGGGGGGGGTGGGGTGTGTGGTGGGGTGGGGTTTGTGGTTTGGGGGGGGTGGGGGGGGCGCGGAACGATGAGCGAGCCTAAGATCAGATACTTTGGATCCTGTAACGAAACTTGCTACAAAGGAACAGGAAACTAGACGAATAGCACCATCAAGAGGCAAAGAAACGCTAGAGAAGAGGAAAGTTGTCGCCTAGGAGACGAAGCGAGTCTTAATGATGCCACAATGCGAGATACAAGAGTGGCTGGTAGCGAGCAAGCGCTAGGTAGTGATGTGATAAACACGATAATAAAGGGTCAAGGGAAGAAAAAAGCGCGCATGATATATAACGAAAGGACAAGTAAATGCAAATGATGTAAACATGGCTAGGCGATGAACAAGGATTCAAAAGAAAAAAAGATAGAGAGAGAGAGAGAAAACGAGGATAAGACAGAACACACTAACTCCACCGGTAAGATGATCTATATATGAAATGAAGATGTGGTGAAAAATAAAACAGAGCTGAGAAGCATGACGGCGGAATAATAACCATAATAACCAAAAAAGGGCATCGATCGGAGAGAAGCAAAAAGATATGAAAAAAAAAGATCACAAAAAAGATCAGCAGCGCATAGATCGAAGATAAAGAAAAAGAGGACATGGCAAGAGAGATGCGGGGGAAAAAATGAGACCAGTAAAAAGACATGCATGCATACGTCCAAGGCAAGCCATACATACCCTAGATATACGGCCAGCTAGTCTAGTACAGTTCTCGAAGATAGCTAAACAACTCACTCGACTGCCCCGAAGTTGCGCCATGGCCATCTGCGGCTTTGCCCATGGCATATTCATTAGCAGCATTGGCGTAACGCGAGCTGACATAGGCCTCAAACAAACGCGTAAACTCAACACGCAGCTTTGCACCGTTAGATAGAGACTCATTGCTGATCAGTGGCGCCACGCCCTGAATATTGTCGCGTAATGCCGACCCAATAGGGGCGGAATTTAGCATCGACGTTGATGACGAGTTACGCATAAGAGGGGCAAGGACGAAGTTCTGCCGTCCAGATGTGCTTCCGTGCGAGTCTTCGTGCGTACTGCTGGGCGCTCCCATGGACATGGGCGAGGCTGATTGGCCTTGAGTCACACTGCTAGCAACCGAAGCGAGAGGATTAGAAGAGTCGTGCAGGCGCACACCAAGACGGGGAGCCATCTCGCGCGTGCGATCGATGGCACACCATAGCCTCTTGGATACCCAGCTTTTTTGATGAATGTCGCGAGACAGGTCTAGAGCGTGGTAAAAGTCATCACGCGATGAGGAAAGAAAATGGCCAGGGGCGTGTGTACAGGCTAGAAATAGGACAGCGATAACAGAAGAGAGAAAATTTTGGTAGTATACCTGAACGCGGCGGTACACTGGGGTTGTGTTGTTAAGATGTGTGAGGTAGCGCACAGTGTCTTTGGTTAGGTCGACCACGGCCTTGGCATGGCTAAGGCTGTGCATGATGCTGGCAGGGCTCTTTAGCACATGCATGTAAAGCCAAATGCGCAGCTGATTGAAGCGTAGATAGGTCCACACCCGCAGCCGTTGTAAGTTATACGACGGCGTGCTCATCATATGCTTATCCGTGTCCCAGTTGCGCACCTTGACTTCGTCAGGCACGCTGTCATACCACTGGCGGATTTCGCGGTCATAACTATAAACCTCCTCCATACGGAGGTCATAGATGAGGGCGGCATTGATGTTTGTAACAAACCTCCACACGCGAGAAGCCAGGCGCGAGTAGTTGATCATAGCAACCATGGATTTTTGATCCTCCTAAATCAAAGATAATACATTAGTACGGTACAGAATGAGAAGAGAAGATGGCAGCAATAGGGAGATACGGCCCAGGCTCTGTTTCTTCGGGCTTTAACTTACAGGTATAGGAAGGCTGACTTCAACGACATCTTCTGTCAGCACATATGGCAGGCCTGCACAGAGCGACCATCTGCGATCAAGAATAAAGACGGCCCAGAAGGCCAAGACTGCAGTTTTGCGTTCCTCCTCGTTAGGAATCGAAATTATGCCATGGCGGGTGTTTAGTCCGATCTCGATGCAAAGCCGGGCCACCTGGCCCATGATACGCCAAGCCAACACATCATCGTTGATAAGGTAGCGGTAGCCAGCTAACAAGGCAAGGATAGTAATATCGGCGACGTCGACACTATCAGCCATCAGCTTTTTATTGAGTTTTGCCTCCATGCTGTCATACAGCGCGGCTGCCCGCTCGCTATATCCGCGGTCTTCAACAGCCATGCCACAGCAGACGACAATTTTGAGGAGGAGCGTCTTGTCATCATTGAGCGAAATAGCGCCACGATCTTTAGCGGTATTCTCCATAACTGAAAACAAGCTGCGCGCATGTACAATGACATTATTGACTACAAGCATTGGTGACAAGACTCCGCATTCTTCGTCATATAGGCGGCAGATGCGGGTGATTTCGTCAATGCTCAAGTCCCACAGCGGATCCTCGACAGAAGATGAGGCCTGGTGGCGATAGGCGTGGACAGGCAGATGCCCGCCATATGGTTCCGGGACACCAGAGCTGCCATTGTCGATAACTGACCTATATGGCCCACGGCCTGACTGTGAATAGGCGTTCTCTGTGCCTGAGTGATGGCTTGGTGGCGGCGGTGGATTATGGTCAACATAGGCTGAGGGACCACGCAGACCCAGGGCTTTGAGCGAGCTGCCTCCAGATATGATGGTGAGGGCGGGGTCGATTCTTTGCAGAGAGGCGCTGGATTGCGCTGGCGATGAGACCATAGTAGAAGGGAGGGCTGAAGGGGGCAATGGTGGCAATGAGATGGCAGACGCTGTCGTCGGCGGTGGTAAAGCCGAGGACTGCACGTGAGACAGCACGCCAGCCTGGGCGGGGCCGATGCTTGAGAGTTTTGCAGTGTCCGACTTGAGAGAGTCGACGGTTTGGCTTAGGCTGTTGAGCTGGTCTTGCAGCTGGTTCAGGTGCGAGGACATGCTTTTGAACTCTTCTGAGTCTTTGAAATTGTTGGCACAGCAGTTCGGGGCATATAAGCAGGCGAGGTTGAGGTTTCCACACCGGTGGCAGGGAGTTTCGCCATTGCACTTGATCTTGCGACGCTTGCACTCGTTGCTAGCGGATAGTTGGGTTAGTACAGACGAAGGGGACAGCGCGACGGTATGTTGTTAGAAGAGCGGTGGCAATGATGGTAGTAGGGGCTACGACGGCGGCTATATCTTACCATGCTATGCTAATGTACTATTGTCGATATTAGTTATTTCGTTCGTGAAGTCACAGTGTTGATTGAAAGCCGGCAAGTGGCCGGGCCTGGTATGGGTTGGACTTACTCTATTGCGCTTGCTGCGCTGCTGTTTCTGCGGCGTGGCCTGGTCGTCGATGGCATCCTCGATTTTCCGTTTTGCGCCAGGGGCGCTATCGTTGCTCTGGCTGGAGGTCATCGGGGCGCCAGAAGCCGAGATGGAAGAGGGCTGAAGGCTAGATGCAGGAGTGGCAGAAAGGCCGGCGACATCGTGAGAGGTGGTGGACGAAGCCGCAACAGCATCTGGTCTAATCACTTGGGTGGTGGGCTGGTAGGTGAGGGCAGTTCCAGGGGGAGGGTTGGAGTTTGTTGGTGAGAGTCCGTGGAGCTGACGTTGGTGCTGCTGATGCGGATGGGAGTGGGGATGGGGATGGGGGGAATGATGCTGGGTCTGCACTGGATGGCCGTGCATATGGCCATGGGAATGTGAGAGGAGATGCGAATGGTGCTGTTGCTGCTGCTGCTGCTGCTGCTGTTGTTGTTGTTGCTGCTGTTGCTGTTGCTGCTGCTGCTGGTCTCGCGATGGGTCAGAAGACGGGGATGGAGATGCGATGCCCATCGAAAGGCCGCCTCCAATGGCTGCACCCAAAGCACGGGTTGGAGCTTGGGCCAAATAGCGCAGGTCGCTCACCTGCGTCTCAAGATGCTCCATGATGCCATTGAGGGTAGAAGAACACAGAAGGGGAAGCAGGAAGAGAGCGACGGGAGCAGATGATAGCAAGAGTAGGAAAGGATCCGGGGTGGGAAAGGCCTAAGTAAGTAGGGTAGGGGACCTGAGGACGACAAAGCAGGCGGCAAGAGAAGAGTTTGATAAGGGCGACAGACTAGCTCACTAGCTAACCGGCTAGAAGTGACGTTACGCGGAGAGAATAAAGCGAAGTAAAAAATGAGCCGAAAGAAAGGAATGGGAGGGAAGAAAAATTACAGAAATTAAAGAGATTAAAGGGAAGAAAGAAACCAGTGCGAAGCAACTATGGTAGAGGAGCACAAAAAAGGAGGAGAAATAGTCTAATCGAGAATTTGAAGTGAAGTCCGGGCACGATGATGAGTAGTGCTGACAAGGCCGAGGCAGAGACAGGCAGACGAATGTACCATGTACAAGCACAGCAGCGAGGGATACAATACAAATAAAGGAAGGAGGAGAAGTACAGTGTACAGCTGGCAGGAGACGAAGGGCGCAAAGAAATATAAAAAAGGGAGGCTCGGCTCCGTGCTTTTTCTTTGAAAACGAAGTCTGAGAAAATGAACAAAAATATGAGAATAATCAAGAAAAAACAAGAAAAAACAAGAAAAAACAAGAAAAAACAAGAAAGAATCCGCAAGAGAAGTCTGGAAAAAACGAAGCAGGAAGAAGAAGAGGGAGAAGAAAGAAGCACAGAACGCGAAGCTTTGGTCATATGAAGAGGACGAGAAGAGATGGAAAAAAAAATGAAATTAATTTTATTTTATGTCATTTTATTTCTGTGATTATATTAATATAATGTTCGGTTTTTCCAGCATTTTATCCTCTTCACACGTGCAAGGATACAACCTTGCCGCGAGCCAACGCGAGGGTCAACGCGGAATAAGATCCAGATCGGAGCAAGCCAGCAGCAAGCCCCCAGTCCAGGGCCAGGCAGTGGAGAGAAGAGGACGCGTTTCCCACGCTCTGCTTCATGCTGCGTGCGTCTCGTTTTGGGGTTGTTCGGAAGACCTCCAGAACTAGCCTGGCTCCTCCGTCGATATGAAGATCTTCTTTTCCGCGAGACCAGATTAAGGGGCGGCCGGCGGAGGTTGGCTGGTGGCGCAAGCAAGGCCGTCGTCTCCATGCTGCCTTGGATCTGCCTGTCTGGCATCCGTCCTTCGCCCTCCCCCTTGCCCGTGCTTTGCCGTGTCATGATACCAGCGAGTGGATATGTGCTATTTTTCACTCTCCTCTCGCCACATGCCGAGATCAAGGACCTCGAGATTACAGGTCTTGGCTGCAACGTGTTCGACCGCCCGTACGCTATATCGGGCGCGATCTAGCCCAGCCCACCGGCGATCTTCTGTCTTGCCTTTCTCGTCTCGTTCTGTCTCGCTGTTTCTCTGCAGTCTTGGCCTGGCCCCGTCTCGGCTCTCTGCTTCTGTGCCCTTCTGTATCTTTCGTGCCCCCCCCCCCCCTCCTCCTGTCGAGACCGTTCTTTTTGGGCCTAAAACTTGGCATAGAGCAAGCAGGCAAGAAAAGACCACCGAGAACAAAAGTGCGGAATCGAAAAACGAAGGCCAAGAAGTGGCTAAATAAAATAAAAGGTTAAATGATGGTGCTTGAGTCCCAGGTGCCGGCCGCCACAAGCCAGCAGCATGCCGGCCTGCAGGCCTACACAGCACCAAAGACGGGCTATTGCTGGCTGTCGTATAAAGACAAGAGCAAGAATGGGAAAAAACGAAAAGAACGCAAAGGAAGAACAGAACAAAACGTCATGTTGTTCTCGGTAGGGGTTAGTCTTGGCTGAGCTCTCTTTAGTTACCCTTATAGTACATATTTTGCGTCTCATGGGCGGCCAAGACCATGGAACTTCGGCTATCGCAGCGCTATAAGCTCGCGCGCAGCGCTGTTTACAGAGGGCGGCTTGCCCCCCTCCCCTAAACGACCACTCAACAGCGCTGTCTGCAATAAATTGGACCAAAAAAGCTCGAGCCAACAATGCCCCGCAAATTGGCGGAGCATGGAGGAAGGAAGAAAAATGGAACAAACGGCCCACTTGAAGAAGTTCCTTTTTCTTTCTTCGCTTCACCAGGCTGTGTCGCCCCCCTTCATGTCCCAGGTGCTCATATCTCTAGCATCTAGACTACAACCCAGCACCACCCTTCGCTATGCATCGCTGTACACAGGCCTGCTCTGAAGCTCGCACGCTATGTCTCTTCATCTCCACCCCGCTCCGCCCCTCCCCCGTTCTCCCCTTCCACACACCTCTCGCCGGGGTTCGGTCCTGGGAATTGAAAGTCCGCACCGCACTATCCATCTCGGATAGTTGAATCAAAAGCCAAGTCTACATCTTACTGATGTCTGCAGCAATGACTAATAACAGCCGCAACTTACACCCTACACCCATTCGGACACAAGGAGCAAAATCCGAAGGGGAAGCCTCCGCCTGCCCCAAGCCACCCCAACCCCCATGGCACAACAAACCTCTTGGGGCCGCTATGGCGATATTGCAGTAATGTTCTAGATATTGGTATAACACCAGGCTTATGTACCAGCACAAATCCGAAGCAACCCATGGAAGTCCAGCTGTGGGCGAGGCCAGGATAGAAATAATATTATTATGACACGCAAACGCGCAGAACCACGGGCCCAGATAGCAGCACTCCCTTGCCCATGTCTATCCTCGTACCGAGCATCTCTAATGACCCGTCTCTTCTGCAACCACAGGTCTCTTTCGTCTCTAATACCACCCTTATTTGCTGTCCATCCCAATCCTTCTCCCTTCCTTTCTCTGTCTCTCCCTCTCCCTCCCTCCCCTCTCTCTCTCTGACGTCCATACCCACTGCTTCAACAGAGTCCCTTCTCCTTTAAACTTTGCCCTCTACCATCTCCGTCCCATACATCTTACCTTGTTCAGCTCCCTCGTATGATCCCAGCTTTTATCTCTCCTCTCCTCTAGCTCGCCATCTCTCTATTCTATTATTGCTGCCGCAAAACCCACCAGCCCTTCATATTCTATTACTGCTGCTGCAAAACCCACCAGCCCTTCAACTTCATCTTCAGCCCAAGCTTGAGCCTCACTTCTAGCATTCGCAACAAACCTACCTACAATCCTCAAAGGTACCTTTGTTTGGCACTCTACAGGGGACCTGGCTGTTCAATGGGTAAATATAGAAACCAAGGGCAGAAACATGAACATCTTCTTCGTCTCAAGGCCCTGAATATGGGAGGGAGTGGAGGGAAAGTCAAGATGGGGAGCAGGCATGCAAATCATATCTCACATCAAAAGACACAAGAACCTCTTAGGCGGCCTAGGCTTATGCTTGAGCTGGGGCTGGTCTGGTCTGGTCTGACGGGGGGGTTCCAAAAAGAGACCCGGTCTTTAGCAACATTGCCAATTCTGGAACACCGCCTTGGATTGAGGCCAAAGGAGAAATAATTTTAAAAGAAAAAAGTTCGTGCTGACCCGACGGAAACAAAGTCCCTTGTCTTCTTGTCTCTGTTGTCTTGTCTTGGTCCTGTTTCTATCTTCTCTCTGCCCTGCTTGCCCTGCCCTCAACTTCTCTTACCTCTTGCCCTCTTCCTTCCACTGCTTCTCTTCTACTCTTCTGGCTCTATCCCCTATCCCTGCTCGTCTGTTTTTCTTCATCGAGGAAATACCTTCTCAAATTCAGCGATACCCTTCTATCAAACAAGAGGCGCTTATTCCTTTCTTGTCTCTTTATTTCCCCATCAAGTGTTTGATACCGACCGATTTCCCAGTCTAACTCTTCCTTCCTTTCCTTTTACGCTCTTTCTCCTGTCCGGTCCATCTATTTTGCCAGTCTCGTTCTCCTCCACCACCTACCTGTCTGTTCGCCAGATTCTCTCCTCCCTCTTCTCGCCCCCCCCCCCCTCTCCCTCTGACTTTCTGGCTCTCGCTGGTTGGCTGGCTTTCTCCGTCTCCCTTGTTCGCTTCCTTGTCTTCTCTATTCTCTTCCCCCGTCTGCATTCCCTGCCCTGTTCTATTCTTCATTCCATTTATTCTTTGCCGCCAGTATCACCGCCCACCGACGCCGCCACCCTCCCCTTCTAATCTCTCGCTTTAGTCATGAGGGACTCTTGGTAATAAGGAATAAAAAAAAAAGAAAAAAAAAAACTCAGTTAACAATATGCCCGTAACAATCTCCAAACCCAACCCTAACTCCATCTGCCCCAACACACACCCCGCGCATCGTCACGGTATCCCCCTGCTCCAAGAATCGGCGTACACTGCCATCAGACATCACAACGTCCTTCTTTCCTGCCTCCGACAGTTCAAGCAGACTGCCGCGTGAGTCTTCGGTTTCGCCACTAATCGTTCCAGATCCCAAAAGATCGCCTGTACGCAGTGGGCAGCCGCCCAAGGTGTGGTGGGCAATCATCTGTGGGAAAGACCACATCAGATTCTTGCTGCTAACCCGAGTAATGGGGGTCTCCGATGAAGAGGCCTCGTTGCCACCACTTTCAGGATTGTTCTTGACTAACGGCACACAAAAACACGGGGCGTGTTCACGCCCAGAGATACGCATTAGCTTTCTGCCACCCTTCATGAGGATAACATTGAACTGAGACTTGGTTTAGCCCCTCTCCTCTTCTCCAGCCAACCAACCATCTTGTTTAGGCTTCCCCACTACCCGGAGATCTCAAGCCTATTGTGGAAGAAGCAAGGAATCGGACCAAAGTCTGCAACAACGCATACATGTTCTATCTGCATTGTGGAGGAGCTGGATAAACTAGAAAGATGATGTATCTTTCTAACAAGAGTGGCACTACTACCATCAAAGCCACGATACAAACAGTCCAACCAGTCAAGGGGGGCAAAAAAGAGAGGGAGAGGGAGGGGAGGCAAGACAAGAGGTGAAAGAGCAAGAGGGCAAAGGGAGAAGGGGCAAACCCCAAATGAGTGCAAAAAAAAAAAAGGAAAGGACAGAAAACTCACCTTCCAACAGAACTTCCAGGGAGATATCAAACACCGACCTGGGGTTTGCCTCCTGCAAGTATTCCTGGCTACCTTTACCCTGAATTTCTAGCGGCTCAGTTCGGAAGGGCTCCAGCGCATCAGCCAGCACAACCCAGCCACTAATAGATGTTGCAAAGTTCTTGCCATTGAATGGACCCAGCGGCACGTACTCCCAGGCCTGTATATCACGTGCGCTCCAATCGTTGAGCAGAACGTAGCCAAAGATATGCTCTTCCGCCTTATCAACAGAAATAGATTCTCCTAGCTTATTGCCCGTGGCGATGATGCAGCCTAGTTCTAACTCAAAGTCGAGCCTACGCGATAGGCCCGTTACCGGCATCGTCGCTACTACCCCCCCACCAGCAGCAGGCATGGCAGACCCAACAGCGCCCGGAGCAGTCTCCAAGATCTGGCCCATAGGCCGCTGCACCGGCGTGCCCGAAACTACCACGCTAGAAGCACGCCCATGGTATGCCACTGGCAGATGCAAGTAGTTGCGCTGCAGCGCATCAGCCTTGCCACGGAACATAGTTCCTGTGTGCAGCGCATGGTGATAGCCGGCGAAAAAGTCCGTGTAGTCGCCGATTTCGACAGGCAGCTGCAGCACGGCCTGGTCCCGGGGCAGCAGCACGCGGGTCTGGAACTCCGCATTGTCGCGTAGAAAGCCTGCGTAGGACGTATCGGCCCGCAAAACATCCTGGAGTCGCTCACGCACTGCGCAGTGTGTGCGACGGCCAAGAGCGGCAAATGCATTCAGCGACGAGGCACGGAATACGTCGTTGAGGCCTTGCAGCATAGGAAATGTCTGGGCAAAGGCAGGGTGGGTGGCAAGCTGTGCCATGTCCAACACATTCTGGCCGACCGCGACGCCAACTCGCGGCCGTGGATCGCTTTTAGTATTGAAGATGCCAAAAGGCAGGTTCTCAAGCGAGAATCCGCTTTGTGCGTCAATTTCAATCCAGCTAGCAAGGGGCATCGTGTATTGCTATAGAGTCAGTTGAAATGGCTGATTGGGTATTATTTCGTGATAAGTGATGCGGGCTAGACAAAATGATGAGGGGCAAGCAAGACCTCGTAGTTGTTTTAGGAAACTCCCAACTAGGAATTTGAAGATTGCAGTCTTGGGAAGTTGCTGGATTCGAAAAATGTTGCCCAGCTTTTATTTCATTGCTGTAACATTTAACTCCCTCAGCCTGCCCCTCCTTTCAGGACTTCCCCATAAATGTTACGGGATGGGATGTTGCTCTTTTTTTGCCTTGTGCCGCATACAAGTAGCAGTTGCATGCGTTGCCATGCACCTTCCCCAACTTTGTTTTGTAGCCATAACAAGAGTGCCTGCCTGCCTGCAAGGCGAGGATCGGGGCAATCAATCGCACACAAGTACAATAGTGCAGTGCAACCTTATGCCGCTCAACCCCGCCGATAGAAGCCGATGTGCGGAAATCCTAACACTAAGGATTCGGACGTCCATTCACAAATGAGCATTATTACTAATTAGGCAGCCAGAAGCAGCTTGGTCACATCATAAAACATATGTGCGAAGATAATACAGCGGCAATGGAATAAATAATAGAAATAAAAATAAACAATAGTTCCCGCCCGGAAGCGAGGCTTCGGAGGGGAGAAGAATAAAAGAAACGTCATAAACCAGAAAAAGAGCCTGTAGTAGTAGACATAAAACAATATAGAAGAAAACATGGGCAACACAACGCACGAAAAGACTCAGGCCAAGAACACACGACACATCTAGTAGAAAGCTAGCCATAATCCCATGGCTAACCACAAAGTGGTAAACCAACAGAGCCCCCCCCCCCCTGTGATCAAGACGAAGAAAATAGAAAAAGGGAAATCACTAACGGCAAAAACGAACGCTCAAGAAACAGATAGGACAAGAGTCGAACAAATGCGCAAGCGAAACTAGGCATTTCGCAATGTAAAACTCCAACAACATGCATAGGCCATCACCAACCTGCTAATGGCCGAACAGGAGAAACGGAATCCAGAAACATGACAAGGGATAGATGTAGAGAAAGAAAAAAGGAAAAAGCAGTTGAGCATCCTCAGCTCAGAGGTCTAATAATAAGGGCATAAAAGTGCTTGTATAGTATGGTGAGTACGGCGCAGAAACAGAACACAGTAAAGTAATCAGGAAGGACAGGAGCGCTTGCCAACCTAAAGGGATTGATCAAGAGTCCCCACAGAGAAAGCAAAGCAAATGCCTATGGCTCCGCCTCGATGATACACCGTAAGGAAAAGGCATAAACAAAACACTTGTCATCGTCATGGCGAGGTCGTGAAGTGAAAACAAACAGAAGCGGTGGTCCCGTGAAAACATATGGATTGATGCACCAAGCGTGAGCAAAGACCCGAAGCAGAGATTGCCATTAGAGACCGAACAACAAAAACACTTTTTCTACTTCTCCTTGGTCCCGTTCTGCTTTTCTTCCATGTCCAATCTCTTGCGCCAGTCAGCCAGACTCTCGCTAATTCCCAAACTAGCGACATCATCAGGTTTCTTGGTGGAAAGCTGAGTCTCAAACTCAAAGGCATTGCTCAAGCGGTAGTTCTTGTTGGTAGCTTCCCATTGAGAGCGCAAAGTTTCAAGTTCCGAAGCAAGGCTGTCCAGTGCCGCGCTGTTGCGGTTGCCAATGCCCCCACCAGGGGCACCGTAGAAGCTTTCACGATCAGCATCGCTGGTAGGCTCAGTTGTTGTAGTCGTAATTTCGGTAGTTATCACAGGAGTTACTGGAGAGATGGCAGCAGGCCCATTAGTCTCAGTAGTGGGAGGCCCGCTGAAACTAGTCACCTGACGGCTGCGACGACGATAGTTATCGACTGATGACTCGACCTGATCGAGCAGCATCGAAACCTTGTGCTCCGCATCCATGGCACGGCGTTCCAGTAACTGGTTCTCTTCCTGTAGCGTTTCCAAGTCATTCTTAGTAGACATCATCTTCAGGTTGAGCTCCTCAAAAGAACTAATGGCAGCAGAACGTTCAGTCTTTGCCTCACTAAGCTGGTTGGTGACGGTTGCCAGTTTGCCTTCAAGCTCAACAATATTAGCTCGCATATCGCTCTGAAGCTTCTCGACCCGCCCCTCGAATGCTGCGCGTTCTTTACCCCAGTCGTTAGCCTTAGAAGAAGCAGCAGTAGCAGAGGAAAGTTTCTTCTCGAAATTATCGAGATCAGCCTTGAGACGCTTGTTTTCATTCTTGTACGCAGTCTGCTCTTCTTTCAACTTCTGTAACATCTTCTCGGTGCCTCGCACATAATGAACGGCAGAGTTATAGTCTTGCTCGAGTTGAGTAAGCTTATCGCGATAATGAGCAACCGACTCCTGCAGCTGTGAATTGAGGGATTGCTTCGTCTTTTCATGGGCGCTATTGGCCTCCGTGAGCTGAGATTCAAGTTCCTTCAAACGAGCCTGTTGCTCGGGTGAAACAGCACGAGAACCGTTCTTGGACTTCCCGCCACTGGCAGGGCTAATGCCACGTTCGCTGAGAATGTCCTTGAGCGTAGTGTGTTGTATCGTAATCGCATTAGTTTCGAGCTGCTGAGCCGCTAGTTGGTTCTTGAGGTCTGCAATCATGGCCTGTAGAGACTGGGTTTCTTTAAGTGTTGACTGCAGCTGTCTGCGAATTCCAACGCCCTCTCGACTGGTCTGCTCTTGGTAAGCCTCCAGACCAGCAATGCGTTCTTCAGCCCCACGGAGCTTGTCAGCAGCAGCATTGGCCTCCTCTTGGTACTTCTTCACCAAGCCGGTAGCGGTAGCCAGTTGAGCCGTAATAACAGTAAGCTTTTCGCTTTCTGATTGAAGGGCCCTGGGCGAATCTTGCGACTCCATCTTCTCCAAGCCTGATACGATTGCTTTTTTATGCGCTTCTGCTTCTTGAGCATACTTCTCAGCCATGGCCTCAGCATCTCGCATACGCTGCGAAAGAGAGGCGACCTCGGAAGTTCGGGCTTCAAGGTCAGAGGAGAGTTTGGATAGCTTGCTTTCGGCCTCCTCCCGAAGAGCTCGCTCTTCAGTGTATAGCTTTTCCATGTGTGCCTTAGTTTCTGCAGACGCAGCAACAGCGGCCTTCAGCGAGGATATCGTCTCAGAAGTATCCTTTGACGTACTGACATCATCGTTGTATTTGTTAGAAAGCTCGTCCTTCTCGACCTTGAGAAGCTGCATGGCGGCCAAAGTTTCCGTGTATAGGACGGTCTGATCACGAGATTCGCGCTGCAAGGAGTGAACCTCTGCCTTCAGTCTCTCAACCTCGGGCGATGTCATCTGTTTATATGCCTCCAGTTCAACCATGCGCCGTTGACTTGCTGCAGCAGTATCATCAGCTAGCTTCCTGGCTTTCCTCTCTACCTCAAGATCTGCCTTCAAGCTGTTGATTTGAAGAATCATGTCCTTTTGGATGTTGAGAGAGGAAGCTAGACGGCGACTAATGTCATCATTGCGATCACCATCATCACGGTCCTCGAGCTGGGGAGTATTGGCAGCACTGCCAGTGAGGCCAGCAAGTTTAGCTTTAGCATATACAGCTTCTTGTATAGCGGCATCTCGTTGCTTTTCAGCTTCGGCAATCTGTTTTGATGCTAAAATTGACTGCTTGTCAACAGAGCTTTGCACCGCTGCAAGTTCGCTCTTCATAGCCAAAAGCGCTTCGATCAGAGGCTTGTCTTCGTCGTCAAACGACTCAGCGCCACGTCCCTCAAGCATAGGGCCACCTAGGTGAGAAGTAGGCGAGTAGCCGGCTTTGCGTGCTAGCTCAAGCTCCGACGCATACCAGGCGTTTCGATTTCTCGCCGAGTCCAACTCTTTAAGTAAGGTTACTGTTTGGGAGTTGCGCATAGACGACCGCCGGTTTACAGAATTGCTCGGCTGTCGACTGGGGAGATTTGCCGGGACGACATTCTTGTTAGCATCACTAGGGCTTGCGGTATCGGCCTGGGCAGTGGTAGGGGAGGGGCCATTTGCAGAAGGCGCGGAAGTTGCTGGGGCAGTAGGATTTGCTACGGCGGCAGCGGCCGCCATTGCACCAGCTGCACCTGCAGCAGCGATATTAATGTTCTGGTCATTAGCATGTGTGCTATCAACCGATCCCTGGTTGCGACCCATTCGACCTTGAGCAGACCTAGTACGAGGGCCTTCAGAGGTGCGCTGTTCCGCTTTAGAGCCTGATCTCGATTGAGGTGTACGTCGGCCGTTCACAGATACTTCGCCATCTTTGTTTGAATTCTCGCGGGATACAGGAGATTGGCCGGCAAAATCGCGATCAGATGAAGCACCTCTAGCACGTCCTATGTTTCCAACATTGTTTGGATTACCATTGGGCCTACCGGGGCCACCATTGATGGGGCCATTGGGACCAGGGCCCGGACCACCGGGAGGTGCATTTGCCGGGCGGCTAGGAGGACGGCCGTTGGGGCCATGTTGATAACCAGCCATCTGGGGCCCAGGCCTTCTACCATCAGGGCTAGGCCCAACAGCCCCATCCTTGATAGCTCGTTGTCCGGGGCCTTGATTCAAGGCTGTATCATTACTAGTTCTGCGAGCGGCAGGACCCCGCTGCGATTGATTGTCGTTAGGGTATCTGATCTTGGTAGTATCCAGAACATAGACGAGACCCAAATCATTGATAGGGTTAGTAGTAGAGCTAGGCTCTCCTCCTACAATAACAATAGATTTGCCAACGCTGGTCATACTATGGCCAGATCGAGGTGAAGGCGAGGGGCCCATGTTCTGGAAAGTATACCATCGCTTCGTGGTGATACGGAAGGCAGCAAGATCTCCAAGGTCAGTGCCTTCTTCAGTACGTCCACCAAAGATATACATGACGTCGTCTACCAATGCAGCGGCATGGCCTTCACGAGAAACCGGGATGTATCCAATGCAGTCAAGTTGAGACCACTTGTTTGTTGTTGGATCATAGCACCAAACGTCGTTGAACCACTCGTAGCCATTTGTTCCGCCAAATCTATAAGATGTTTATTAGCATTCAATTTCGACGCAAGCAATAGCAGAATAGTCATATATAAGCGGAGAGGCCCAACCTACAGGTAAAGCTTATCGTTGAAAGTGACAACGGTATGGTTTGTTCGAGGAGAAGGCATCGTAGAGGGGGTAGAAGACAGTTCGGTGTTGGAAATCAAAACCTCCCATTTGTTGGTCGGGTTCTGAAGCTGGTTAAGGTCGAATGCACACAAATCATTCATAAAAAATCCTTCTACCTGGCCACCGAAGATGTATATCTTCGAGCCAAGAATGTTAAGAGTGTGTCCGTAACGGCCTGATGGTCGAGGAGTGGGGGGGAGTGCACGCGACCATTGGCGGGTAGCTGCGAGTAATTAGCAAGTGTCATGGTTTGAAGTCTGATTGCAGAGACCCAAGAATTCTTACAAGTGTTCAAAAGGTAAAGAGTCTCATCAAGAACGTCGTTCTCATCAATCTTGGTATCGCCGCCATAGACAATGAAGGCATTTCCTACTAGTAAACTAGCATGGCCGACACGAGGACCGGGGCCTTCGGCAGTGGTTGCTAATGGATAGCAAGACAAGTTTCCTCCAGCCTCAATCATCCACAGGTCACCCTTCACAGTTGTACTGTTGATGAGGCCACCCATAATATAGACGTCGCCTTCCTTGGAGCCGACGGAGTTCACAGCGGCGCCATATCGGGGGAACGGGGGTGGATGGGATGACGTGTAGGTCAGTCGACGCTGCGACCAAGGATAAAGAGAGGCATTGGGGTTTGAGGCCTGTGGGCCAACATTGCGAAACTGCATTGGTCGTGTATGTCAGTTATTGTATGCGATTATTTAGAGTGTGTGATGAGTCCATGCTTGCACTCGCGGATAACAAAGTTCGGGATGATGGTGGCTATCGCAAATAATTTTTGTAGGGAGATTTCAAGGAGCAAGATGGAAATCGAACAAAGGAGAAACAATGGAAATAGGTAGCCGTGTTTTTTTTATCAAGGGGTCTTAAGATGAATTGCGCTCCACTACCCTGACATAGATGGTGCTACTAGGGATGACGGGGGAGGGGGGACAGGGCTGTTTGGAATTTTCCACTTACCGGCAGATCAGTTGAAGATGACTGCTGCTGTGCAATCTGCTGCTGTTGGGGCGGCTGTGCCTGTTGAACAGGAGATTGGCCCGGGCCTTGTTGCGGAGATTGGACTTGCTGTGATGCGGGTTGCGACGGATGTTGCTGATTGGGCGGAGGAGTGGGAGTGGCATTATGGCTATCTATGGCATTAGGTCCTCTACGAGCAGCTGTGGGAGTCGGCTGATCGGGGCTGGCAGTAGGAGTGTCGTCGGCTAGGGAGTTGAGACTTCCCGTAGGTGTCGAGCGCGAAAAGGAGCCTTTAGATCCAGAAGAGCCCGTGGTGCCGTCACGGCTGGCTAAATTGCGATCGTGGCCCTTCTTTGACTTGAAGAGAAAAGCCATGATGGCTGGCGATGGTGGCGGCGCGTCGCAAGCCTGTGCAGGTGCAGTACAAGGAGGAGGTAGGTATAGTTTATTTTGCGCGTATCAGATGAATGTGGTGTGCGCCTTCGCAAAGGGGGGAATAGCCCGAGACAGGCAGATTCAAGGCGGCTTGTGCTGGTATGGATTCGAGATAACAAGCTGTTTTCTGTTGGATGGGGATTTATAGCAGTCGGCGATCGCCAATGATGTCGTGTCGTGATGGAATGGAAGCAAGGTGCAAGGTAAGGATAGATGGAGATTAGGAGTAAGGCGGCTGCTTCTAGTGAATTGATTTGTACAACTAGGCAAATGAGAAAGCGAGCGAATGGAGGATACAGCAGAACGCTTCACCACAGTGGACGGGTGAGAGGCCTATAATGGCACACGGGAACAAAGAATAAAAAGAAGGGATGAGAAAGAGGCCTTGGATGTCTTGTGTGTGTGCGGCTGCATGTATCCAAGTATCCAGGTATCCAATGCAATGGGCGTGTTCTAAAGAGGGATCGAAATCTGATGCAGGAAGATGGAGCCTAGATTTGTCTTTTGCCCGTTTGTTTTGGGTCTTGCTTGTGGACTAGATGTAGGCGTTTAAAGTGTGGGCATGAGCGTAAGTCGTGGGCTCTACACGGGATTTAATGGAGCCAATTACAAAATCACAGGAACAAAATGGGGCATGCGAGTCGAATTGGCAAGAGGGCAAGCACGCGCAGCCACGTAAGGAAGGACTGGGTAGAGAAGTTGGAGCAAAAACGAGCAACTGCCCTACTAGAGCAAAAAGTAAAGAGAAAAAAAGAAAGGAGATCCCCTGTTTTGAAGGCTCCTTCCAGAAGGGTACATACATAGGTCGTTCCCAAAGCTGGGTTGGAATGGGCTGAGGAGTGTGTAGAAAAATCAAGAATTCCAGCCAGTGCAGGTGTTGGTTTGTGAAATTCAAATCTGGCCTTGACCATGTAAAGCCGAAGAAATGCCACCGCGTTTCCTTCTCGTTGGCCTGTTTGACATCAAGAAAAGAAGCGAGGTGCTTGTAGCAGCATTAAGACTCAAGTACAGAGGAGAGAGAAGGGAAGGAGGATAAGAAGGGGGGTAACTGCCTCAAACCGCCCCTCCCTCCCTCCTTCGCCCCTTCAGAGAACACAGAACATGCAGAAGGAATGGGCCCTTCCACCTTCCGCCCTACGCTTTGTTTGTTTCCTTCCACAAAAATTACTCTGGGTTTTTTATGTGGCGGCTGGGGAATCGAATTAGATTTCCAGGGGGCTGAAAATAATGGCTGTCAAGCCTCCCCTTCCCCAAAGCGCAAAATCTGGGCTGGGCTGAAGGGACTTGTTGTGGTGGTCAAAGTCGCTGGCTAAAACTATCTGGCTCATAATTCGACCACCCCGTTCGTTTAGATTCAGGAGATTAATGTTGCTAGTGGGGAAAAAAGTTTAAGTTGGCATGTAGAGAAGAGCAATAACCCAAAGAATGCACAAGGATAAAGGCCTCAAACCCACAGAGGTCATGAAATCAATATTGCAGAGCAGAGTGTGGTTTCCCGGCTTGGATTGCTTCTCTATTTTGTTTTGTTTGGTAAATCAAGACCTTCCAACGTCAGGTCAGATAACAAACTGAGACTGCATGTACCGTACTGCGAGGACTGGTGCTCTATGTGCCACATTAAGCTAACCAAGACAAATTTTCACCTTGGCTACTTGCTTCTTACTTTCCTTACTAGTCTGGTATGTGCCATGGACCAACAGAAACTCAGGAGTGCGTGTGGGACAACGGAGTGCGTGTGGGACAGCCAACTGAGTTTATACTATGGGCTACCCACTCAAGTGGGAAGCTAGCCTCCTCACATGCACGCACTGACACCAGAAAGGGGGTCTCAGTTCCTCATCATCAGCATGACAGCACCAGATTCTAGGTCGTGAGATAATCAAGCCAGATGAAATGCCAAGAGCCTTGATCTTTGGTACCAGTGAATTAGGTATAGTGGATATAGTCTTGTCTGCGCGTGGCGTGTAATGTGTAATGTGTAATGCATACTACATACCGTGTACATAAGCCCCTGGGAGAAGAAACCAACAAGTTGCCAACAGAAGCGCTAGCGCAAGTAACGCATCTATGTGTACTGTATGTAGTATGTAGAAGCAGGGGCACCTGTAGTGGGTGTCTGGGATGGGAAATATGGCCTTCAACCCTGACTTCACGCTGCAGCTCTGCACCACTCCATCTCGGGCCTCTTACATTCACGGCTTCTTTGACATGCGTTTAAGTGAGTCGCCTGCACGTGTTGCTCTTGACACATTTCATCATAGCGCAAGCTCCACGATATATTGTTTGTTAGCCTTGGCTTATGGCCAAAGACCACAAAATTGCTACCCATTGTGAAATTAGGTCACGTTGCCCCTTCTTGCTGCTACCAGCCGCCAATAGTATTCTGCCAGGTGCCGCCGGTATGAGTGAGCAGAAAATCATGCTGATTCACACAAAAGAATTATGTAAAAAAAGACAACGATCTGCGTTTTGAAACATAACTTGGAAGTGCGCTTTTGAAGCTCGGCATTGGCATTCGTGTTCGGCGTTCGTGCATGTTTACATGAGTACTGCCCTTAGAAAACACCCATGGGCCGCCTTGGTAAAAACGCGTACTGTGTAGTGTAGTGCATCACATGTCCTTTCAGGCCGTACCCTCGCCCCCCAGGCGAGCAATAATTAATGTACCTTGCATTGGCTGTAATGTTGGACAGGGCCCTACGTCCAATCACGACGTGGCCCTAGACAGGCTGGCCTGTAGACCCCATGAAGAGTGTCGCCAAGTGTAGCCTTAGAGTCTGTTCCCTATCAGTCCCTGAGTATGCACTAGCCCTTAGACAGGGTATAAGATGTTGTGGTAACCCTAATAACTATAGCACCAATATTCCCTTTACTTTGCTCTCCCCTCCTCCCTCATCCAGCTCATATCTCCCGGATGAAAGACGACATAAGCGTCATTTTATGAGTCAATGTCTTGAAACACTTATACCATAAAACTGTCAGCTTGCTAGGAGATGTGTTCCGCTGTGTCTCCATGTCCTTGTTTCTCGTATTATGTTGCTCAGAAACGAGCACGTTCAGTAAAGCAATATCCGCAGCCGTTGTGGGAATAGTCCAGCGCTTGCTTCAGCAGCCATACGTGGGACCAGCCTTGTGGCTGATTCGTGCAGCTGTCATTGACACGAGAGAAACACTGCAGACACTCTATAGCGAAAAGCGATAGTATTAAGAGCTAAACACAGTTGTATCATGGCCTATTGAAAGGGGGAGTGGAAAAGAAAAAGGAGAAGTGCATGTAGAAAATACCATGAAAACAAGAACAGGCATCCAAAGCCGTCACCACCAAGAAAAGAGTCCCACTAGGTCATAATAAATGAAGGGGCATAATATTAGAAACACAAACCATAACGCTTACTACCCACTATAGGATCTACAGACACAACAAAAGACAAAGTGTCCGCCCGAAAAGAAAGTAAACTATGGGAAAAAAAAAGAGTATGGGAAGGGTGAATATTGAACATGGAAAGACGTAGAAGAGACTGCATCTGGGTGGAGATAAGTCTGCAAATTAAGGCATAGTGATGATGGCAACTTGCGTGTGCAAAAGGACGGCGCAGCGCACTAAGCAAATACTAGGATAGACAAATATACGCGCTCTTTTTCTTTCAGGCGGGTGCCGTCATGGATCTCTTCAAGGTCGGGGGCGCCTCCAGTTGTACAGGCCTCCGCCTTTGCCGGTAATGAGTCTGCGGCTCAATACTGGTATATCCACGAATAATAGTTGTTGAAGAGCGCTGCACGGCCTTGGGTGGGGTGGCATTTAAAAGCACTCGTGGGCTACTGCCATTACCACTACTATTTCCGTCACTGTTGCTACGGCCACCACTACCACTGCCTACTGTTCGCTGCCAGAACGGATCTAGATATGGCGTACGCTAGACGTGGACCTCGGATTCTTGGTTCTCGCATGTGAACAAGTTGATGTGTGTGTCACCCCATGCTGACGCAGCTAGTATGGGCCGGTGTGGGTGGAAGTCGGTGGCCGAGATCGGATTGCTCCGTGTTTGCTGTAAGAAGCTAGAGTACGGCTCTACGCGAGATAACTCTTGGCCATCTAGGTTAAAGACCTTGACAGTATGTGTCGATGTGCCACTGTGACCTGGTTAGCAATCTAGTCTGATGTACTTGTTGAAAGGCGGAGCGGATTGTATAATTGATAGACTTACACAGCAAAAACAGGCAAATGCTCATGAGTACTTGCGGTCCGGAGCGTGTCACGTGTTGTTTGGAAAGTGTGGAGTGGCTTGTCCATGCGAATGTCCCAGAGGCGGACTTTTCCGTTTCTGCTAGCACTCAAAAGCTCCCTCTGGCCACCTCTCTGCATATGCACTGCCATGACCCACTGGCGATCAGACTCGTCACGCCATTTCTTGATCATTGAGTCCTGTGGTTTCAGGCGGAGATCATAAACACGAACGGCGCCATCACCAAAGCCAGCCACCAAAGTATTGCCTGTCATCTGGTCCGATGTAAGAGACGTGACGCATGAGCCGGACCGTGCAGGGATATCCATAGTGCACATCTCACTAGCAGCATCCCAGGCTCTGATAACACGGACATCTCCAGCTGCTAGAACGCGCCCGCTGACTTGCTGCCAGTCAACGGCCATGCCAGAGTTGACGGTACTGGGCACCATGTCGGTCAAGGCTCTCCATGCAGTTGCTAGCTGTATGCGCTTTTCAGATTCATAGCTACGGTAAATGCGAATCACGCCATCCGAAGAGCCTAGCATGAGTAGCGCCTGGTCGTCTTCGTTGATAAAACGGAGGTTGCGGATCTTGGAGCCAGGTGGGTTGCCGTTGGAGAATCTGCTTAAAACACCCTGCTTCTTCCAGTCCCAGACAGTCACTGTATTGCCATCATCTGCAACGGCAAGGTGGTCTTCATACTGGTGGAATGTCATCTTTACGGGCTGCGAAGAGTTATTGAGCATGCCCAATTGATTGTTCCATTTATGGCTGCCAGCAAATGACTTGAGGGGCTGGGTCTTTTTCAAGATGCCCTCGTTCCGGGACCTTCTCCAGAGACGCTCGTTGTATTCAGTACTTCCGGGCTCATCAGCCTCGACGGGTTTCATTTGAGGTTCCCGGAAATAGCCAATCGCCCAGTCCAGAATGGTGCTCGGGAGAGGAAGCTTGGCTGGCTCAGAGAGATCACGCGGCTCAAAAATGCCAGAAACAGGTTCTTGGCACACATGGTAGTGTGCTTGCGAGTTTTTGTTATCATTCTGATCGCCACTCGTAGTGGTAGCTGCGTTGGGAGGGGGGTTGCGCATTGAACTGGCCCGGTGGGAGTGGTTGGCTGGCGTGGTAGTGGGAGAGGGGTTGGTAGAGCTAGGTTTATCTTCGTTGTTGAAAAAAGCACCCAGAGGGAAGAACATGCTGGCCGTGCGGCGCAAAATCCCAGGCGAGGAAACAGGCGTATTTGACATACTTGACGAGGCATTGTTCATTAGGCTGTTTTTGGAAGCGTGGCGAGATGAATGCATCGTATACTTGCGATAGAGAACAGTCAGTAGTTTACGGGCGTTAGGACCCACTGGTGACTGAAGGACAGCATCAACGACGTAATCGACAATTATGGATGCCTCCTTCTGTACTTCAGGATGGGCATCGACACTCATGGTCAGAGCAACTCTCCACATGGCAGCAAACACGGTGTTGTAGGAAAGGCCACGGGCAGAGGGCTTGATGGAGCCATCCTTTTCGCGATCTCCAGGGAGTGCATAGTGCAGACCAGACCTGGTTTCGGTAGTGTCGTCACGTTGGGGAGTTTTAGACGCCAAATCTTCCTCAACCATTTGTTCATAAGCAGCAACGACAAATTTGCTCTCATAGCGTACAATAAAAGTTGACAGGAACACCAAGAACTCTCTCCGGACAATGGCGCTACCATCATTTGCCATCCCGAGAACAGTCCAGGCTAGACCCTCTTCAATCTTTTGCACTTCTGGAGTAATCTCAGGTATACCAAGGAAGGTGGTCATGGCATAGAGCATGGACGCACGAACTTCACAGTTCAAGTCTTTGCTGAGGGTAGAGAGTTTGGAGAGCGCATCCTCACGGATTGCTCTCCACTTCGCCTCAGGAAGGGTTTGCCACAGTTGGCTGAGGCACAGACAAGCCCATTGGCGAAGAAGGGCATTGCTGGGGTTTTGGATATGGAGGAGGCACGAAAGCATGATGTCAGAAGAATTGCATGATCTTTGGCCAATTTCGTAGTCGCGACAGACCATTGCAATGATGAAAGCACACATGGCCTTGTGTTCGTCAGCATCGGCCACAGGGATCGGCTCATGAGGCTTGAGGATGGTGGCAAAGTAGACATAGCAAGAGTCTTTGACAAGATCAACTTGGCAAGAGTTATCGACGGCTAAGAGACGCGTCCAAATGAAAATCATGACAGGCCTAAGCTCCATGGCTGTGGACTGAAGCAGTTTCAAGACATATGGGAAGATGCCTATACTTAGGGCCAGCTGAACTGCCCAGGGTCCTAGATCTAGGAAGCGGCCAAGAAGAATCAGGGCACGAACTCTGTGCTGTTGACTAAGCAGCACTTGTAAAACAACAGGCAGTTGTTCTGGGGGCTGTTGTTTTATGGCATCGCCTTGAGCAAGATAAGTGTGAAATGCAGTCAGCTGATCTGCGAAAAATTCAGAGTGCTCGTACTCGTACTCTATGCCCGCCTTTCCCTTGAGCTCAAGCATAGGCAGCTGTGCTAAGGCCATGTCAACAGCCCAATCCCAGCTCTTCCATAGCGGGTGCTGGCGAGTGTCCGGAAGCTCAGGATATGACTGAGGATGGCAGCCGTATGTTGACATGATTCGTTGGGCTAACAGGAAATTTCTGAAGAGAGCTGCAACCATGAGGTCCTGGCGGAAAAATTTGCGGAATAGATCACGAGGAAGAGTCGTCCATGCAATTGTGTCAGCTATGGCGGTGAAAATCCAGTTCAACTCTCCTAGAGGCGTCCGCCGTTCCTGGAGACGACCGGGGAGCGCACGTGCTCGCTCTGGAGTAATATTGGTTTTCAAAGGGTTCTGGAGAGCAAAATACATCAGTGCCATGTGAATGGGGGTTGTTAGGCAGCACGTAAACAGATCAGCTGGAAGGAGTGGGTTTGTGGGCAAATGTTCGCCGGTTCTGCAGGCGGCGAGGTGAATAAAAGGACGGTAGTTGACGGTTTGATGATTGGGGTCTATGGCTTTGGCCTCGTTGTCCTCGGCCTCGTGCTTGTCTACAAACCGAGGATAGTTGTTGACAATATTTCCTGCTTCTGAGCAGTCCCAAACAAACATAGTAGGGCCAGCTAGCCATGCCTGTAGATCGAACAGAGATACTGGGATGTATTGAGTGTAGTTTCTATTAAACACCCAAAACTCGCCAGAAACGGTAGGTTTAGGTACACCATGACCGTTGTAATGGAATAGGACACGCTCATCTTTGGCGTTTCGGCGCAAGGACTGGCAGAACTTCCGCGTCTCGTCAACGGACGGGTCGAGATACTGCTTGTAGCGGGTTCGGATTGCGAGGGTTTCATACTGGGACTGGAGGGCTTTTCCGATGGCATCAAGCGCTTTGGGGCCGACGGGAGCAGTGGGATCGATCCAGGCTTCCATGCGGGCACCAGGCGTGGTTCTGAGCTGATCTGGAGGCTCAACATCGAGATTGAGACAGATAGCCAGAGCGGCAGAGATGGTCTTCAAGCGGTCGTGCATGCGCCATTCTTCTAATTTGAAGTCGGAGACTATGGGTTTGCCGGTGGTTTCGTAGCGTTTGTCGGTATAGTACATTTGCCATCTCTAAAGGTGGAAGGGTCTGGGGTCAGTCAACAGCAATAATAGCCAAGTTACGTTGAGGTGGAAGCATGAAGTGCATGCTTTGTTTCCGGAATGATAAAACATACACTGGCAAGAGTTACTAGCACGTCTTCTGAGAGGTAGTTTTCTTCAAAGCCGTGCCGAGCACCGCGATAGTGCTCGTCGTCATGGCCGGTCTCACTGTCTGTGTCCCGAGGATGGGACTCACTTTTTGTCCGTAATAGAGGGGGTAGGCGTTTTGGTATACGGGTAATCTCGGTGGATATAGTGGCTCCGTCGTTTTTATTCCCGGGTGCGCTTGAGGGCCTACGGCCATCGTCGTCGGTCATAGCGCCTTGGTTTACCTGGGTTCGTTTATCAGGCTCGTCGATATGAGATTTGGTCATTTGATATTGTGGGTGTGTGTTCCGGGCCATGCTGTGATTAGGCTAATTGGCCGTCTGGCTGGTAGTGAGGCAGTGACTCCGAGCACTGTACGAAAACGGGTGCTTAGATGAAGTGGAGATGCGACCAAGAGCGAGTGCGAGGGTGAGAGAGCCTGGGTGATTGTGAGTGCGACGCAAGGCTTAGAGGGCGCGCGCGCCAAGTTGCATGAGTAAATTTTCTTTTTCTTATGACTGGCTGGATACACTGGGTGGGAGTACTTTAGCAAGGGCTGGATGAGAAGAAGCTAATATGGCGGGTATGGGCGAGGCTGTGGCGATTAGATTAAACTGTAGTAGTGGTGGTGTGCTGTGCTGGTGCACCGACGGCAAGAAGAGCAAAGCCCTGATACAAGACGAAATAAGAGAGCGTTGCGATTAGCAACAAGAAATCGAGCGCAATAAAAGAAAAGAAGAAAAATAAAAATTTAGACAGGATAGATAAGCTGCGTGGATGTGCACGAATTGATGCTTTAAACCCGGTTGCAGAATGTGTGATGAAAGAGCAGTGCAGTGGAAAAGCTGCAGACGAAAATGAAGGTCCACTTAGGAACCTGCTGATTTGGTTGCTGATTTCACTTAGTTAGCGTTAGTATCAGGCAGTCGTTTGTTAGCCTTCAGCTTGGCTAGCGCAAGGCTACCAATGAAAGCAAGCGCTCGAGCGCAAAAAAAATTCTATGACACAGAGAAAAGAGATTTATCAGGCGTCACGTCAATTACTGTCACGTCACGATCGCCCACTAGGAACATCAGAAAAATACGGAAACGTAAATAATGGAGTTGCAGTTGGGGTTTCAGCCTTGAAGCTTCACATGAGCAGGTAATTTAAGCTAGGATGGCAACAGTCTTGTCTTGTTTAGGCTACGCCTACTAAATACCTTTGACCTTTGATCAGAACACATGACTACAAACACGTTATCTAGTTTGAACTGTTTTATGAGTAAGGCGAGGGGGCATCTTGGCTTGCCTTGCCATCTTGAGCTAGTGGTCTGTATTCCTGGATATGCTCAGAGACAACAGAGCAGCACAACACAACGCAACACAACACTCTAGATACGAGCCTAACGATCTCTCAATCTCTCTCAGACCATAGACAAAATTGTATCATGCTTCCACGCCACCAGCCGTTTGCCGTACCACCATGGCTGCTGTGATGCGTCAGGTTATACTATTCCTGTTATGCAATACATTGCACAGCGCTTTCTTCATATATGTACAGAGACATCGCATGAAACAAGCATTTATATAAATTGCCTTTCAACTTGGGATATGTTTCAACAGCTTCACCACCACCATATAGCAACCGAACAGCACTTTCTCTCGCATTTCAGAGAAAGCTTGAATTATTAGTCAGCATTTGTGAAAATTGGCTTTTCCTTTTGACAAAAGGTCACGTGCTCATGTTGAAAGAGCATCTATCCCTGTCTAAAAATAGGCATCTGAAGTGGGATGTTGCTCTTTTAGTCCTTCTAGAAGTATACATGGGGGTGAGTATGAGGCAAAACAACATCACGTCTTCCTTGGCTCTCTCAGACCTCCAGCTTGGTCTGGCAGTTGATTAATGCAGGTAAGATGAAGGCATTTTAAACCCGGAGTTTCTTCATCAAAGAACTGACATCAGAGAATATTGCAAGTATTTACCAACTGCGTGGCCAGTGTAACACTAGATCGGATGACTTTTTGGGTAGCCCGACGCCAGCCTTAGGGTAAGTAGTGAGCTTTTTTATTATTCATATCGTTCATAGCAGCCATTATACATGACATTATCATAACATAAGTATAGTTTCATACAACACTATACATAATGCCTGTATATTGACAAAGAGAGCCCCTCCCCACTTCGCTACAAACCACAACCCTACTACGAGGAATAGTGGAAAAGCACAAGCAGTGCAAATAGCCAAGACAACAGAAGAGAAGATGGAAAACAATGAGGGCTACTTACTTGCAACACAAGATTTAGAAAAACTAGCTTGGATTGGGATAGAGCTAAAATATTCCCGCATCCTTGCGCTTATGAAGAATCAAGGGCCTCAAAGTCAGAGGAACCAAAAAAATGAAAGAAAACAGGGATTGCGGCTCAAAATACAAAGACTAGGTCAAGATCGATGGCTTGATTGCTTAGCACTGCCCGCTTCCTTTGCGTTTTATTACAAACCGCTTTGCCCACAGACACCTGAAAGCCACTTATACAAGTAACTCTCTCCGCAGACTTGACTACCACACAGATTCTCCTGCAAGTACCTCATTATGGAGCAGTGGCCGACACAGAACAAAAATGTCAGATAATTGAGACAACCTACATCATGGCGCTATTCTCGGCATAAATACAGGGATCAGCCTTTCTTCTCGTTGGTCGCAAATTTTGATATTGTTGTCTCTAAGAACGCTTGTGCTTCTTCCCAGTCTATGAGTAGCATTATGCTGTGGGTTGTACGTGAAATTGTGGTTTAATTTGACCCTGCATGTTCGCAAAGCCGGCTACAAATGCTTCTCTCTCTAATCAAGTTCTAAGTTCAAGCTTCCCGCACGGTTAACTGGTGCGCAGAAAAAGCAAAGGGAATAATCAGGTTGCCTGGAGAACACTGGCTTGTTTGTAATACACTTGGGTATTAATAACAGGGAATGGCCGTCTCAAACAACCCGTATGGAGCGGGCTGTTTTCTTCCAAGTGCCGTGGGGGATTCGTCGGTAGCAAGGACGAGGATTGCGGGGCTTATCAAGTAGACACCCCTTACCCAGCTTCGCTTCTAGTCGAGAGCTCTTGGAAGAGCTCGTATGCAAGACTGAAACAACAGGATCCCGTAGGCTGTCGATTTTGCCTCCGTAAGAGGATGATGACGACTCTGAAGTACCATGGCGATGGTGGCGTGGTAGATAACATGGAGATAGATGCAGATAGATGCAGATAGGTGCAGATAAAAGTCCAGTGCTTTTTTTCGGTGGCAATAAGATGCAATTTCTGGCATGCAAATCTTTTGATAATTTGTTATTTTGAGAGTCATTTTTGGACATGTCTTCTTGTCTCGTGTATTTCTTTCTCACCCGTACAAAGGCACACAAACATACAAACGCTTGTCTCTTCCTCATTTTATATGCTTTTGCGTATGGCCCTGCGTATGGCTTTGCGTGTGGCTTTGCCTCTGCCTTTACCATTGCAGGGAAGTAGTAGAGAAGGAGAAGGAAGAGGACATCCAGGTCGGCCAGATCCGCTGCTTCTGTTATATTGCGGAAGAGACTTCATGGAGAAGCCAAGGCAGTATGCTGACTCGTGCATGTTTGTCGATGAAGGGAACTTTAGAGCTCTGTGGCTTGGTCTCTACGGAAAGCCAGCTCTGAAGAGGAAATCATGCACGATAGCACGAGAGAGAAAGAGATAGGGTGGAGAGCAGCTGCACAGCCCGTAATGATAGTGGCCCTTGCGGGGATTTTGGAAGAAAAGCACGTACCAAGAGAGAATCAGCAAAACCAGCCAGAACGGGTGCCCGAAGAGAGGAGAAACCACAAAGGAGAGAAAAAAGAGAGAAGGGAAAGTAAGAGGAGGGGAAACCGAGAGATTATCCAAACAAGAGCGGAAGAGAAGAGGAGAGGAGCAGTGAGGCAAAAAAGAAGCAAAGAGCAAAAAAGGTCCCGAGTCCAAGAGATAAAGAAGATGTGGCAGTAATGGAAAGAAAATAGGAAAAAAAAAACGAAAAAGGATGCAAAGAAGGGGAAGAAAAAAAGAGGAAACAAGACCCTGTTGGCCACGAGCTTGTGATGGCGTAAATGGGTGTATATTGAATAGATTGAGTAGTGGGAGCCCGGCTACAATGACCATAGAGAAGACAGAGCCAGAATATGAGGCGCATGGTGGATATGAGCGGACTATAGGTGAATGCAAGTAACTTGGACTGAGCACTAAGATGCTTGGACCACCTATAGGAACAAACCAGAACGGACTTTTCACTCGTTGTTTTCTGGACTTCTTAAGTTGAGCTGGTGACCACCAAGATATGTGATGATACCGTCCTGATGAAATCGACGTATTCATCTTTGTGTTGAACAACAGGTTATATCATTAGCGTCAGTTGTCTTCTTGAAAGTCTTTGTTGTCTTGTTATCTTATGTTTCTTGATTCCATTCCTTATTCTTCATTGCCTTGTTGTGATATCCTTTCTTTTACCTTTGTTGTCTTTCTGTACATCACCACCTTTGTTAATAGACACAGAAACATAGGGACATACCCTGCAGCACACTTACACACATCCTCTCTATCTTTCTATATCTACTCGATTCTTCTCAGTCTATGACACCATGAAGGGCTTTGAGTACTCTGCTCTCCCGACGGCCAAGTCTATCCGCCTGGTCCAGATTGTTCCGCGGCAGCCAGACGAAGATTTGGAGAGTCAGATTCATCTTAAGAGTCGTGTCGTCCATCTTTCGCTGACTCGCCTCCGCCGCGGCGAGTCCAAGACCCCGCCCCTGAGGCCGTCTATTAACTTTGACTCCTATGTAACCCAGCCCTTGTACCCGGAGCGTTTCCGCGTGTTGGAGAACAAGGGGCTGCGCCAGAGACTGCGCGAAAAGTTCAAGAGAGACACTGCCCCCAAGTACAAGGCGCCCCCGTCGCCTAGCTCGGAAGAGCCCCCGGCGGACTTGGTGCTGGGTGGTCGCAAGAAGAAGAGCATTTCGTCTGATCTGAGCAGTGTTCTCATTAGGGATGGCCTGCTTGACAGCCATAGCTGCTCGTCTTCGGTTAGTGACATTTGCAAGGTCAAGTGTCGGCCACTGAGAACAGCCACAGACTCTCCCAACAATGAGCCGCAGTTCCGCGACAGATACAACTGGGGAAGCGACCATGGGCCAATCTCCGGCAACTACGTTGCTCTCTCGTACTCCTCGACCACCGAGACCGAGCCAGAGCTTGTGACAATTGATGGAGCTAACAAGCCTGTCAATGCTAGCGTGGTGGCTGCTCTGCGCCGTTTCCGCGAGCTTGAGCTGTTCAAGAACGGACTTTGGATGTGGGTTGATACGATTTGCATTAACAAGGAGGACCCAACTGAGGTGGCCTCGCAGCTGGAGCTCGTCTCGACCATCTACCAGCAAGCAGGCAACGTCATCATTTGGCTCGGCGAGCCCATCAAAAATGACCCCATTTCGCGGGCCATGGCTTACGTGCAGGAAATTAGTCGCCACTGCCGTAACGAATACCTGCGGGCATTCGACCATGACCCAGCTGCTAGCCCAGGCCATCGTCAGCGGGCGCGTCTGCAGCTATATGCGACCAAGAAGATCTGGCAAGACAAGATGTCGGCCTTTATGGAGGAGCGCATTGAGGACACGCTAAAGCTGGCTGCCAGCATCTTTACGCTCTATGGAAACTCGTACTGGAGACGCAGATGGGTTGTGCAAGAGCTGGCTGCTGCTGGTCCTGGGGCCCCGGTGTTCTGTGGTGAGCACATGACCCAGTGGCGCTACGTACGTGACGCAGCAGAGCTGCTGGAGCCGTTTGAAGGTCTGATGGAGCAGCTTCTGCAGGAGGTCTTGGCACAGCATTACATCCAGCTGGAAGGCAAGTTCTCGATTGAGCACATTAACGAGATCTCGCGACTTTCCGAGCATATCTACGAAACTACCATCATGAAGACTGGAAAGAAGTCCAAGATGGCTGAGGGCATGGGCTCTGGAACCGAGATCGACAAGGCCGCCCAGACTGGCGGCACGCCCAAGGGCAATGAAGTGATCAAGCGGGCCATGGCGCTTTCTGCTAACACGGAGTGCACGTATATCAAGGACTGTGTGCTGAGTCTGGCGTCGATCCCTGGCATGGTTAAGATGCCCATTGATCAGACACAATCAGCCAGCAAGATCTTCTGCAACTTTGCCGAGCGTTGCCTCTCGGAGGATCTCTCGCTTTCCACACTCTCGCTGCTGGACGGTCGCCATGAGTGCGATGGCAATCTGCCTTCGTGGTGCCCCAACTTTGCCCGGCCCGAGACGGCGCGTACCAAGCCGCTAATGGGCAATTGGTGTGCTAACGGTGCCGTCAATGGCGAGATGCGCATGCCATGGGCGGCCACTTACTTTGAGCGAGAGGGTAGTCAGCCCGTGTTCCGTGCTATGGGATGGCAGGTTGACAAAATTGATGGGCTGGGTGCAATCTCACCTGTCGACTTTTACCACCTGGCTCTGGGCAAGGCGGTCGATTGCGATGTGGTACAGTCGACAAGCCGGAGACGCGCCAGTCGTGGCGAGGCCTCGGCAGCGCTTTGGCGCACTCTTACGGCATCGACTCGTTGCCCGACTGATGGAGAAATGCAGGACATCCTGTTTGCTTTGACGGGTGAGTGCATGCCGTGTTGTTATTCTATTTATCTGATGGATGCCGTACTAACCGACTGATTCTCCCTTTTGTAGATGTTCCTCCATTTGAAGCCAGTCCTGACTATGCACGCTGGCACTTCCTCCAGGCTTCACAGAACCTCGTTTTCAACTTTAACACACTGTCATCCCTGCTTCACCCGGAACCAACTCCCTACTCTGCCTCGCCCGAAGCTCTGCGCATGCGCAAGGAGGTTACAGCCCGCATCAAAAACCGTCGGTTGGCTGTCACTGCTAAGGGACGACTGGCGCTGGTCCCGGCCGCTACGCAAAAGGGCGATCAAATTGCGATTCTCGTCTCGCATGGGACTCCCATGGTCATTCGGCCTAAGAAGCGGGAGGGCGGAGACATGTGGTGCGAGATTATCGGCGAGGCATTTGTGGACGGTATCATGTCAGAAAGCTTTGGACGCATGCTGGTGAAGAAGGAGAGCTGGTATACCGACCTGCTGTATCTTCACTGCATGTGAGGAAGAAAAGAACCAACCCAGTCTTTTGTGTTTCGATTTCCCTTCATTTTTCATTTTCCTTATTTTTCCTTTCTACCTCTTCTATTTCCTTGAGTGTTCTGCTTTCTTTGAACTTCCTTTTGTCGTTATTTTTCCTTTGTCTTGTTTTCACAGCATTTCCTAGCCTTTTGAGTACATCCTCCAGCATTCTTTAGATACTATTGTTCATTGCTTATTTGTCAGGCGTTTATCTGAATTTTCTTTCTTCCAACAAGACCAGACTTTTTTGTGCTGAATTAGTTGATGTGATTTTTGCAAACCGCCACATTGATGGTAAACCAGCTATCTGACGCCTAGTTCCGCATATGGCTGCTCATGAGATATCTCATTATCTGGGTCTCGATCACCTGCCGTCCGGCTAAATCCAACTGACGGATATCAGACTGGAAGTCTTGGAGACTCTTTGAGGTGTGAAACAGAAACTCTGTGTGTTTCACAAGCCACCAGGCAGCATCTGGGCCTACCAGGCTTCCCTCCCCATTCGGATGGCCCCTTGTGCTCGATGAGAACTCGTGCATTTCCTCTTCTCTGAAATGTAGTTCGAATAGGCAATCAACCAGGATATCATCTCGATCAATTTCTCTATCTCCATCTCCATCCAGACTATCACAAACTTTAGGTACGTTCTTTTGTCCTTTTACTGCAAGACTATGTAAGCATGTGCAGCTAAGCGCCACGGGTACCCGTGGCTTTAAAATCACACGGGACCCGTGGGAATTACGTAAGATTCCGCTCGGCATAGCTCACACATCACAACAATGAAGTACAGTACTGCGATCAATTGGACGTCCAAGTTAAAGTTACAACAACAGATCTATTAAATAGCAATAGATTCTGTTGCGAGTTGGCCATAACACAAGAATGTATCTGCTGCTGTTCTTCGATCCTTCTCAATTCTCTCTCATATTTCACCAACATCTCTTTTATCGCTTGCAAAAGGGTTACCCTTCACCTTCTGTGCTACTTGAGCCTCGACACGTTCTTGCTCCGGTGTAGCTGCCATTGTCTGCAAAACCAGTTCTACTACCTGTGATTCAGGGGGGGCTGTGATTGTTCGAGAGCCGTGACTGATGGCATAAGCTCCTGAAATCTCCGAGGACATGCTTTAGAAGTCATAATATGACCAAGGGCATGGAATCTACTACACCTCGGTAGTGCTTTCGGCCGTACCGTTTCCTCAGCTGCCTGGAATCCACTAGGCTCTCGTCTTGTGCTAGACTGCGGTATGTTTGAGCTGGAAGTAAGCGGCTTATAACGTTGACGAGGCTCCAGTAGTAATTGGAGTGTGTCATATCGTTTCAAACGCCAGTGTGAATGGAAGTGCTCGAGCCGAATTGGCTCATGGTTGTGTAGGGAAAATCGTTTGTCAGGGCGATGCTTCAGAGTCCAGATAGTTCTATCGAGAGACTATTTTGCCAATATTGAGAACGGGCAGCTGGTACCTCGAGTAGTAGTCTTCCGTTGCCATCGGGAAGCTTACATGCTCTATCGCAGATATATGTAACTGTCAATCGGCCGGATTTCTCCCCAGTAGATCTCCCCGTGACAAACGCATAACCACGATCTAGTGCATAAGAATTAATTGATTTTAAAAGCGACTCTCGAGATTCATATTCGCTTTCAGGTGGGAGACAGTCGTTAGGGAACGAAGCTACGCCTTCAATTGAGGGTCGATCCATTTTTGTGTTACATACTTTTCTATGGTTAAAGAGCGTTATTGATGCGATTGTACGCATTATGTTGGCGATTATGAGAGATGCCAAAAATGCAAGGCTATGTAATTCCCACGGGTCCCGTGTGATTTCAAAATCGCGGGTACCCGTGGCCCTATTAGGCCCCGTATTGTGCACCTAGTGGGAGCCCAGCTAAGCTATGAACCACTATGAACGAATTCTTCTCAGCCATTGTCTCCTCGACACACCATTCTCAGGTCACCATCTAGTCAGCATACTATCTTCAAGCTAATGTCCCGGCGACAAACCCTTTTTGAATCTTTGTCACCTACCGATCAACATCCTTTTGAGCTAGAATATCGCGGGCACCCTCTATATTAAGGGGCTTTCCTTGCCGTATATGTGTCTTTTTGACTCTCCGGCGTTTGCTGAGTGTCTCATTTGCTACTGCAGTGACTTGTTCTCCTTGTGTAAAAGCACTACCTCATGCATTACTGCCTGTGTCCCCTTTGCAAGCTGGCGGATAACATCATAAATTGGAGTTAGAGAGCTTCCTTGATGATAGGCAATTCGATCCTTGGCATAGGCAGACTGTGAGAGGGCTTGTTTCGGGTTGTGTAGTGTCAAAGAGACCCAAGTGTCAGTCCCTTCAGGAAGAGGGCCAGTCAGTGTTGGAGTCCATAAATTGACATCCAGCTTCAATAAGACTGCCTGAGGTGGAAACGAGAACAAAATATATTGGAAAAAGAAAATGCCAGAAAAATAAACTACTGCCTCTAACTCTTATCATTACACGAGCTAACATATTATCCACGACACTCACACTTTAGCATCATACCCACTTTCTCTTCTTCTCAGTTTCTTTACACCTTTTTGGCCGTCTCCTCAGCTAGAACATCAGCCTGCTGTGCCGTGTTGGCTTCGGGCTCGGTTTCACCCATATACTTAGACCGCTCAATCAGGTTCCACTTGTCTTCCTCACCATCCAGCTTTCTAAAGCAGATCCAGAAGGCCACACCACCAACAAAGGCAATGATAGAAATAACGATGTAGTTCCAGACCAAGAGAGGATCTCCAGAAAGAGGAGTAAAGGCTTGGCCCAAAGCAGCAGAAAAGGCTCTCATGAACAAGTTCACGGACATGACAAGCGAGCGCATGTTTTCGGGAGCCTTAGAGTAAGCGTATTCAAAGGATGTGACACTCGTGAATATCTCAGAGATACCGATTAGGATGTAAGGCAGAGACTGGGCCCACACATTGATGGGGGCAGGGTCACAGCCATCGTTGTTAGCATACTTGCCACAGGGAGACTTGAGATAGATGTAGTGCTGCATAACGGCAGCGGCAACCATAGAGGCAGAGGCAAAAATAAAGCCGGTAGCCATACGCTTAATAGGGGTGAACTGGATACCCAGCTTTCGGAGGCCAGGGTACAGCAGGTGGTCGAAGAGGGGGATCATGACCACAATAGAGATGGGGTTGAGGTTCTGGATAATGTCGTTGGGCACGCCGTGGAGCTCCATAGTGCCAGCCTGGGTGGTCAAATTTCCAGTCATCTGGTCATAGGCCAGTTGGAAGACGGGCAGAAACAAAAACACCTTGCAAGCAATCAGACCACGGCGAACCTCATCAACCCAAGCATCGTCATACGTCATCCAGGCCGGGCGGCTGGCAATAGCAACCTTGGAAGGGCGCACCAGATCCCAGTTAGGCTTGAGCATGCTCTCCGACTTTCTCATAACACACACCATCATCTTGACGAACTTGCTAAAGACCGAGCCGGTAGGGGGGGCCAAAATGTAGTTTTTCTTCTGCGACCAAAGCACCACCGGGCACGTTAGGAATAGAGCAGTGGGCAGGAGAAAGGCCAACCAGAAGCCAACATACTTTTCAACCCACACCATGGAAATCTGGCCAGAAACGGCACCAATGTTGATTGCAAAGTAAAAGTACAGAAAAATGCGACTGTTGGTGATTGCGGGGTCAACAATCACTCTCTTTCCGTCACGGACCTCGACTCTCATGCGAGTGTCACGGTTCTGCTCGGCCAGTAGTGGTGAGATGTTGGCCTTGAAGAGGCCAGTACCGCAGCACAGAACGAACATGCCGATAAAGAAGCAGGCAAAAGCACGATCGCTGTGAACAATGACCTTCGGCGTAGCAGCGACGGTAAGGATTACATGGGCAACTGTGCAGACAGCAATGGCGATATGAATAACCTTGTAACGACCAAGCTTGGAATCTGCCAGCCACGCACTATAGAGTTAGGTTGGAGGTGTTAGCACATTTGATTCTATCCACATTAGATGTACAACTTGACACTCGCTGAGCATAGAAGAATAGGTATGGACTTACCCAAACAGAGGCATCAGATAGGCCCAAAACTGATTAGTTAGACTGATAGCCTGCGCAGCCTTTGTACCCATTCCCAGGGCACCAGGAGTGCTGGAAGTCGTGCCGTGACTAGCGCCAGTCGTTGAACCTTCAGGAAGGGGGCGGTTGACAAAGTTGGTGTATAGAACAGCAGATCCATAGTATGAGAAGCGTTCGCACAGCTCGGCAAAGGAGATTGTGTAAATGGCCCAGTCAATAGGGCCCGAGACACGTGGTAAAGTGGCGAGCTCCTCCTCAGTAGGCTCCTGGCCATCGCAGTCCATATCAGTTATAGAAGTGGTAAGCTTGGTGGCCGGGATGGCCTTGTCGGCACACTTTTCGTCGACTGCTTCTTGCTCGTAGTAACTAGGGGCCGCCTGGGGCTCAATTGCCTTGGTGGCGTCCCCGGCCGGAGTAACAGCAGACATTATAGAGGGACTGACTGCCAAGAGAGGCTAGGGCTGGTGATGTGGGGGAAGAAGGTAGAATAATGGAAAAAATCAAAGAAAGGAGGGTGTGTTGCCTAAGATGCAAATATCAGAGCAAGAACACAAAAACGATGTAGAAATAGCTTGGATAACAGCTTTTCTCCAGGACTCCGAGCATGGCACAAAAGACCAAGGGGGGCCGTCTCTTAAATACATGCCAGATACAACTAGTTTCGAAGTCAATGTAGCAGAAACTTGGGCCAAATAAGAGAAATGAGATGATGAGGCAGAGACAGCACGGACTAAAAAGAAACAAGGCAAGTGTTAGTAGTGCTACTTGCTTTTACAGACCGTTCGCGGCCTCCGGGTACTTTGTTCTCTAGGTAATCTAGTAGCAAGTTAATAGATGCATGTGCGTTGAATTTCCCTAAACATTGGTTTTCTCTCTTTTAATGTTTATTCCATGCTTGTTGTCTTTTTTTTCTACACATGCGAAGCAATGTACTGTAAGTTTGGCATTTTTCTGTATTATATTCTTGGCAATAGCTTCTTGGATGTTCGCAAGCCTCTTCCCTTGGCTCTTCACGGCCTCGTTTACGGATCAGCATTGCCTTCTTTCCTTCTAGATTGCTACTAGAAGATAAACGCCTCATTGTTGTAGAATCCTTTTAGACCTCCTGTGTATCTATCTACCGGCATGAGATGGAAAACGCTTTCCCCATTAGTCCTACTATTATATAAACCTAAGGTATGGTCTGGGGAGGTGGGGGCGGGGGTCTAGAAGATGCTATAATCTTTTGAATGCAAACTAGATTTGTAGTACCAAGGGATATATTGCTCCAAACACCAACTTAGCGTGAAAATACCTTCCTTGCTGCTATCTCGAAGTGACGTGCCCTTATGCAGTAGTAGCTTCGCTTTTTTTTGGCGTTTAAGAACCACAGATATGCACCCACACTCACCGTATCCCTGGAGCGACTATGGATCTTGATATATATTATTATGTCTATAATGACAGGCATGGACTGTCTTACTCTGATGGGCAGTAAACATGTTCAGGGCCAAGACTTGTTGCGCTTCAGTCCCATCGTTTGATCTTGGTAGTTCTAGCAAGCGTTGAATATATCCAACTTCAAATCTTTATTCTAATCATTTCCCCGGGTCTCTTATGATCATTTCGACTGGGCGCCAGGACCCTTTAAAAAGAAAAGAAATCTATGTACAGGTAGCAATTCGTTTCCTAAGCTCAAATCTCGAAAAGTCTACTAAAGTTTACCAAGTATTATGCGAGCATAGTACATGAGGACGCACTGACTGGGCAGCTCGGTTTTCCTACGGATATTAAATAACGAGTGCGAAGAGGAGACCTAGAGGGGCGATTGCGAGTTCACGCATACACCATATTAACACCAGTGCTACTTAGCGCCTCGTCCAGCAAAAGATGGCTCTTGCTGTGATATCTCCAGTCTGAGCCTCACGTAGGTGGATACTTGCCTTCTCAGTTGACATTGCTAGATTAGAAATTACCAGGCGTGTAACTAATTATATGCCTGAAGAGCCACCGTCGCTTTGTTTCCAAGATACTTCAGTGTCTATGATAGCTAGCCTTTGCTGTCTCCAAGGTCTTTTGTGGAAATTAATTGGTGTTGGGAGGCAACGCCTTACTACCTATATTCATACAAACTACAAGTTGTCTGTTTAAAGGATATCTACTTATGATATACACACATATATGTATACGACTAGCGTGTCTCTTACCCCTCAGCGCATAATATGCTATGGTTTCCGATAAAAAGAAATTACGATATAATGTTGAGGCCCATGGCAAAAAAACCTAAATAGAAAAAAAGGAAAACGAGCAGACAAGAACACATACAAGACTCAAGTCTGGGGATCGATGAGCTTTTTATATTTGAGGGGAGAGCAAGCATCCCGTGCAGCAAAGACCAACTCCGCCAACGCAGCCGCAGCTAAAACGGAAAAAGCCTATCTCATCAAATATCACATTGACTTTCTAATTAGAATACTGAAAGAGCCACGCACTTGCAAAGCCTTGTAACAGGATATGCAGCCGGAGATAGCTTGTAAACTCATAGATCTGAGATGATAGATTGAGGAAGCGAGATAGTACAGATATGTTTCAAATCACCCCATGGAGCATCAGCAATATCTTCCAATCTTGTAATAACTTGAATAATGCTTATCCTTACCAGCTGTCAAAATTTGACACTACTCCGGTCTTGGCTTCTGCGTTTTCTGCTGGAACGTTGTCTGTTCCCCGGCTAGGGTATGTTTTTGTCATGTTGTGAGGAAATAATCTAAAAAAAGCCAAGGTAGTTGCAGGCTAGTATCTAGCAGAGGTAATAACTAGCCTGCGTTTTAATTAGTCAGCGTTCTTTTCTGTCTCTAGAACACACCTCATTTCCAAAAGAGAGTACTTACCTTGTCTTACATCTACACAGCGAGCGAGAATGAAAATAGAAACTACGTTTATAAAATCCCTTATCTGGTTTTGATCTCTTGCTCATATACCCCGTATTCATGGGCTCTCTTGGTAGAATAAGACCAGACAGAAGTCAGACCCCCGGAGAAACGGAATAAAAAGGGCCATTAACGATTGTAATCATGTAGTAGAACTAGATAGATACCAAGTAGTAAGCCATTAAAGAAAAAGTTGCTGAATTTTGTTACTGAAACTTAAAGTGGAGATCCGTCAGTTCATTTCGGCCTACGTGGCGGACGGCCCAGAGAACTAACCATGTTTAGACTTTTGCACGCTTCTCTTCTCTATCTCCTATGTCCTTCTCTACCCATACGTGGTTGCGTTATCAACGCTGGGAGTACGAAGGAAGAAAAACAACAAAAAAACGTCAGTTTTCGCCCCAATGGGGTCCATGGCCACTTTGTGTCCCGTGGCACAACCATTTTGCCTCAAAGTTAGACCACTTTCTGCCACGAGACACACCGATCTTATCATTCTCTGCTTGTCGCGTTTGAACAGCAATTATTTTCCTATCACTAACCAAGGTTGCCAGATATCTTATTCCTATTAGGAGTCTAGGAGGTTTTTGTGGCTTTAACTTTGTATTTGTCCCGCCTCTAACCGCGCCCACTGTCGTATCTTCCCGAAATACAGTTATTATGCAAGGCAGCTACTACAGCATACAGTAAATAATCATATCTTATCTTGACAGTAACCAACACTGTTTGAAGGGGTTCTGCTCCTTGTAGTACCACTCCATCAAGGACCTGTTGAGGGGACCCTACAGACAGGCCTTGGGCGACTTTTGTGTGGCCTTTCAAAACTATTCTTCTACAACTACCACGCAGGAAGGATCCTTGCAAAATCAAATACTCGGTTGCTTGTTGATCATCAGTGATACCTCAGCAAGAACTCGGGTTGTCTGATCTTTCAGAGATTTCCTTTTCAAGATGCACTACTGTATTTAGTCGGACAAGCACGGCCATTACACGAATGGGCCTCTTTCTTTCATGCTTTTTCAAGCTATCGGCTTGACACTTCCACACTAAGCACACAACCTACATCTAGGAGCCTTATAAAAAAGTCTCAGTAAGGACATGTTCTTCTGCAACATTATCCCGTATCACAGCCCATACCATGTTGTGATACGATGCAAAACTAAAATATTCGCAAACTCTTTAACAGGCCCCATGTCAACCAGCTCCAGCGCCGGAGTCTATAGGCGGCTTTTAGCTCTCTTAAACCCAAGGCCTCCGAAATGGTGCCTGACTAGGGTGATGGTGACATTCTTTCAAAGGGAACACAAAGACCAACATCTGGCCTGACTTGGTTGGATCCAGGGGAACCCGACACAAGTGTGCTAGCAAGTCTTGGCACAAGAAGAAATTATTTGATGAAGTTGAGTCATAGGTAGAGTTCCGGCAAGGGAAGATTGACATGATGTACATGTCTTGTTGGAGAAAACGCACTTCGTCTGGGCAGTGGAGAGTACGTTGCTACTTAGGGTTATAAACCGATTTGTTCCAGTCACGTGACTGCGCGTAACTCAAGCCCCACCAGCCGCGTTTCCAACATCCCACGCCACGATTGCTTCAGCAACAAGGCTCATGGAGCTCTACACTCTAAAGCTGAATTCTCACTTGAAATGGAGGCACGTGTTGCGGAAAATATCTATTAGCACGCTAGAGCCACAGCTAGATACAAGGCAAGCAATCCAGCCCCAATGAATGCGGGCGACTTTCATGACCCGCCTTCGACCCTGGCGGCCCAACTAGTCGATGGCATCACGAATCGACCATCACGATCATCATTCCACGTCCACGGTACAGGCAGCGATGAGGATGATGAGTTGAAACGCTTGATTGCGGGTGCAATGAAAATAAAAGAGGACCCAAATGCCATCAAAACGGAAGAGAAACACCTGGAACATAATCACCTGCTGCTATATGCGTACGTACGCCTACGTCTTAAGGAGATTTTCGTCGATAGCACCAGTATTACATCCTCAACACAAGCACAAATCAAACAGGATCTTAATGACGTCACAAAGTTCATTGAAATCACGCTCAAGGAAACCAAAAGATTGCTCGACCACAAGGACACATCAGGCGAGTTTTTACTGAGGGGAAATGAGCCGTTCTGGATGTGGTTGATGCCTAAGATCATGTGCTTTTTGGGCCATGAGAAGTGCATGGAAAATACCGATGAATTGGAGGATTCCTTAGCGTGTATGGTCTATACAGCCATGCAAATAAAAGAGACGAACCCAGACGTGTACCGTATATTGGAGTACTTGAAAGACGCGGTCAATGGTGCGTTGAAACATCTGAATTCTGCATTCTACACTCTACATACTGCATGCCCTATGCTACGTAGCCCCTTCCTGCTATTTTGCCATCTCGCAATCAACTATTCTGTTTCTTGCTCTAGAAACTGTACATAGGCTACATGTTGGCAGAATACATGCGCGTATTAGAGTGATCGGCTTGGAGGCTGTGGTCGATATACATACACTACAAGAATACTTGATCCTGATCTGGCTAACCCGTGGTGACAATAGAAATTTCTGCTGTCTTACTTAATCCCAACATTAAGGCCGACCAGCCCTTCCAGATCGACCTGCCTCCCACGGTGACCCTTGAGCGAATATGTAGTAGTGGTGGTAACGATCAAGCGGATTGGGAACGCTTACAGTACCGGGTCTGTGACCCAGGCCGCTTGATTGGGCAAGCAACAAGTTTCCTTCGCATTCTTACGAACCACGCCCTGCTTGAGGCACAGGAAGATGTCATATTGGAGTATGGGTTGTGGATTCTTGATGCTCTGCAATGCCTCGGGACCGCCACTCTCAACTTTCACGCCGACTTCAAATCAGACATCACTCCTATTCTCAAAATTGCTTTGGATATTTTGGACTCCGATAGGTTCAAGACGAATTCTTCGCATATTATTTTCCAAGAGAAAGCACCAGTTGTCCTGGTTTTGTTATGCTCTGAGATCGCAAGCCTGCCACAGGTTTTGATGGAGGAAAACGACAATGGCCAGGCCTGTCAACACACTTTCGCAAGGGCCTTGATTAAACTCGTTGGGCATTGTATTGTCCGTCCTGAAATTGCCCATATCGTCACTTCTAATATCTTACCCAAACTCGACCCTGCTGTGTCAATGTACGCACCAGGGCCAGATTTCCCACGCATATTAACTCTTCTAACAGAAGCATCTGAGAATGTCTCGCCCGCCTTTAGCTTCGGCTTTTCATCTCGTCCAGAGTTATTTGTTGACAGCAGTCTTCGCAAATGTGTCGAAAAGCTGCATCTTAATTGGGTGTCTAGTGACGAGACGGGGCAGCCAGATGCTAAAAGACGCAAGACAAAGGAGGAGGAAGATAGCAAAATACCTATCTTGCACGGTATTATATTCAAACGGCTTCACATCGATCTAGATGGGGAATCTATGGTAACTGTAATAGTGAATGCATTTCCTCACATGAGTCTAGGCGACAAATGTCTTATTATTGAGCTTATATCCCATTTCGCATGCGCAGCTGACAAAACACTCGAAATGGATATCAATCATGTCGCTCACACCACTACGATTCATTGTGGATATTGTCAGACCCCTGAGGTCGCTCCAATGAAGAATACAGAGCAGAGCCTGTCGGCCAAGTCTATGCTTTTTCGGACGCTCACGCAACTGATTGCCTTACCCGAGTTTGAGAGCTCTCGCAAACCCAGGGTTGTTGCCATGCTAGCATTGCAGAAGCTTGCACTCCATTTTCATTCCACGGATTTGTATGATTTAGAGCAGTCAAAGCTTGGGCTTTGGTGTTTGAAGTCGCTACGGAGTTCTATTCGTGAGCTTCGAATTGCAGCGAGGTATGTGTACATTATCAGTGGTATAGTTGGATGAATGTGACCAGGAATGATGCTAACCTTGCTATAGTCGCACATTTCCGTTGTTTTTGCGGCACACGGCTTTTTCCGGTGTCGATGCCAACGTTATAACGCGCAATCGCATCCATGTTATTGGGTTTTTAAAGCAAATCTCGCACAAAGAGGCTAGCCATCTACACGAGACGTGCATAATGGCATGGGGCCAGCTTGGAAGGCAAGAATCCCTCAACCCACAGAACCCCATTCCCACAGTGAGCGATTGCTAATACCGAACAGAGTCTTGCCAGAGTATGAGCTTAACCCTGTCTTGATTCAGATGGTCGAGATGCTTGGGAGTACAAGCCATGTAGTGTCCACTATTGCTGCGGTTGAAATCCGGGCTTTGGCTAAGAGCAGAAGTCGGGCTACATTGAAAATGTTCGAGCCCTTCTGGAAATATCTGTCGTATGTTGTGGTCAAGAACTTTGCAGGTGAACGTCGGAGATGCACCAAGGTTGCTGAACTTCTGGGGCTTGATCTAATTGACCTGTTGGTGCTGGTCCAACGACATGCTCTCCCTTGGCTGGTCCTTGAGAATGATATTGAGACGATTAGGGCGATTGCAGCCGCCATGTCCAAAGAGGTGACGCCTCTCCTAATGTCTAAAGGCAACCTTCCGCCTATACTTGCATTGCTTATGGTCAATAGTGTCGAAAACACAGAAGCTGCAGTCATGTCGCAGCTATGCCGGGTTGGCGACGAGTTTAAAAACTCCGACCTTATGGCATTAATCCGTAGCGAGCTTGTGCCGACAATCCATGAGCTTTTCAAGCATGCCGCTACACGAGATGACGATAAGAGAAGAGCGGTGAGTTTTGATAGGCAGCAAAAGCCATGGGAATAACTCTGGATCAATGGTCTAACACATTTCTTGCTTTCCGGGCTTGTATAGGTCCTTTGTGCGCTCAAATGGTGCTCGGTTAGACTCATGTCTAGCAGAGATCCTAAGCGAAAGTCCCCTGATGTTATCGGGTATGCCCTCGAGCCCCATATGCTGGGCCTGGTCAGCTCACTGACTGAGGTTATCAACATTGCTCTGACTAGTCAGCAGGTGACTGTGGAGCAGACACAGTGCATTGCCGCTATGGAAGAGATGATAAAAATTTGCAAAAGTCATGTAAGAACCGGCAGAGCACAGATATCGGCTTCTCTGCTGTCTGTAATGACTCTGGAAGAACTAAGACGCCCGGCACTTTCGGCATGGGCTGCCATGGTCCTTAACCTGGACGAGGCTGATGCGGTCCTGCTCTTGGAACCCACGTATTATGTCGTGATTCAATACTGGATCATGTTTGATGCTGCATCCAAGACAATGGCCGAGAAGCTTATCCTTGACTTGTACGCCAAGTACCCCGAGATGTTTAATGACAATATTTTCAAGATACCTTCGTTACGCCATACTCCGGCCCTGGCTAAACTTGAGGACGAATTGGGTGTGATTAAGAAGGCGGCTTTGGAAGCAACCAGTGTCAAGAAAATGTTCTCGGTCTATGTTGAACGCATCACCCACGAAAACTCTGGTGTCGTTTGGCTTGGCTTGGGTGACTTGATAATTTTTTTGAAGACACATCAGTCTTGGATTCAGGCATCTGCGCTGTCTGAGAGTCCCGACGACGTCGTTTCTATGCTTCTCCGTGCCCTTCTCGATTGTGCGGCGCGCTTCAACGGCTTGGACTATGACATTTGCTGCATGTGTACAGAGTGTCTTGGTTTGATTGGCTGCCTTGACAGCAATCGCGTGGAAGCTACCAAGGAGCAACGGTCTATAGTCGTGTACAATAACTTTACGAAAGAACACGACAAGGCTGAGTTTGGCTTTTTTTTGCTAACCGAAGTGCTACTCAAGAGCTTCTCTTCAACTACCGACACAAGAATGCAGGGGTTTCTAGCATATGCTATGCAGGAGCTATTGGAAAGATGCGATATCAAGGCTTTGGTCACTGGCCCCGGAACACGTGGAGGCAACGACATTGCTAGGGAATGGGCTCTGCTGCCTTCGGTCGACAAGGAGCTGCTTAACACTTTCATGTTTTCTCGCTATGTGTTGAATAGCAATATCCCGCCTACTGCCCAGATGCCTTCTTTCCGGCCTGACGGAGAGTATTCCCAATGGCTGAAAGAGATGGTCTTTTTCCTGATTCAGAACCCACAAAATCCCAACGCAGCACTAATTTTCGAACCGTTGATGCGATTAGTCCGGGTTAAAGATACATCAGTGGCTGAGCATCTATTGTCGTATGTGTTCTGCCATGTGGTGATTGGATGCGAGTCCAGCATCTACAAGAAGCTCAATGAAGAGCTGCTGGCCATCCTGGAGTTTGACCCTACCAACATCCATAGCCCCGAGGAAAAACGTCACCGCAATAGATACTACGAGGTGAGTAGAATCGCAATGAACATAAGACCTTTTCTGGTCGGTCATGCTGACGTTAATATTTACAGAGCGTCTTTAGCATTCTTGACTACATGATGCGCTGGGTACACAAAAAAAAGGTTGCCCCTCGCCTGGACAGCACGCAGACCGCCGAACTTGAGAGAGTGCAGAAGTTTCTTGACAACATTCCACCCCAGCTTATTGCACAGCGAGCTATCACGTGCAACCAGTATAATCGCGCTCTCTTTCACTTGGAGCTTCATATACGCGAGACTAGCACTAATAAAGGCCACATTGACGGTGAGAATAAGGAGGAGCTGATGACTCAACTACAAGAAGTCTATGCGCAAATTGATGAGCCAGATGGTCTCGAGGGCATTTCAGCGCACTTCCAAGTCCTAGATCTAGAACAGCAGGTCCTAAGCAACAAAAAAGCACAGCGGTGGACAGCAGCCCAGACCTGGTGTGAATACCGATTATCTGAAGAGCCCGAGAATACGGATATTCAGATGGAGTTGCTTACGTGCCTCAAGAACTCTGGCCAATATGGTAGGTCGATTAGCATTCCATGCGTGACATGTATGTATGTGGTTGGCTAACTAACACTTCGCACACAGATGTCCTTCTTAGCTATGCTGAAAGCCTAAGGCAACACCCTGCCCTTGAAAACAAAATCAGCAGCTTCGCAGTAGAAGCTGCCTGGGCGACGGGACGATGGGAAGACCTCAACAAGCTTGTGCGCTCTTACAATGGCAATATCCTTGATGACTTCAATTTATCTATTGGCGAAATCTTCAGGTGTCTCTATAATAAAGAGTATGAGTCGATACCGGACACTATAACTATGATTCGGGAAAAGATTTCTGCTGCTCTGACAACAACAACGACCTCCTCGCTTCAGGCCTGTCGCGACCTGCTTCTCCAGTGCCACGTCCTCTCAGACCTAGAAATGATATTAGCCAACAAGCCCAAGACGCCGCAGGAGACACCGCCTAACAACGATGCTATAATGGCCAATCTCAGCCGAAGGGTAGGGGTTCTCGGCTCGTTTGCCAGCGATAAGCACTATGTCCTTGGAGTCCAACGAGCCGCTATGAACCTAATGTGGTGAGTCTACCTTGCTGCTTTTCCGTGTTTACTAGATGATACAGCGCCTTTTTGTCTGACCACTAACAAAATTGTGCACGTTTATAGCGACGCATATACAAACCTCAATATCTCGTCATTGTGGCTAGCCTCCGGCAAAATGTCGCGAAAGGCTGGGCTATTGCAGCAGTCGTTCAACTCGGTTCTTCATGCCTCTAATTTAGGCGATGGCTCTGCAATTATCGAGAATGCTAAACTGCTTTATAAGGAAGGCCACGGACGACGGGCCATTCAGATACTAGAATCCGCTATTGCCGGTAACAAGCTCAGCGCACAGTCGCAACAGGCCCAGCCATCTGTCAAGACATCGGGCACCGGGTCAGTCACATCGAGCAAGGGAGCTGATTATGCTCAGAAGCTACTTATTGCCCGGGCTCAGCTCATGATTGCCAAATGGCTTGATGCCACAGGCCAAACCAATGTTTTGGCTCTGCGAGAGAAGTTCCAAGAGGCAGCTAAGACATGCCAAGCATGGGAGAAGGGCCACTACTGGCTTGGCCGCCACTACAAGAAGCTGCTAGAATACGAGTCGAAGCTGACACCCGATGAACAAACGGACGCTACCCTTATGGGAACTGTAGCACGGGTGGTTATTGAAAACTACCTGCGATCCCTGAACTTTGGTACAAAGTACCTACACCAGACGCTACCGCGCATCATTACCGTGTGGCTAGAGTTTGCTGCCCTGTTCGATGAGTCGCCAACTGCTCGAGCAGCCATGGCGCATGAGCTAAAGCGGAGGCGATTAGCAGAGCTGAATGCAATCCATGCGTGCATTGAAAAGTTCACGCGCCGTCTTCCCGCCTATGTATTCTATACAGCACTGCCGCAGATGGTGGCACGTATCACGCACAAGAACGCAGATGCTGTCAAGCTTCTCGTCAACATAATTGCAAAAGTAGTGGCATCATATCCCCAACAGGCACTATGGGGTATCTTCCCACTTCTCATGACACCTCGGAATGCTGAGCGCAGTTCTCGTGGCAAGGAGATCTTGTCGGTGATTAGGGCAGCAGACCCCAAGCTGGACGGCAGGCCCGTAGCTGAGATTATTCGCAAGGGCGAAAAGCTTGCTGCCCAATTGGTTTGGCTAAGCCAGACGGGTGACTTTCAGTCTAACCGGTCAACAATGACGACTCTGAATCAACTCAAATTCAATGCTAATGCCTGTCTTCCCTCTCCACTTGTGGTGCCTGCTGAATCCTGTCTCATGGCTAAACTGCCAACACTTCCTGAGTCAAGCAAGCGGAAACACCAGCCATTCTCAGGCGATGTGGTAACTATCCACTCGTTTGAACAGGAAGTTCTAGTTCTAGGGTCAATGGCCCGGCCACGTCGCGTCATTGCCATTGGGTCGAATGGACAAAAGTACAAGCTATTAATCAAGCCCAAAGATGACTTGCGCGCGGACCAGCGGCTAATCGAGTTCAACAACGTAATCAACAAAGCCTTGAAAAAGGATCCAGAGTCGAGCAAGCGACAGCTTTATGTCCGCTCATATGCTGTGACGCCGTTGGCAGAAGAGGGCGGTATCATCGAGTGGGTAGATGGGCTCAAGACGTTGCGTGACATTCTGCTGATGCTCTACAAGCAACGGGGGCTAAGCGCCATCAACTATCAGCAGTTGGAAAATCTGTGTAAAGCCGCAGCAAATGACGCAACACTCTTTACCCGAGATGTTCTAGGCAAGTTTCCGCCGGTGCTGCACGTATGGTTCATAGACAATTTTCCAGATCCGACGTCATGGTTTACAGCACGGCTGCGATACACACGATCGTGCGCCGTGATGTCCATGGTGGGGACAATTCTCGGCCTAGGCGATCGTCATGGAGAGAATATTCTCTTGGAAGAAGGCAACGGCGGGGTGTTCCATGTCGACTTCAACTGCCTGTTTGACAAGGGTCTTACATTCTCGACACCAGAGCGCGTTCCGTTCCGGCTGACACACAACATGGTGGCGGCCATGGGTATTTATGGCTATGAAGGCCCCTTCCGACAATGCTCGGAACTGACACTAGCCACACTGCGCGCGCAGAAGGAAACGCTGCTAACCATTATTGAGGCCTTCATTTATGATCCAACCATCGACTTGTTGAAGGACAAGGGCCGGAGGGCAAGACCCGACGGCCGCGTGCGCATGAATCCGCAGTCGGCTCACGAAGGGGTCAAGCGACGACTGCTAGGATTTCTTCCTAATGAGTTGATTCCGCTAGGCGTCGAAGGACAAGTCGATGAGCTGATTAAGCAGGCGGTGAATCCCAAAAATCTAGCAGCTATGTACATTGGATGGTGCTCGTTTTTGTAAGGGGGAAAGGGGTGAAGATACTACTGTAAAGCATGCAAGCTAAGCAGTATTTAAATCGGGGCTGAGAGATTGGGTGATATACATGATTTAATAAAGACTTAAATAACAGTATGGTGACATGAAAGCATAAAAATATAAAAATATAAAATACAGCAAAGGGTACAAACAGCCCTGATGCAGACATGATTCAATTCGGGCTTTTGTGGCAGTTTTTTTTTTCTTTTTTTTTCTCGCGGTCCCTATTCTCCCTATCCTATTCCTCTCCCTTTGGGGTGTCTTTGCTGTGCAGACTCCAAGGATAGGGCATTCAACTTGCTTCCATTTCTTGTGTTCTTGTTGAAATCTGAGGCTCTAGGGGCTGATGTGTCGCTTTCAGCCACTTTGGCCCCAACTATGCAGCTCTTGTCGACACCAGAATCTGCGCCTTGCTTTCAAGCTGGCCTTGTCGGGTTTTTTGCTGCTGTGTGGGCAGCCTTTCTTTGGGGGTCTTCTGTGCTAAACTCCAGGTTTAAGCATGAGCGGGCGATGGCGAATGGTAGATTAGTCGACAGTGGCATTCAGACTCCTTTCTCCTTTACCAGCCTCAATGGCCTCCCCTACTGTTTACTACTTTACTTGACTTGCCAGGCATGCATGCAAAGGCACATGAGATTTCCACAAATTGTGAAACCAGACACAAACCGACAGCTGGGCTACCGACCAAACGCTTCGCGCGCGCAGCCTACCAATCGTACAGAGGCACCTAGTAGGCTATAGGCTATCCTCGTTTTAGTCCCACCTAAGCTCCCCAATGACGAGAACATGAGACCACCTGTGTTGGCCATTTTAGAAAGTAGATGTGCAATTGGAGCAAGGAAAATACCAATCTCGCGGCTGGCCTTTATGCCCGCTGAGGACTATGTCAATTAACGCAAAGGACTTACCACCAAGTCCACTTAATGTACAGCCGTGAAATTTGATGGGCCGCACGAGAGCCTGGCTTCGGGGTTCAAGGCTTGGTCCGCTACTCCAATGGCCCCCTACATGCTGGCCGTTTAGCCGCTTGCAAGGCTTAGCCAGTGCCTGTTCTCGGAGTACTGCTTGAAAGATTACTCGATATCTCAGAAGCTTTCCGACCTTTCTACGTATAGATGTTAGTTTTGACACTGTAGAAGACAGTGTTGGTTTTCCCGTGGAGGTGCAGAAACAGCAGCCCAGGCGCCAGCTTGGCTGTCAGTCGCCTAGCTCTGCAGGAGGGTCTACTTTGCGGCCAATGCGTGAATGCAAGTTGTCAGCAGCTGGCAAAAAGCGCAGCATGGAAAGAGCCTGGGCGGCGAAGTCTATTCCATGCATACATACGACACGCACATGTGCTAGCATGACGGTTATCAACAGCTGTACCGCAGCGTTTAGACAGCGAATCCGAATCGAGAATTGACCTTGGCAAAATCGATTTCTTCGAGATAGAGTAGTTGGGCATAATTAGAGGCAATGCCGTAGATGATCCAAGCTGTGGCCGACGATAAGACTGCCGTCGATTGTATTTACGTTCTTTTCTGTTAAAGCTGCCATGGCGAGTTGTTTGCAGACCTAGCCTGCCGACGGCCATGCGCAGGGATGCGGGGAAGGGCCAGAAAACAGCAGATCAGGGCACGCACTAAGGAAAAAGCGAAGATGTGATAGGGGGGCCGACATGGCAAGTGTCTAGAGACAGGAGACGAGCAGCCAGCGCTTGAGGCCCTACAGAGGAATGAGCGAGCCCGGGCGCAGGCAAGCCGATGCGCGGAGCGTGTCGCATTGGGTTGGAATTGCCGGATATTGTCAGCCCGGTTGGCCAGGAAAGGCGATGGCTGTCTTTTGCCTGGCTGTACCGTTGTTTATCTGTTCGGTTGCACGAAATAAGTTGGAGCCTAGATTGAAAGTGCTAGCTAGTTAGTGACTAGGGCCATTATTTATATTGTTTGTTGTGGCCTGTCCCACTTATTAAGGCTAGAATCAAGGGATGCTTATCAAGCAGTGCAGGCAGCCGCTTCCCAGCTAGTCCAAAGCTTGATCGTGTGCATGCTGTTTTCTGCGACTTGACCGCACTATCCTGCGCTTGTTTACAGTCTGCCGGCGCACGTGTATCCTGCGGCGGGCGAATGAGCCGCTTCTGATGCGTAGTGATGTAATGAGTGTGGACAGGCAGCCCCTGCCAAGGGTTTGTTAGGGTTTGGCCATGCTAGCGCTGAGCTGTGGTTGTGCGTAGGGTTGGCTGACTGACGGAATCTGGGGAAAGAAGAGGCCCTGAAATAAAAGCGCTATAGATGAGATGGCTGTCAAGCTTGGGAGGAATTTTTCGAGTAGCTTGTGTTTGATTTTTGCCTTGGCGACGGTGCTCTTTCTTCTGAGCTTACCTGGCTGCGTTGCCATGCCCTCTCATGCTGCACATTGCATCTCGTCCCTCTCAGCTGTTGGCAGGAAGATGCACCGAATAAAAGAAGAACAGCGAATCACAAATTGTAAATAATAAGTTGGAAGTTGGAGCGGAAAAACAAACAGGAAACCCTCTGGGTAGAGATGCGTTTGCCAATGGTGTCTGTTGCTTTAACCGCCTTTGTTCGCAATATCGACAAGGGGAAAACGCGTCAAAAATGATTCGAAAAATCCTTTTGTTTAATTTTCATTTTCCTCTTTTTTCCATTCTTTTTTTTCTTTTTTTTTTTCCATCTTTTTTTCCATCTTTTTTTCTTCTCATTTTTCTTTTGTTCCCTTTTCCTCGTATTCTTTATTCCTTTTTCCTTTTCCTCCCTCTTCTTTTTCTACCTTTCTCTCTCTCCATTCATCTGACTTTCATTCTTTTTCTTTTCATTAATCTTTCATTGTGCTGCTCTTTTTTTTCTCCCCCTAATTAATCATTTTTTATTTTCGCGAAAAAAAAATTAAAAATAAACTAGGCTATCACCACCAAATTCTCAATACCATTTTTCAACCTAGCTTCTGCTTCTCTTCCCAAGCAGCCTCGCTCTTCTGGCCGCTATGCCTCAATATCGTGTCGGTAAGCTCTTCTATTTTTCTGCGCTTCATTCTCTTTCTTTTCTTCGTTTCCTCTTCTCACATGGCCTTTTCTCCATTTCTTGATTCTATCTTTAATTCTGCTTGTTTTCATTTTTGCTCATTATTCACTATCATTTCTTGTCCTCTTGCTCTCTCTCATGCATACATCAAATATCTTCTTGTCTCTCTCAGCTTCATTCTACCTCCCGCGTCGTGCTACTAACTTCGTCCCTCTTCCAGAAATATCCCCCAACAATCGCGCCGGCTGTACTGATACCGTGTGCAAAAAATCAGCCTCCAAGCTAACCAAGGGCGAGCTTCGCTTTGGCACTTGGGTTGAAATCGAGGGCCGTGGCTCGTGGAAATGGAAGCACTGGTAAGAGACGAGATGCTCGTTCGCCTCCGATGTCAAGACCCTACCAGCGTCTTGTTTCTCCTCTATTGTCCTAGCGTCCCCTGCTAACTCTAAATGGCACTACAGGGGCTGTGTTTCCGGCCAGCAGATGCAGCATGTCCAGGAGGCTTGCATGGAAGATGACACCCTGAACCTCGATGCTCTGGATGGCTATGATGAACTCACGTACGTGCTGGGCCCATGTCAATCAAGTGTGGCTGATTTATTCTTCCCTCTTTCTCCTTGTGTGCTGCATGGCTTTGACATTCGTTCGCATTTTACTAACAGGTCTCGTCAACAGCGACGGCCATGTAAAGCTCAAGGTTCAACGTTGCGTCAAGCAAGGCCACATTGATGCTGAGGATTTCAAAGGCGTGAGTTACCCTCCTTTTCTTCCTCTCTGCTTTTTGTCTTTCTTGCTGTATTGTAATACCTTGATCAGGCCATTAACCATCTTCCCAGGACCCCGAGTTCAACAAGCCTGGAATAAAGGGTATCCGTGGCCGTGCTACGAAAAAGAAGCTTGCCATGGAAAAAGACGGAGAGAAAGTGCAGGAGGGCGGGGAAGACCAAGCCTTGGCCCAAAAGAAGGTCCAGGGGGAAGAAACGCCAATGCCAGAGCAACCTACCACCAAGAAGCGTGGACGCCCCCCCAAAGCTAAGCCTGCTGCTGAGAATTGTGACATGGATGGGCAAAAGCCGTCTCCCGCCAAGCGAGGCCGTCCTCGCAAGTCCGTTGAATCTGCGCCAGCCGTTGTTGAAGCACGCGATCCTAGTGCTGGCTCCAGGGCCGCCGATACCCAAGAGATGGCCCCTAAGAAACGCGGACGCCCCTCTAAAAGACCTATCGAAGAGCTTGCTGATGCCGAAGAACAAGAAAAGACTGCGCCTGCTCCAAAGAAACGTGGCCGGCCGAAAAAGGTCGTTGATGAAGACGTTAATGCTGAGGATGCGAAGCCCACTCCCAAGAGAGGCCGTCCAACCAAAAAGGCGGCCCACGACGAAAGTAGTGTTGACGAAGAGGAAAAGCCTCTACCTAAAAAACGTGGTCGTCCTTCCAAAAAGGCTGTAGAGCAGCAGCCGCAACAGCCGCAGCAGCAACAGCAACAGCAACAGCCGCAGCAGCAGCAGCAGCAGCAGCAGCAGCAGCAGAAAAACACAGACGAGGAAGAAAAGCCTACTCCCAAGAAGCGTGGCCGACCTTCGAAGAAGCCTGTCGACGAGGAGAATGCTGGGGAAGAGAAGCCAACACCCAAGAAGCGTGGTCGTCCTGCAAAAAAGGCGGCTGAAGAGGACTCGGGCGCCGCTGAGAAGGATAAGATGCAGATGTCTGCCACCAAGACCCCATCGCGGCCCTCTAAAAAGAACGCCGAGCCTAAGCCTGCAGAGAATTCTACAGCCTCGACACCAATTTCCACAACCACACCTACCACCCTTGCCCGACGAGGCCGGCCCAAAAAGTCTGTCGAGATGGCCCATGATCAGCAACCCGAAGCCAAGGGGCAGCCACAGGAGGAAGTCAAGTCTACGCCAGCTAAGCGTGGCCGGCCCCGAAAGTCGGCAGGCTCTAATGATATCTCTACCCCTCTGTCTGCTTCTGCTTCTGCCCCTGCCCCTGCCTCTGCTCCTACAAAGGAGAGCAGTACACCCAACAAAACCGCTGTAGGACGGGGCAAGAGGAAGCCCGTGGAGGAAGATTCCGCCAAGGCGTCGGAACCCCAAAAGCGCGTGCGTCGGTCGATTAAGTAGATTTCAATGTTTCTTCGTTATGGCCGTTATGATGGATATAGCTACGACCTTGGGAACTCGAGCATGATTTGACGTTGGCTTGATTTGAGAGACGATTTTAAGGTGGCTTAGTTTTCGGGGGCGCACACGGCTCCTTCTACCCTGCTGCCGGGGCTAAAATGCCTAACTAACAACGACTTACATCATGGGTCTTTTTACACTCACTAAGAAGACTATACTCAAACAACTGCACTAGTTTGTTGGATCAAGTACATGGATAAAATCAATAGGAATCGTGCAACGAATGGAGAATTTGTCAAAGATGATGCGGTATATATTCTGACATTAATAATTACTTGCTAGTGAAATTTTAAGGAAAGTGAAAAAAAAAAAAAGTCAAGAAAAGAAAATACCCCCCCAAAAGACACGGATTCTGCCTCCCTATCAAGCACAGAATCAACACACAAGGCGGACGTGCCCTGAGCAGCTCAGAAGCTGTACGACTCGAGAAGCGACCGAAGACCCTGTGTTGTCACGGCGTATATCAAGATATATACACCTGTGTATGCTATAGGGAAAAGATGCAGGTATCGATAAATCATGTGGGCAAGTGTAATCGTATCATGCGAGCTGGGAAGAAAGGAATGTGTATGTGCAAAGGGCAAAGGATTGCTTTGTCTTCTAAACAAGACGTGATATGGCCAAGCAAGGAAAGTAGGGGAAGGAAAAGAAGGTACACGAAGCTATATACAATGGTGCGCAAACGTATGAGGGCCCTAGGAGTGGGCGGGGAGATAGATGTGCAAGAATGGCATGTGGCACTACTCGTTGCAGAAAAGCCACTTAGTAGGTCACCTGGAAGGGGCGGCACTTGTTGGCAGCGCAGTAGCCAGTGCAGCAAGCGCCCTGAGAAACACCATTAATGAAGCAGTCGCCGTAGATGGGAACACAAGTACCCCAGCACTTGACAGCAACAATAGGCTGGGGTGGGCCAACAGCAACCTGGGGGTTGCCCTCATTGTCAAAGGTGGGGGCTAGGGCCATCTCTTCTTCGTTGGTCTTGAACTCGCACTGTGTTATGGCATCGATGCCGGGGGTGTCAATGAGGTTGACATTGAGCTCAGTGTCTACGGAAAGATACGTCGTTAGTCATCTCTAGTATAGGAGGGGAATTAGAAAATTGAAACACTTACTTCCAGTCTCGTGGAACTCTCCATCAGCGGGGAAAGACAGATCGTACGGAACAGCAGCAGCATGGAAGCGGAAGGTCAGCTGAGTAGGGGTATTGCGATCGTTAAGCTGCTTGGGGGGAGCAGCAGAGACGGCAGCAACGGCAGCGAGGAGGGTGGAGGCCAGAGAGAACTTCATTATGAATGGTGTTGAAGAAGTAGTGGGTTGTAAAGATAATAGTAGAATATTAAAGAAGATATTAAGAATAGTGGTAAGTAGATAGTTAAGGAAGAAGATTGAGGACGATGATGGTGGTGGAGAGTGTTCTGTATCCTCCTCGAATCTCGAGACGGGGACGCCCTTCTTATAGCTTTTTGGGACTCAACGTAACCTAGCTAGCGACGGAACGATATGGAATGATGCCTACACCTATGCCTTTGAGTTTGCCTTGTTCTTGTGCTGGATAGCCTGTCTTGTTTCTCTTACATGATGCTATCACCCCTCCCCTCTACCGGGGCACTAAGGGAGACAGCCAAAGTCCACTTTTTTATTATTTTATTTTATTATTCCTCTGCCTTTTTTTTTCCTTAAGCTATTTCTTCTGTTGCCCTTTCCCCCATTGGAAAAAGCACAGCCCACAAGCTTACTTCCATGGTCTTAGCTGAAGTGCCGTTAATCCTCCCCCGGCTTGCCTCTGCTAGCAAGCGGGAAGGGGAGGAAGCAAAGTAGCATCCTGTCTCGTTCGATATAGCTCAAGCATCTACACTAGCTCAAGTGTAAATTAACCCCGCCAAATCATGCTAAGGCTCAACAAACCAGCCACAGGATGCTGCATAACGTATTTGTCTTTGTATTTATCGTGTATAAACAGGGCTTAAGCCAAGACGAGGACCAGAATCTTGCTATAGAGAATTGCCCAATTGTCTTAGTGAGCTCTACTAATGCTTGCTTCCAAGCTTTCGTCTAGGCCAGGCCTCACCAGTCATCGACTGAATCAAGGTTACCACTTAAGGGAGAGAGCAGTAAAAGTCTCATTTGCGTCATCTTAAGGTTTAAGACCCCAAGATCAGTTTAGTCCTTGTAGTGATGTTGTTGTACGCTGAGCTACGATCTCTGTGATTATTATATTAATGATTCACATCTTGCTCGTGAGAACTTTTCGGAGACATTTAGTTAGGTTGCTCCAATATTTTCTTGGAGGGGGGGGGGGGGGTATCCCCAGCTTTTCCGAGGAAGACCAGGATGAACAAGGAAACAAAACAAAGCAAAATTCCACTAAGCAAATCATGCAACTTAGAGGACAAGGAGAAGCCAAAAGGGCAGCTCTAAAAATGGAACATGTACTACTACAGCTCACCTACTTATACGAGATTCCATTCCATGGACGATCATTAGGCTACGCCAGGATGAAGAAGCAGCTAATGCTGCTTACATATGCGTTGTAGTTTTATAATGCCTAAGCCGGACTTGATGCGCAGCTAAATAATAGATTATAAAGAGGCATATTTCTACAGCAATTTTCAATGTTCGCCGCTCCGACAACACCGACGTTTGCCCGCTTGCCCACCGCCTACCCTGTTGCCTGCTTCTTATGCTTGTGGATTATATGCTTACTTGTACCAGTGACTCGAGTCTGAGGCTGGAAACTTTGTGTGTGGAACCCCCGCCTATCCATAACATGTCACGTAGTAAATATCACAGACACATACATATATATGTATATTTACATATGTACGTGCACATGCACATGCATATGCACAATAGACTTGTGGCCTAGTTTTGGTCTGTCAGTCCAACGAAAATACGAGATCACCCCCCTTATTCACATCGGCTTTTTGTTCATCTGCTTGGGGGAAGCTCACGAAGGATCCAACGTAAAACACGTAGAACAAACATACCTTCAAGGTCCAAGGATGGAGAAGAAAAAGTAAGACACCTAAGGTCTTCAGGAAGCCGTCTTGGAGTATATCACGATATTTCGTTAATGTCTCCTCTCAGGGGCTGTCTCCCAGAGGAAGAGCAAAATGACAGCAAAGGGGGTGTAGGTGCTAGCTCATGCTGTTGTCAATACAAAGTTATGCCTGTTTTCCCCATCTTCTGTTAGTAAGTCGGTCATCGGGTGGGATTTGCTTCCGCCAGGGAATCAAATTTTGCCAAAGGTTCTTCTAGGTAAAAAAGACTATACAAAAAACACTGTAAAAAGAAAAGACTCAGTGGTGGAGCGACACGAGAGAAAGACCCCTCCCTCTCCAAAGGGGTTGAAGCCGGGCCGTATTCCTCCCTCTCCCCATGACGTCATTCATGCCACTAACAGGCAAGGAAGGAAAGAGCAAAACCGAAGAAAGCAAGAGCCAGGAGCCAGGAAAGACATCAGCCCGCCAGGGCCAAGCGAGCCTCTCCTTAGCGCTAAGCGATCCTGGACCCTAAATGAACGCACTAAACCCTAGTGGTCTTATTTCAGCTCGGTAAAGGTTTGTCTTCTTCCTTACATCGTCATGCTACACGTTAGTTTTACAAAATTTTACGCACAAGTGACTTTGGCATTTGACTAGTGGACCGTTTGCAGAATTCGGAGATTCGCTGGGTTACCTTGACAAAAGAACTTACTTGACCCTGGTCGTTTAGCTCCTGGTTATACAGGTAGTCTTGCCTCGCCTTACCTACTTAAACAGGCCTTCTCTTGTCCCTACTCCTAGGCTTCATTTAGTATACTCCGTCTTGTGGCCCTAATTCTTCTTTTGTGCCTTGTCCTTTTTGCCTCTCAAAAGCTGTGTCCTAAAAATAAACAAGACATATTCCTGTCAGCTTTAGCTCGCGTATATTCACCTTCGCTTACAGCATTCGAAGACGGCTTTATAGCTAGCTTGGCTAGCCTGTCTTGAGCCATGTGACAATGGGAGGCAATGAATGGTTTAGTGTAGCCCAAGACTCGATACTGATGCCGAGGCAACCGTCTCATTGCTTGGAGTAACAATTAGACCACAGAATCAGACATGCATGGCATTCATATACATACGGCCATGAAAAAGTAACGTTATACTTGGCCTTTTTCACGATGGGCTCTTGGGGATCATGAATATAGAAAACGAGACACGTGGACCTTTACCACCGTAGCTAGGCGGGGCGTTCATTATTGGCCGAAATGCGTGAGACAGATGTGGACACGAAAAGGGTCTGGCCAGGCCTTATCAGCTGCATATGGCCTGCGTCTCGCCCCCTACTGCGGCTTTATAGATCATGGCGACCGAAGCTTGCAATGCATAGCCATGCATAACATTATTGTACGCACTATATACACCGTGTCCAAGCCCATTTTTTGTCTTGGGCTGGAACTCAACAACTCAACCCTTAGTCCCGAGGCTATACTTACTGATCCGGATGGTCTTTGGCTAGCTTACTTTTGAGACCCCGGAAGACAGTGTGTCTCACGCTTTCCGCATGTCTGGCTTGTCACATGGAAAGGGGGAAAAGGCATGGCGGGCCTTTTGCAATAGGGTCCGTCTAAATTACGAGATGAGACAAGCATAAGCTGGAGAAAAAAAAAAGAGAACGGCATCATTTTGGCTTCAACAGACGTAGGATTATAATAAGCTGACTTGGCTAAAGACAGAAAGACAGCTAAAAACACTGGTGGGAGCTACAGACTGTCATGTAATACGGTATCGACGGGAACACAAGAATGCTCTCCTCAGACAGCCATCAGGCTGTAGCCCATATCCCCCCCCCCATCTATTCCCTCTCGCATCTCATCCCCTTGCCCTGCCGTCGGCCTCTTTCTAAGTGCGCACGACTTGGTTATCTGTACTGCAACGCTCTCTGCCCGCTATCATATCTAATGCCCTTTTTAGCAAAACGATCCTGCCGATGGCGACCTTTCCCTTCTCGCAGCTTTCGTATGCGGCGCTTCTCACGGCGTATCTGCTTGGTTAGTGCGATGAGCTCCGCCACCTCATTAGGTCCTAGGTAAGCTTTGACGTAGAAGAAGGCCTCGGTTTCTTCAAAGTCATACTCGTGGGCCCGGAGCGCCGCCCGATTAACAATCTTTCTGGGGATTTCGATCCACGACTCTTCGCGCTGTCGTCGAGATGGCTTGATTGAAGTGGTGGTAATGTCCGGCCTTCGTCCCCTCTCACGTCCTCTCTCCCGGCCCTGCTCTCTTTTATTGCTCTCTCGTTCTCCCGATCGAGTCCGTGATCCTGGCCGAGATCGGCGAAACACTCCTTCCTCAGCTTCCTGCTTTGGATCATGAATGAACCGTGCCCGGCGAAGGCCTTTATACCCATGCCACGTGACTTCGGCTGACGATCCGCCAGCCCCATCCATGCGTATGCGCTTTGTGCCGGGAGGCACATCGATAGTGGTCCAGTCTTGCGTGATTCCATTGCTAGCTTCACCTATCTGCCCACTCTCGTTGATGCGTGTGGTGATTTGAGTTGCCTCAGTGGGCACGCCCGGCCTTCTGATGGTCAGAGAAAGGCTAGGTTCTTTCTCATGGTGCTGCTGGAGCCGGAGATCATCATGAGGAGAGAGCAGAGGCGCTGCCGATAATGCTCGCCGGTGGCCTTGCGGCCGTGGGATTGTTAAAGCCATTGTATTCTCAGTGGCTCGACTACGGCTTTGTTTGCGGATAGGGCGGTGGTGGCCGATTTGTTCGATATCGACCTGGGCCGAATCGCGATGGCGCGAATGCGGCCGCGATTGCGAGGCGAGCTGAAGGGGCGGCGGTGAAAGAATCCGTATTTGAGTCTTGGGACGGGCGTCAATAATGCCTAAAGATATGTGAGTCAATGTTCTAGGAGCAGAGACATCCCCTAATGTATCCAGCACTTACCATGATCGATGCGAGTAAAATGTGTTATCACTTCTCTCTCAATCGTCGGTTCCTTGATGCTTGATTGCTGTTCCGGCTCTGAGGCTGGTCTAGACATGGATCTGCGATGGTTGGCTTCATCTCTAGCCGACCGAGAAAGAGAACGTGGGCGAGGGGCAAACTCCGAAACAGGTCTTGATAGAGATCTCTGGGTATGAGGAAAGTCTATTTCACTCCCCACCTCGCCTTGATCAGTGAAGTTGTCCGAGTCGCTGAGTGTATAGTCGGACCCTTCTTCGCTGAAGCGGCGTGCTAGGTGAAACTCGCCTGGGTCTGTATAAGGCTGGCGTGGTGCTGTGTGTGACACAGACCGGCGGGGATACTCATAATTACGGACTTGGAGGCGGCCATGCTCTAGGGCGTGCGTTCTCTCTTCCTCCCCGTCGTAGTAGATGCTGGGCTGCGTGGAAATGCAACTGACATGCGGTCGCCGTGAGTAGACGTCTTTGCCTTCTTGGGGATAGACGATTAATTGTTGGTGGTCGGGCCGGTAGCTGCCCTGTTGCAGCCAGAATGGGACTAGCTGGGGAGAGGGCAGGAAACCATCAGCAACAGCTGTGCGTCGGCGATAGGGCTCATCATCAGAGAGGTAAATGTCGTCATGAAAGCGAGCGGTAGACATGATAGCAGCGAGGAAAGCAGCTTAGTAGGAAAATAAGAAGTGCAAGTTAGAAGTTAGGATCCGTGTATACAAGAAGAAGGCTGTAGGAGAAGAAACCTAAGTTGGTCGATAAGAAAATACTGTTATCCTGCGGGATACCACACATATTTAAGCTATAAAGGAGAGCTAAGGCGGAGTAGAAACCATGTTGCCCAGCTGGTGCCTGATAGATACCCCTCAAATCGATGGACAGAGAATGAACCGCCAGGCAACCTTTGCCCTACATGCATTGGCCCTGTATGTGTCTTGCCTCATCTTCTAGGACTACCCTGACCAAGTATGGCGGCATTGCAAAAAATTTTCTAGTTAACGATGTTGTACATTGGGCAGTTATCTGTGTGCTGTGTAGCATGATCAGGCGGCACGGCACGGCCTAGTGAGTGGCCTGGATGCTTTGCTTGGGTCAATCATATGCCACACCACTATGGCCAAAGGCGTCTATTTTATTTTTATTTTTTATCTTTTTAGATTTTTCCTTCTTTCGTTTCAAGACGTGAGCCGCCCGCTTCAGAGGGATTATCTATAATGGGGATTTGACAACCAACAAGAACACAGCTTGTCGAGCAAGCGCTGATGCCTCTGTCGGTAGTTTTGTGCAATCTAACGCCCGCGCTATTCTGAGACGAGTTGGTTTCTTGGTTGCCGCTTGATCTCGGTATGATTTCCCTCATCTTCGGGGCTGACTCATGGCATGGCACTGCCCCCGTCAAAGGCAGGGCTCAAGAAGAGGGAAAAAATAGACAGGAGGTTATCGTTCCTTCGGATATGCATTCACAAGCGCCAGCGTATAAAATAACCAAGAATAGGAGAGACGTAGGAATAATGCGAGATTATATGATCTTGTCAGGAAGTGGTCACCTTCATCGAGTCACGAGTCTCACTCTCTTCTGTGGACAAAGTTTATTGCCAGCAAGCAGCAGGGCGAAGCATAGCAAGAAATCTGCCAGATTCTTGCTCCCCAGCTAGAACATGAACGCCAGGCTGCCATAGCCATCTTTGACTAAGGGCAGTGCCCCACCTTGCATTATTTTTTTCAATCATTCCGCGTAGGATCTAAGCTCTAGGAAGCTCTGGTCCTGTTCATGAGAAGCTTTGTGAAGCCTTGGGGGCCTGCTCCACAGCCCCTCAGTTTGTGACAACGACACAGTGAGACAAGGGTGTTGTCTCCCTCCCAAAGTATGGACTACCTGCTGTCTCCTTTCGTAGCCTATCCTTTCCTTGTTCAAAGGCCCGGATTCTTGGTTGGTTCGCTTTTTGTGTATGTGTACATTTGCACCAATATGACCACGTATCTGGGTTAGTTTGCTTCTCTTGACTGACTTATATACATCGGGTTCCTTCTTTTTAACCGCTGTATTATCACCGTGTCACTACCAGGTAATTGCCCTAATCAGGGATTGCCGAGTCCGTCAAGTCTACAGGCACTATCTAAGTTTGGCAGTTTCCGGTCGGTATTAATTCCGAATAGGTAATTCCGATTAGTCGATTACGGGTGGAGCTATAATTAAAAGCTCCTTCCCGCCGACATAAGCCCGGCGGTTGATTATTAACTCATGGTGCAGCCCTTTGTGTTGTTTTTCTGGGATACATAACTGCAAGAAAACCTCTCCGTGTTTCGCCCGTGCTCCAGGACAATTCAACAACTGCATTTCTCGCTCATACTTTACAACAATGGCTCCGCTCAACGTAGGCATTATCGGCTATGGGTAAGCTCGAAATTCCCCTCTTTTTCTACATCAAAGCCACCCACCATTGCTTGCGTTAATGCAATGCACGCATAGGTCGATCATTTGACTGACACATTACATCATCTATCGCCAAACAGCCTCTCTGCCAAGGTCTTTCATATTCCTTTTGTCAACCTAGTCGACGACCTAAGCCTCTATGCCATTGTCCAACGCACGCCTTCCGCCGCCAGCTCTGCCCCTGCTGACCACCCCTCGGTCAAGCACTACACCTCGACTGATGCACTATTTGCCGACTCTGCCATTGATATCGTCATTATCACAACCCCTCCGAATTCGCACTTTGCCCTTACTAAGGCCGCCATTGAGGCTGGCAAGCATGTCCTGTGCGAGAAACCTTTTGTCCCTACTAGCGCTGAGGCTACTACCCTAGTTGATCTAGCCAAGCAAAAGGGCGTTTTGTTGTGTGTATACCAAAACCGCCGGTGGGATGCTGATTTCCAGACCCTCAAGCAGCTGATTGATGCTGGCACTCTGGGCCGTGTGTTCGAGTTCCAGACCCATTTCGACCGCTACCGCCCAAACAAGTCAGAAAGCTGGAAAACATCCATGACGCTTGCTGACGGCAATGGCCCTGTTTTTGACCTGGGATCGCATCTCATCGACCAAGTTTATTTCCTATACGGTATGCCAGACCGCGTTTATGGCAACCATGTTTCTCAACGTGATGGCGTATTCACTGTTGACCAGGCCGATTCATTAAATGCCCAGCTCAGCTACGACAAACTAGGCTTGAGTGTTTTTGTGCGCATCAGCGTCATGTCGGCCGAACTTTATCAGCCACGTTTTTGGGTCCGTGGAACAAAGGGTAGTTTCTTCAAGACGGGGCTAGACCCCCAGGAAATGCAGCTCAAGGACGGCATGGCATTTGATGACCCAAATCTAGGTGTTGAGGGCGTTGAATGGTATGGCCAGCTAACCAGGCTGCAAAATGACACAACCTTTGTCAAGGAGACCGTGCCTACTATCAAGCCAACAACATACAGGCCGCTCTTTGAGAAGCTTGCCAGTGCTGTAGCTTCAGGCAAGTGGGAGGATCTTCCAGTCCCAGCTGACCAGGCCCGCGATGTTCTCAAAATCATCGAAGCTGTGATCAAGAGTTCGCAGGAAGGCATTCAGGTCTCACTGCAGGGTTAGGGAAATAAAATGGTTTCTCTTGGATAAGGCACATACGTAACTATAAGTTCATAGCATAATATCTCAAATCGATTCTCGCAAGGGTATACTTTCACTCGACACACCAACAAACAAACATCCACAAAACATGTCAAACTATGACGACCAAAAATACAAGTAAAACACCATAGAGTAACAACCAATAGTAGGCCGGTTAACACAGCCTCTCTACGACCCTCCATCTTACCATAGCTTGTACTAGCGCAAAAGAGCCCGCACCATTCGTCGGGCGAAATGTGTCACGCCCAAGATCCCACCCAACACATTGTACACCTCAATGAACTCAAACGGGTACTTTGTGCGCACTGCCGTCTCGATGTAGTCCTTTTTAGCAAGCTCGCTAGTCGGAAAGCGACCAGTGGCCAAGTACGTTTCCATCAAGGCATCTTTTTCGTACCAGCGCTCCCGCAGCCAACGATCAAATTCCTCGCAGGTGTCTAGCGGGATGTCAGCAATGCGGAATCGGCGCCAGTGGAAGTTGACTGATTTGGGAGGTCGCCCCTGGAAGTACGTGCTCTGAAGAGTAAAGTAGTCTTCGCCATAGCCACCACGACTACATTATCCAAGCCATACGGTTAGCAGCACTTTAAAAGAAAATTGCGGATAGAGCCAGGAAGAAAAACTTACGGAATGCCCTCATACGCAACAGTGCAGTCGTACAGATACTCAACAGAGTGGTCTAGCTGTTTCAGGCAGAAATAGGTGCCCGTGCTGCGAGGAAGCAACACATGCTCTGGGTTTTTGATGTCCATTTTATCAGCCCATTTCTGGGATCGCGGCCGGCTGTTGGGCGAGATGTTTGTGCCCTCTGGAAACAGTAGCAACCACATGGGGTTCATGTACTCAGTACCGTTTGGTGCCACGTGCCTCTCCTTTAACTTGTCTAAACGGTATGCCAAACGTGGCTGGTCGATGGACATTTTGCGCGACATAAAGATAAAGCGGTACAATTGCATTCCTTGGCCCAGGATGGGGACCATCTTCAGAGATTCCTTGAGGATGATGTAGATGTGCCCATGCATCTGTAGTTTGTTGGCGTAGCCCACCCACCATAGATACAGCCAGTCAGTGTATATTTGGTGGTTTGCAATAAGAACTAGGCGTGAGGGGAAGTCAAACTCTACGCGGCCATCCTGAGTGCGGCGCATTTGGTTTGCAACCGAGTCATCGCCGCTGATGCGGATGGTAGTCGGGCCCCACCATTGAGTTACGGTAATAGCCAGCAACGCAAAGGACTGCTTTGTCAGGGCGATGTACGAGTAATAGAGCGGCCGGTTGATCCAGTACAAGGGAGAACCTAGGACCTGGGTGGCCAGAATACTGCGTGAGCAGATGTTTCTTTGTTAGTACCGCAACCACCAAAAGCCAGGCAGGACCAGAAACAAAGAGAGGGAGAAGAAAAAATAAAACAAAAAATCAGCTTCTTTCGCCGCATCAAAGAAAGCAAGACCTACGCTAGACAGCCCACGAGGAAATAGAGAGCCAAAACAACTCCGCGCGCAACTTGCATCAGCGGCCCATGTTTGACTTTGCCGCCCGGATGCACGTCCATTGCTGCACCTTTGAGCAACGCATTCATGGCTGCGGAAAGTCCACAGAGAGGATAGAGAGAAAGAGAAGGAATATAGAATAATGAGACAAAGGCTGCAGAGTTTTAGTGCAGGGAGAAAGGCCAAAGAAAATATTGAGAAAAAAATACTAAATAAAAATAGTAGACGTCGTACCAAGAAGTCAAAAAAGGAAGGCACACACGCTTGGGTAGGCACGATACAGTCGGCGGTGACGTGATGTATTTATTTTCTGGAAAGATCTCGAGTCGTGCTTTCCAAGGAGAAAAAGGATGAGGAAAGAGCGATGAGAAGGAAAAGAAGGAAAGAGCGTTTTTCTTTAAAAAAATCAGGCTGCAGTTGCTATTCGCAGAAGGGCGATGTTTCTTTCTTTCGAGACAAGTTATGGCCAAAACTCTCCACAGGGTGAAGAGCTAGTCACAATGCTTCCTAGCTTCTAGCTAGTACCGGAGGGTTTATGTTGGGAAGCTTGCCTGGAGCTGGAGAAATTTCTTAGCTTTTTAAATGACGTCGGATCGTGCGGGGCACTGAGAGAGAGGGAGAGCCTGGCTATTGGGCTGACTTCTTTCTGCCTGGAACCCGAAGTGGACTGATTTACTATATATATATATATATATATACATATATATATGATTTAGTAGTATGCTTTGTACTTTTGATCCTTGTTAATGGAGAGACAAACTGAGTTTCGGGCATTGAATTGGAGAGTGGGAGAGCAAGAAGGAGAAAATAAAAGAGAGTTGGTGCCTTCCAACATCCTCTCCCCTAGCCAGCTTTCTGCTTATCATATCAACTGCCGGATGGGGCGGAGAAAACACAAGCCCAAACTAAATCTAGCCAGCATATAAATAATAGCTCGTGACCTTTCCATGGTAGTACCTCTTTGGAGTGAAGTGCGAAATAAGTAGTCAAGCTTCTCAAAGTATGCACTGTTGTCCAACATTACACTTACTCAAAACAGGAATAGCTTGATATTTAATTCTACTATGACCCAGATAGTTTCGTCGGTCAATCATCACGCTCCAGGTATTTCAAGGTAAGCGCAAGCACGCTTTTGATATAACCCTTGATGACATTAGGGTTTAGAACAGCATTTGAATTCTTATCCTTATCGATAGTACTCAGAGTAGAACCCTTGTCTTCTTGCGAATCTTCCTCATCATCTCATCGTGTCATACGTACTAGCTTAGAAGGTTTGGCAAGCACCAAGCACCACTGAAACAACAGATTCTGCTTTGAGCTTGCATTTGCGTTTCCTTAGCCTCCCTTTTCAAGCGGTATTTACAGCGCTAAATGGGCTCTACCACCTAGATTGACTACGCCAACAGCTACCTTTACACTTAGCTCACAATACAATGAGGCAGTCATTAATAGAAGCTTCCATCGTCAACAGACGTATTATTAGCTCAAGGAATCGAGCCTGCTGGCGTAAATACACAATAAATGCCTGTAAGCCACAATACTGCCAATCTGGCCAATCGCGATGCTTCTCTGCTACTAGTGCCCACCAGGACCTGTGTGACCTCGAAAATCTTCCCGGCCGCATCATCCCTCGCTATCCTCGCAATACGTATGGCACAGGAGATAGCGAGTCGTTTATGACCCTGAGTTGGCCTAAGCCTCCGCGAAATGTGCTTCTGGTGCCCAAACTACTGACTCCCCATGTTATGGACGACATGTGCGAGTTCATCAAGTACATCTGGACCAACTATCCTGGTCTCAATATTCTGCTAGAGCCCCCAGTAGCTCAAGTGATGCACGAAAGACTGCCGTGTCCTGTATTTACTGGGCCCACAAGTCGGCTTCCTGCGAAAGTAGACATAGTCGCGACCCTCGGTGGTGATGGTACAATTTTGCGAGCAGCCCGCCTGTTTGGCATGCATAGCCAAGTGCCACCCATGCTCTCCTTCAGCATGGGAACACTTGGATTCCTTGGTGAGTGGAAGTTTGACGACTACAAACGCGCGTGGCGAGAGGTGTACATGAGTGGTAGCGGCGTGCCAGCCGAGGACCTACAAGGGCCACACACGCAGGCTGCTAGCATCAACCGCAAAGCGTTTCCCCTTTACCAGGAGTTTAAGAATATTGCGTGGCCGGGAATCCGGGGCAAAAGCATGGGCTCGCATCGCGGTTCCCGCATGCTGCTGCGCCACCGGATCAAAGTTGAAGTGTATAATGAACAGGGCAAGAACATCAACACAAATCTTATGCTTGAAGAGGACCTTGAAACCCTCAGGGTTGCGCATAGTAGCACCGAGCCTTTTGCATTCCATGCTATGAATGAGCTTCTCATACACCGCGGCGAGCACCCACACCTAGCTATCATGGACATATACATCAACGACCAGTTCCTCACAGAAGTAGTGGCTGACGGGATGCTGCTAAGTACGCCCACTGGATCTACAGCATACAGTCTCAGTGCTGGCGGTGCTATTGTCCACCCATGGGTAAAGTGCCTCCTTATGACCCCCATCTGCCCGCGGAGTCTCTCATTTCGTCCTCTGGTTCTGCCCCTCAACGCCAAGGTCACCCTCAAGCTTAGTAAAAAGAACCGCGGTCGAAACTTGGAAGTCAGTATCGACGGCAAGCGACTCACAGGAATTTCTAGCGGCATGGAGATTCACGTGGCTGGCGAAAGGCTCAGGTTCTCCGAGGAGACAGGCTCTTGGTCTGGCGGAGTGCCTTGTGTTCTTCGGGGATCCTTTGCCGGCAGATCAGATAGAGGTGCCGCAGAAGATGACGACGGCTGGGTTGGTGGACTCAACGGCCTCCTCAAGTTCAACTATCCGTTTGGCGAGCACTAAGCTGTCAAAAAGGAGGGGGTGGGGGAGTTGACATGATTAATCACAACTATGCTTGGTTGAAATACCATGATATGATTTGAAGGTGAAAAACAAATAAAAAAAGAAAAAGAAAAGCTGCGCTTCGGTCTTGTACTGGTGCCGGCAAAAATATGTATCAAAAGAATATGTACAGGCTCTTCTATCAAAGCCGGAAAATCACCTTAACCTCCATCTCTTTTCACACATGTTTACACCCACACCACAGCGTTTAGGCCATCACCCTTGTTGACGTCACCTACGGCACCAACCTCCAGGTTAGCCACAAGCTTTCCTAGCTTTCCAGTGGCTGTATCTCTCTCAACAATTGCGACATTAGACGATGTTTGTCCGGCAATGGCCATCAAGTGACCATCGGGGTGAATGTCAAAAGTGCGAGGCATGTAGCCATGAGCGCTGGTCAACTCCATGAATTTCATCTCTCCAGTGGCAGGGTCAATAGAGTAGCTAGCAATTGAATCTTGCTGTGCCCCAAAAGACTCGTCACCTCTGTTGGAAACATAGACAAAGTTATCCTTGACCTGGATCTCGGCGGCCTTGGTACCAGCCTTGCCCGGCTTCTCAGCTGTGTACGAGCTCAGGGTCTGAACGCTAGTCAGCTCCAGGCATTGGCCGTATTTAACGCTCCAATGGGTAATGCTGTTGCTTAGCTCGTTGACTACGTACAGACCCGTAGCCTCGCTAGAGGTGGACTCCCAGAAGGCTCCATGACGAGGACCCTCGCCTCCCTGTGTGGCCGCAGCAGGGCACTCAGTGAGCTTTCCAGAAGTCTCAATGCGGAAGATGCGGATCAGATCAGCGCCCAGATCGGGAACAAGCAGAAATTGGCCGGTTGGGTCGACAAAGGTGGCATGGGGGTGGGGGCTTTGCTGACGGTCAGCGTTGGGTCCAGGAGAAGACATGGTGTAGACAAAAGAGTCCAACACGGGACTGTTATCATCTAGAGGAAGGCGCTGAGTGAAGACACTGCCGCCATCGCTGTAGTTGAGAAAAGAAAAGAGTTAGCTATGACAGAGGCTAAAATGCATGGGACAACACCGAGATCAAACATACTATCTAGCGCCGGCAAAGAATCCGTTGCCATAGAGCGCCGAATGCACGACACCTGAGGGTGACTTTCCAAGGACAGCATTTTTTAATTGGCCATTAGTATCAACATCGTAGGTGGCTGACACAGCGTTTTCTCCAGACGAGTCGGCAATGTAAGCCTTTTTTCCGCCGTTGTTGCTGGCCAGAGTAATCCAGCTGGGGCCGGCTTGGTCACCAGAGACTACTCCAGTCTGTGTCAAAGTGTTTTGGTCAAAACTCAGGGAGAACACAGACCCGCTAGAGTGGGCAGCAAGAAGATTGGCGGCGCCAGCGCCGTTGACCAGAAGAGAAACGATGTGGTACTTCATGGTGATAATGATATGAAAGGCGTTTGATGTATAGAAAGAAAACGAAGCTAAACAAACTAGTCGGATAGCGAGTGACAAATTGACAAGTCAAATCAAAGAATGAAAACAAAGAAATAAAGAAGGATACTACAAGCAACTCTGATGCTAAAGGGAGAGAGAGATAAAGATGGTTCAAGCCAGGAGCCAAAAGAGAGACAAGACTAGAGTGGTGATGGTGGATAGAGGAGGGAGGGAGGGCGGTAACGAGAAAGGGAGCGACTGCCGCATCTTTATACTGCTAATGCCAAGAGTGTTTTGACGATAATACATACAAGGGGCAAACAGCACAGCAGGTAGTTTCTAGTGTGTCTGCTCGTTGTTGCCATCCAGCTGTGTCTAATACTCAGTAGCTTGGCATAAGCGCGTTTTCATCCCAAGCTCATTGAAGTCAATGTTCGAAACAGCGCTCAGACCATCTCTTGGGCTTCCTGAATTGCCAGTCCCGTTTTTAACAGAGCCCGTCCCTTTGTTTTCTATCGTCCGCAGGCTCTTCATGTAGTTAATTTGTTGAATTTAACACCGATGCTGTGAATCCTTCATGCAGTGCCGAGGCTGCCGAGGCCATCTACCTTGTTGAGCCGACCTAAATCCTCAGAGCCCTGAGTGCCCGGATTTCCTCTTTTTGGCAAGAGACCAGGGCCCATCGTGTTATGAACATAATGGACAAGGCGTGGTGTGGAGAAAGCCTGGGGTATAGGGCTAGTGATTACGGGGCTACAGACCAAGACGCAGCGGAAGTCCGTCCATCCTAATAACGCACTCGCTCTCCTCTTACATAGTTTCGTCTACTTGAACTAAAAGCTTTGCATAAAGGCCTCAAGGCTTATATCGATTTGCGCACACCACCGCACTCAACCAAACCTTGACATCATCTCACATAGCTAGATATATGCCATCTTGGCGCCTTCAGTCTTATTCCTACTAAATACGAAACCATCCTTGTAGTTTTGCTTGAGGAGAATGATCTTCTTTTGTAATGGCATTGCCCCAATGCGTGACGAGGGGATGGGGAAAGGGTAATAGTTCCAGGGGCCACAATGCACGCACCGATTCCTTTCAGTCTGAATCTGTAACAGAACACCCGCCATGTTGTTCCATCCATCCACAAATTATCCACCGGCTCAGTTTTTGCCTAAATGTATGAAAGCGGAAAACCAAGCGCTAGTATCTAAGCACATGCTGCAAGTACGAAGGGCACACCACGAAAACTAAGCGCATTTGAACAGGGCTACTTAAACCCTCAATGTGAGACTAGAGCCACTACAAGTTACAAGCATTATGATGGCGAGAATAGAAAAACGATTGTTTCTTCCCCGTCAAGAATATGAGACGAGCCCCCATCCCCCCTCATTATATGCCTCCGGCTAAGAGCGAGCTAGGCCCCTGGGGCAGGATCTGGATTTACTTTATTACCTTTTGGTACTTCCGCTGCTTGCTATATTTAAGGCGGTATCATAGCCAAGACATCAACACAGCCGCTATTACTCACCGGTTCTGGGAGTTAGTTTACATATCATCTACCACCCGACAATAGTCTCAGGCTTATACTCTACATGGTCCATAACGCCGATATGTGCTATAATGGCACGACGAACGACATATAGTCCCATGTAGCTTAATATGGACTTAACCAAAGAAATGAAAGGGGTCTCTCAATAGCACTTACCAGATGTATAGGGGCTTTAGTCACAGAAATACTGAGTAGCCAAACAACACCACAAAGGCGAGAGACACCTCTTTGGGCATACTTCAATCATCCTAGGATGTCACGACCTCTCGGCACTTTTGCTTAGTAGTAGCTAGTCGCCATTTCGTATTCCGGGAATTAAATACTTCGGCAAATAGGCAATATGGGGCGAGATTAATTAGCCTGTATCTGCTTGATAATTCAGCCTGTTAACTGAGTCAATAAGTAGCTGCATAAATGCACCCAAAGCTCTTAAAAGCCAACCAACAGGTGCGATATGGGGCTACTAGAGACGGCGCTCGCTGTCGAGATGGTAATGCCCTTTGCAGACAAAATGCAAGTGCTACTGAAGTGTCCTCCGCCACGCTGCACCCACCATTGGAGCATTCTCTAACGCCAATGATAGCTTTGCGAGTATAAATATAGTATGGGTAGCATACTCCTGCGCGTGAGCATCACTAACCCACAGCATTGCACTCGTTGACGACCGAGAATCAGTGTCTCTTGTGATGATCAGAACCGTCCCATGATGTTTCTCTTCACCATATACATGTCCCTAAGGCCGGGCAGCAGTTGCGTCTTAGAGGATGACGCCATTAATGTGACAGACATCGATAGGCTAGCATGCTTCCTCTACGGTGCGCCTTATTGAGCAATTAATTCTAGCTTATTATTCTCTAAACTGTTTCATACAGCCCAAAACCACGCTCCTATTTGCATTGTACTCTGGCACAGCGCCCAAGTCGTGACATTAGCCAGTTGCTTTTCTCTCTATAATATCTCATTCTAACGTAAATTAAACCTGCCTTGACTTTTGTCAACCTCTCAACCGTCTAATCTTTGTCTTCTGGTCTTGCAACCAGACATCATCTCATCTTTCATCTTTCGTCTCATCATATCATGAAAAAGAAAATCTTCACATCACCTCAATCGTACTGACCATGCGTTGGATGGCACGTGCCACCAGCCCAGCACCAATCGCTTCAGGGGAGTTTAAACATTAGTTAATAGTGTTGTGTTATGCTTAAGAGCATTTGAGCTACATGAAAATGGCCATCTATTCATGGTTTGTATTACCCCCCATTTCATGTGGCCATAACGATACACTACACAATAGTTACTTTTGTAGGCTAGGCTTTGTGTAGACCATGTACTTTTCCAGCTACTAAAATACCACTAGGTTTATGAGTCTGAAAGAGGTCCAGACCAAAACACTGACTGTCATGCTAGCCATAAAGTTGGCCTGCTTACTGCAGTCCCTCTCGCCAGCTCACAGTAAACATCGACCCTAGGAAGAACTTCGGCGCCAGCTATCTTGGATCTTTAATCAGGAGACTAGAGAGGCGTACATTGCAGCTAGTTGGTGAATCATCACAGGGCTAACAACACAACAGACTCACGCCTACACAAGTCGTATTTGAGTTGCTAGAAAACGGGTACATATCAAAATCCTGTAAATGGTCTCTCTCAGACCTTTGGTATGGCTAGCCATATTTCGCGCTCAAAGTCCGAGTTCCCTCACCGCTACTTCAAGCCTATATACTAGATAGTCTGGATGATATGTACTCAAACTTAATCACTATGGGTTTAGCAAGTATATATCAAAAACCTGTCATAAAACGGGCTTGTTTTAGCCTCTGCTGCTTCGGCTCTCTAAACGGCATGCCTAACCAGTGGAAAGCTCACATTGTGAAATACAGCTAGGACTACAAAGGCGGTAGCTCGTCAGGTAGAGACCTACGTGGTTGGCGAAATACGTGCGGGAGCTACTCAACAGCCAGTCCAGTATACTTAGAGCTAGCTTCATGATTCTTGGAGTTCCCATTGCCTTTCAATAAATAGCCGGTAAGTTTGCTTGGTGCTTACATTTTCAAATTATCCAACACTCGCCAGATTCCAGAGCTGCTTGGCGAAATAATGGCTAGCTATCCTCTAATGACAGTTGCTAAACCAAGCTTTAGAACGCCTATCCAGCATGAGGGCAATGTAAAACACGCCCTTGTGCTAGCCTCAGAAGATAATACATAAGCCACGAATATCAAGGCAGTATGAGCTCGACGATGTAAACAGGACATTTAGTCACCTTGGTCCAGTTTTCTAACAAGAGACTATAGAAGCATAGAAAAGAGATAGGAGCGATAGGCGCCGAGTTGAAGCGGACAAGTGAAGACTATGAAACCATGTAGCCTCTCAATAAGCTGGACGCCCGGGTTATACTAACCTGTGAAGATGCACTTGAAAGCGCTTTATGATACAGTAATACAAAAGCAACACCGTCGCAAAGTCAACAAGAAGGCTCTATGAAGATGTCTCCAGGCTTGACACCACCACAACCATTCCTCAGAATTGCTGTACCTGAGACAAGCCACAGCTTGAGACTTATGCATAATATGTCTCCAAAGCTTGCACCCGCGCCAGGCTTTCGGGGGCTTACAGTGCCGACTAGTGAGCCAGGAAATGCTCCTTTAGATATGTCATACAAACATGCATCTGCGGAGACGCTCCACAATTAGGGCATGGCATATAACTGCACGATCAAGGCATCGGATGGTTGGACAAGAACGTAAACTAAGGCGAGGAGGGCGAAGAAGTGGAGGACCACAACCATTGGGAGAAGGAGGGTGAGAAGTAGCAGACCCTATCTATCCACAAATTGCGAAGACTACCCTTCACAACACAAGGAATTGAGCCTCATTGATTCCATCTCGCATTAAAGCTAGTGCAAACTATCTGCAGTCCAGTGCCACTGTTGACGAATAATTGCAAAGTCCCTAGTTCAGCATGTATGCCTGGCTTGTAAGACTTACGATATATTGTATTTCTCATCAGGACCTAGACAATAAGACTGCTCCTCTTAACCCTCACCACAGCTAAGGCTAGCCGTCATCTTTTTTTGGTGTTTCCTGCAATCTCTACAGTCTCAGCCCTAGCCAGCTAAGATGTCTATACCACTCAAGCCCTCACAAATCTACATACTGGTCCGCATGCATCATCATGGAATGAATGTTTCACATGTACAGCGGAGTCCCGCCGGGCTAACGCTGATACGTGCCTGTATTGATAATCGGTGATCGTTTAACTCCAACTCCAACGGGCCCGGGAGGATTTTCTCTCCAGAACCCGCCAATTAGGTAATGACGTGCCTGGTAAGAAATATCATATACCCTAACCCTATTGATTTCATGGGGGAACTTACACCTACATAACAGCTAATGCAACCTCGGCACTGCGGCTCTAGCCTCCGAGGCTTCAGTCTGAATTTTAGAGCTATCCATTTCTCTCAAAACATCTTCACTTAGTATTTTCCAAGACTTCCCGATCATAAACTTTACTCCATCCCCTAGCAAGAATGGACCAAAAAGTACAGGATGCTATCGCCCACTTTAGCAAAACACCATGGTGCGCTGCACTAATTTCTCGACCCGGTGCAACACACTTTGTTCCACATGAGCCCAGGGCCGGCTCTGTAGCGGTCAACTTGACGCAAGACCAGCTCTTTCGCAAGACCCTACGAACACCATCGACTGTGCCGTACCAGCTTGGTTTTTTCCAGGATCCGTTCGGCCCATACCCCGAGACCTCCAAGCCAGCATCCTCATCGGGCCTGACTATGCTCAATCCTATAGTCACTGTGTTGCACGACCTACAGCCGGGTGTCAACGGCTTCAACGGCACAACCCACGGGGGCTTTATTTCATGCATTATTGACGAGGCTATGGGCAGCATAATCTACACCAACTATGACGAGTTGATGGGCGCTAAGATGAAGCACAAGCTCCCTGACAATGTGCCCGACTTATCTGATGCGCGGGTCTTTACGGCAAGCATATCGGTGCAGCTGAAAAAGCCCATCTTGACGCCGAACATCGTTGCGGTAGTGGCTGAGCTAGACCGCATAGAGACCAGAAAGCTATTGTTCAAAATCACGGTCAAGAACAATGAGGTAGTGTTTGCAGAGGCACAGGGCTTATGGATTGTTGTGCCCAACGCCAAGTCGAAGATTTAAGCTTGTTTTGCAGCACATTTCCATATATTCATTCTGTGGGCACTTGGCTTATTTTAAGATAGGGCAAATATACAACAGAGTTAGTAAGCGGTTCCATGGCCACAGTTAAGCAAGAAGTTTCATATGTACTTGATGTATTATATACATAAACGGAATGATCAACGGAAGACATTGGGTGGTGGACGTGTGTGAAGACACACCTCAGCACCTTCCTGCAGCCATACACACTGGTAAAACAAAGCTAAGCAAACCTAGCTTCGATGCCAACAAAGAAATAGACACTAACGAAAAAGAATAAAAAAGGAGAAGAAAACTATGTACAACACCCGTCTACCTCAACACGCTCATTGGGATTTGGAGCAAGAGCCGAAAATGCACCACAACCATCAAATGGATAGTCTAGGCACCTATCTTAGAGAGGCCAGCAGCTTTTTCGGCCGTTTGGACCTCCTGCTCCGTCATCCAGCCCATAGTGACCAGCAGCTTCTTGTAGGCGGGGAAGTCCTTCTCAAATTTAGGGTTCATCTCAAGCACCTCGGTGTAGACGTCGACAATATCACCCTCGAACTTCTCTACATCGCCGCCCTTGAAGACTTGAATGGACCAGTCATCGACCCCTTCCTGTGAGGAAGTAGTCGACATTGTAGAAGAGGCTGAGCGCTTCTTAAGCTCGCCCGCCGTCAGATAGCCCATGGCGATGAGCTGCTTCTTGAAGTTAGGGAAGTCCTTCTCAAAGTTAGGGTTCTCAGCCAAGACCTCCTTCCAGACCTCAGTTATTTTGCCATGGAACACTTCGACAGGGCTATTAGGGAAGACCTGGATGGTCCAGGTGGTTGGTGTGTCTCGGGCGATTTTGAGAGGTGCGGCAGTGGCACCGAGGGCCATAGCACAAGTGACAAAGGCACGAAGAGAGACCATGATGGAATGGATAGATAAAAAGCGGCAGCGAAGACAGGAAAGTTGGTTGGTATCACGACGCGAGGAAAAAGAAGCAAAAAAAGAATAAGGCCAGGAAGGGAACAAAAAGAGTCAAGTCCGGACTTGGATGGGAAGGCCTAAGGGCTATATATTTACAAGGTCGAGGAGGGGGGGGGGATATAGCACAGGATGGAGAAGGGGTGTAGAACAAGGGCAAGCAAACAAACAAGAGCTCGAGGATACGGTTGATATTTAAGCCCTGGTCTGGTATTGGAGGGTACACACCATACAAACAATAGCGTAGCACACAGCCAGCAACACAGCACAGGCTTTCCACCCAAACAATCAATACTCTATGACAAAGCAAGACAACGAAATAAGGTCGAGCCTAGCCACTCCTGCTTGCATTGTGAGTGATGGGTGGAAAGAGAAAGAGCCGAAAACGAGAAGAGAGCAGTGATGTGTGATATAGCCAAGCCAAGCCACGCAAGCTGCCCGGGCGAATAGAAAGGCAGAGGCAAAGCAAAAAACGACACCTTAGCCGGCAGAATGAGGAGGAGGTCCCAACTTTGCCTAGTGTTAAGCCCCACCTAGGATGCGAATGAAGGGAGGGATGGAGAGGAGAACCACGAGCGCAGCATGGCACTGAACTCCCTGAAGGGGGTCATGTTTTATTCTTCGTTTTTTTCGTCTTTCTTGCTTACCGTTCTTTTTTCCCATTATCCTTTTTTATTCAGCCGTCTCTCTCCAGTAGTTTGCTTGTAGCCTAGTTTTGTCTCACTAGAGTTGGATGGAAGGGCAAGCAATAGCCCCGAACAGTGGAAGAAGCACATCACCAGCGAGAATCATAGCTGGTGACACTTTTCGCTGTCTGCCTGGATGATGGGTGGACAAGGGAATGAAGGGTAGTAGGATTTCCTTTGAGGCACCTGCAGCATCCGTCATAATCAACACTTGTAAAACTGTAATAGGGGAGGCGGACGCACGCCCACCCAGCTCGTTTTTTCTTTCTTTTCTTTTTTTCCCTCCCAGTCCAGTCCAGTCCAGCTCAGCGCTAGACAAGGGACGCCGAGGAGGGCGAGAGCGAGGATTGGCTTATTTGTTTGTCTTGGATGTTACAGGTCCAGCCCCGTCATCGTTCGGATTCATCCCAGTCATTTCGTCTTAATCCAGTCCCGTTGCTTGACTATGTTGCTGTTTATTGTTTGTCTCGTTTGTTTGCTTGCTAGCGTAGGAATCGATTTTCCGCTTTGGCTTAACGTCAAGGCCACCCATCCAGTTGATTTGTTGTTGAGCGGGCTGTGAGTCCTGCTTCGCTAGAAAGCCCCCAAGCTTTGAGGAGCTATTCGCAAGGGTGCAAACGCCTAAAGAAATAGACTGGGACTTTAGCCTGGGCCAATGCTCGTGCCGCACAGCATGTACACCGCTAACTACAAACGCAATCCGTTATTAACACTGCTACCTCATCTCCCCAATGCTACCCACTGTAGGGTCACCTCACCACCGCCCACTGAACAAGCCCTTCATTCCCCTTCGGCTTTGCTCTGTGCGGGGATTTTGGCTGCAGGGACCTTGCCAATGTTTGCTTTGGGTCCAAGTTGCCTGTAGGGATTTTGTTTGCTTCCAATGTTTGCTGCAAATGAGCCTGCAGAGAAGGCGGTTGTTTGTTAGAGGACAATCACACCACGTAAGCTAATGACGCACTGCACTTTAGAGGTGGGATATCCTAGGCAACTGATTCACCCAAATCAAAGCCAAACGCAGCGATGAAAACTGTGCATGTGCAGATTGCATGTGTACATACATACATGGTGTGGTATTTATGTACCGCTGCATGCATACATGCAGGGAACGCAGGCCGTACACATTTTGTCACTCATTTGCTCTAAGCATCAGTCCCCTTGTCCACAATGCTTTCTCTAATTATACGTAGGTCAAGCTGGGCTGTACTGTGCGTGCGTCCGTATCATAACCTCCTTTGCTTCATCATTGCGATCGGAGCTATCTCATAGCCCTAGGTACTGATCCGGCATCTTCAGATCTGCCTGCGCAACTGCGTAGTTGACCATGGGATTCCAAGATCATAGTCATGTCTCCCTTCAGTGCGGGCGCGACGCTAGCGATAGACCGACAGACTCTGCGATGCTGTAGCGATGCTCTCCTGTCTTCATTCTCCTGTATGACGATCGCTTATCGTCTCTAGTGCAAGACATGCCAGTCTCCCCTTGGTGATGTGATGCGCGCAACGGCAAGTTTCACATCTCCCTTGAATCGGCGTATGATTCTATGGCTCCGGATCCAATCGCAAAAGCCGTCCAATCACGCTTGCCTCCCTTGCCATCATCCCCTCTAGGGTAGCTATCTGATCAATGTGTCGTAGAACCTACTGTATTGGAACTTCTCATCCAAGTTACAGGTGTGTACAAGCCTCCATGTATAGCGGACGGCATGGCTCAGGAGACAAGGTCGCAATTACAATTGTATGCGCAGTAGATGGGAAGCGGGAATAGCACAACAATAAACCCGCCACTATAAGAGAGCATAGATAAGATCTATAATCGAACGCTGGATACTTGTCCCAAAATTACGAGCTGTTCGCTGTAATATTCGACCGCCATGCTGTTGTGCAATCCTTCTATCCTCTTGCAGGTACGAGGAGGGTACGAGGAAAGGATTAGTCAGGGTGGCAGGCAATTTTCTTCCGCATTGGGCTCTGCACAAAACCGCCACGGAAAAAAAAAAGCTTACCTTTCATAGCTACATAACCCTAGGGTTACAAAATTCCCTATTGCCTGCTGCAAGCATAACGCCTTCATGCAGTTGTTGGTTGGTGGGGGTTTTATTTCTCACAGGGATTTTCAAAGAAGGATGCCGCGCGTTAACTTAAGACATGGAGAGAGGAAAAAAGAAGCCAAAATGTACATTGAGTACAAAAAAACATTAACCCGTAGGTTCCACCGCACATTGAGGAGGACATCACATGGCCGATACAGGTCACAACACCAAATGACCAAAAGATGACACACACTTTCTGTCCTGTATCTAGCGCCAACTCCCCGCGGGACTCGAACCCGCAACCTTCAGATTAGAAGTCTGACGCCCTACCATTGGGCTAGGGGAGCTGTGAAGCACATTGTAAACCTGTGCAAATAGCCTTCAAATACTTCGAGCAATTTGAGTGCAGAATTTTTTTTTTTTGGCGGCTTTTCGGAACTGGCCTGAAGACCCGACGCTTAACTCGTTATGGGATGGTAGGATGGCACATCAAGACATCTGCCGAAAGCAGAGGTTTGGGGTTGTCATCGAATGTTCAATTAAACCGGGTGGCCGGCGATTCTCATGGCTATTGAGTTGCACCAATCAAAACTCTCCTCTGCTTACTCTAGAGCCATCCTGTCTGTGTGCTGTTCTCCTGTTCTCTAGCTAGTTCAACCGGTTTTCTCGTTCTTGGCTCGCACCAATGCCACTGACCAGTTCCCCCGCTCTGCGACTTGCTCGCTTCCGGATACATGGTGGCGGATTGCGCTATTCCTCGTCGACACCGCGTTCGCCTTCGACGTCGACGTCGTCTACACCCACAGCTGCTTCAACCACTACTGCGTCTTCAGCTAGCACATCTACGCCTGTACCACGATGGAAGCGCATCCCCTTTGTGGCCAGCATGTCATCGCAGCCCATGACCTCGACAATTTCCTTCCTAGTTTTGCACGAGTTGACAGCTGTGGTCCCGCTTGTCGGAATTACTGCGTGCCTGCAATACACCGACCCGGTCCCCCTGGATTCGCTAAATAAGTACCTGCTCGATGCATTTTCCCAAGGGCTTGATAAATTTGGCCAGTACTTTGCCAAGAAACGTTGGTTTGGCTTCGAGCTCGATGCAGAGGGTAAGGTGGTCGGTGGATTGACTTGGGAGGAGGGCGATAGAGCGGCAGATGGGTTAAGTGAAGAGGCAAAAGCAAGGTACAAGCTTTTGTCCAATGTTGCACTCGCGTATGCACTCACCAAACTTCTGTTGCCCGTCCGTATCTACGTTTCAGCCCTTGCAACACCATGGTTTGCAAATATCATGACAAAAGTAGGGTCACTCTGTAAATTGGGCAAAAAAAATAGCCCAAAGCCATGATAAGAGTTGGCACTTGAGATCGCAAAATACAGATTACAGAGAATGAATCTTAAAATAAGAGCACAGTATGGAACGGTAATTTTCTTTGTGTTTAACTGAGTTGTTTTCGTAGAGTCATTGGTATCACGAACCTTTTGACGTTTCTTCGAACGTTAAAGGGACGGATAGAACCTTGATTGGTTTTTCTTTCGAGCTATAATCTAAGGCTTCTCGTAGACCCAGTCGAACTGAGAGCTCTTCCAGGAGACGAGATCACCTTCAGAGAACCACAGGGCAATCTCCTTCTTAGCGTTCTCGACAGAGTCGGAGCCGTGGCAGACGTTGCGGCCGACGTCAATGGCGTAGTCACCACGGATGGTACCGGGGGCAGAGGCCAGAGGGTTGGTGGCACCCAGAATGGCTATTGTATATTGTTAGAAAATTGTATAGAATGTCATATTGGCAGTTGGGGCATTGACTTACTGCGGCCGGTCTTGACGGCATCACGACCCTCCCAGACCATGGCGCAGATAGGGCCAGAGTTCATGTCTATTCAAATGTTAGCAGAAGAATATAAGGTAAGTTCTTTCCTGTGACTTTAGGACTTGAATACATTACATACACTCAATCAGGCCAGGGAAGAAGGACTTGCCAGCCAGATCAGCATAGTGCTTCTCCAGGTGGGCCTTGCCGGGGGTGACCAGCTTAATGGCGGCCAGCTTGAAGCTACATAAAGTTAGCATGAAAAGCCTCGTAAATCAAAGTACGGTGGGTGTTAAAAATGGCACTTACCCACGGGACTCGAAGCGGGAGATGATGGGGCCGACCAGGCCACGCTACAGGAGAAATGTGTCAGGACTAGGGTTATACGTTGGGTATTGGAGCAGGGAAGTACGGAGAAGGTTGTAGAAACTCAGAAGCACGAAGAAATTTCAATGGGTGAGCTATGCGAGTGGGGTCGAGAAAAGGATAAGGCGAAAATTCCGTACCTGGACGCCGTCGGGCTTGATAGCAATGAAGCTGCAAAGAGAGGGGTTGTTAGCTTCCTGTATGTTTCCATAAATTTGAGAAGGAGGGGTTGGTGCTGTATGGATGGATTTATGCTCATGGCTTCTTGGCCGTTCCCATCAATTAACGGTGAGGGGAGTTGAATTGATGAAAAGTGGTAATTGAAGTGGAAGCAATTCAATGATGAGAGCTACATCCCTTTGATTATTTAAGAGATAGGGGGGCATTGGTTGTTCAATGAGGGGATGAATGAAAGCGCGGGGAGCGCGGGGAGCACGGTAAGAGCGTCTAGCAAGTCAAAGACTCACTGGTATCACAAGGATGCTAAGAAGGTTTGGAGATAGAGGGGGATATTAACTTACGTCTGCTCGGTGGAGGACATTTTGGATAATAGATGAGGTTGATGGGTCTCAATGGGTTTTTTTCCGGAGAGGGTTGCAGTATTAGAATTGGTGACGGGTTCCTGGAGGTTTTTATGTGCGGGAGGGGGAGGAGGGGGAGCTGGAGGGGAAGAATCGGATCCACCATATGGTTGGCCCTTGGCTGGTCTCTGGTTGTACAACTGGGGCTGCTGAGGCTGTTGTTGGCCAGAGTGGGGCTGTTGAGGCGCTACGGGGTCCGACCCCGCCTGGTAGTACGGCTGTTGCTGGTATGGATTCTGTCCATTTCGATCTCCCTGGTTTTGGGCGTGGATTTGGTGGATCTGAGGTACTTCCGGAATACGACCCTGGACGGCTGGCTGATGCTGCTGAGCTTGGTGGGTGCGGAGCTGCTGGTACTGGTCTCTGATTTCGGCTTGGGCCGGGTTTTGGCCTGATGAGGCGTGATCATGGGATGAAGCTTGATTTTGAGCTTGAGCTTGGCCATGAGATTGGGTAGAATGACCATGGACTTGCGGGGCTTGAACTTCAAGCGGAACCTGAGGAATTGGTTGGCCTTGCAGTAGCTGTTGTTGATGCTGGTATTGGGGGCGGTGCTGTTGCTGCTGCTGCTGCTGCTGCTGCTGTTGCTGCATCCTAGGGATATCAGGCTCCGACAGTCCAATCCCCCCGGTTCTTTCATATTCATACTCATAATGGCCAATAGCTGTTGGCTGGGGCGCATTCTGCATATTGACCTGTTGATTCTGCTGCATTTGCATCTGTTGCGGCGTGCCTGCCCAAGGCACGAATGCCACATACAAGGCAAACGACACAAATAGCAGAAGTAGAATGGGAGTGCTCAGGCCATTTCCTTGTTGTGGGTGCGGCATGTGATGCTGGTACTGAGTTTGAGGGGGTTGCTGCTGCTGCTGCTGTTGGTAGTTGTGCTGATTATGGTGTTGGTGTTGCTGCTGCTGCTGCTGCTGTTGCTCCTGGTTCTCACCATACTGTCTACGATGCCGTTCGGCATTAGATTGATCCATATTTCAGGTGCGCACTAGGCGTTTAAAGTGGGGGCTTTAGAAAGTTCAACCAGAGTTGGTTTTTTTGTTTGCCTCTCCAGTTTAGTTCTTAAGGAGATAGAAGAAAGGATAGTAATGAGAATGGGGATGTAGCAGAGCAAATAAAGGCGGCTAGCTCAGTTTAACCAAACCAGGGATCGGGGCAGATGGGCTGCTTCTGGAAGACTGCAAAGAGACCCTAGGAGTGCACCTCAGGGAAATAGAATGCCGCAAAAATGAGATGAAGGACACGAACCGACTCACTTTCACTACGACAAGCAGCGGCGGAGGGGCTTGTTTGAACCCCAGGGGACGCAACCTTGGTTGAAGATATGCTCAAGAAAAGGAAGGAAGGAAAATTATTAAGGCGTACGGACTCTCAATTCGATTACGGCGATACCTGAGGGACAGCCGCGTACGCCTGAGGGGGTTACAGGCGTAGAAGGTAAAAGTTGGAAAATCTAGAGAACATGAATCAAGAAGAGAAAACAAACGCCGAGAGAGGATGCAAGAAGAACTATCGGATGTGATGATGCAACTGTATATATAAAGACGGACTAAATGATTTAAAAAAAAGAGCAGAAAAGAAATGTGTAGAGAAGGGGAACAGCAACAGATATATACGATGAAGAGAAGTGAGCAAAGGCTCTTTTTTTCCCCCGAAATCTTCAAATTTACAAACGTCTCCTCATAAGATAAGTCACAGAGAAAATGTCAGGGGACCAAAAGGAAAAGGAAGTGATGAAAAAAAAAGAAAAAAAAAAACTACTTATATTTTCGAAGGACTCTGGGGCGAGGGCCAGGGGACGAAAAAGATCCGATCGGTTGGCAGCATATTAAGTCAGTGTGTTTATTTATTCTCACGACTTTCGCCTGTCCTATGGAGTTTGCCATAACTCCATATATAGAGTACAGAGTAGCCTTAGGATGACATGACATGGTATGGGGCTTGTGATGGGTGCGCAGCACTAAAGCAGAAGAGCCAACACTTTTCAAATAGCGACAACTGCTATTTCAGATCGCTGGGAAGGTAGATGTCGTGGTTAAACGTAGACGTGAACGTAGCACGCGATTGAATATGGCACAAAGACATTCTTCTCTGGCTTTCGCCTGTTACTTTGCAACAATGAGCAGCACTAACGGCGGCACCACTCTAGCGCCTAGGTTGGTGCGTCTAGGGCCTCTAGCGCCCTCTAGTGGCCTAGAGCATATTTATTTTGACCCACTAAATAAATTTCCTTACAAGCGTGAAATTATCGTCACTTTTCCACTCTCTTTATCTCCTTGTCTGTCCTAATGGAGCCCCTGCTATTTTGCTCGGCAGCACCTGCAAAAGAAGATCAACACTTACTGGCTAGTATGCAAAACTTGGGGCGGGGCTTTATTAGCTTATTGCTGAGTGGTGGTTTCAAACTTGTTGTTCAGCCGCGTAAGGTCATAACACAAGATTTCCCTGCCTTCCAAACACCTGTCAATACGATTGCTTGTAGACTCTATTTGTTTCCATGGCCCGTCGGCTCTTCGCCCCGCATGAACTAATGCTTGCCATGTTCATGTTGCGTAAAATAATCTGTTGAAAGTCCCATCCCGTTGTCACACAACACGCAGCACACAGCTTTGATCACGATCGTGGAACTGCCGGACTTGCCTCTTGTTACTTTGCTTCATGTATGTTGTCCTAAGGACAACAAAAGGCTAATGACTTGTTGGTGACAGTCGTTGAACACATGCTTGGCATATATTACTCGTTGAATTGGCTGTGACAAAAAAGGGGAAAAAGAAAGGAGAAAGCAAGACGAAAGAACGATAACCTGTAAATATCTAACCACATAAAAATAACTAAGTCTAATTAATAACAGCGAAAACAAGAGAAAAGAACGTAAAACTAACGTAGCACAAAGAATTGTTTTAAATGACTGGGAAACATTGTGAACAAAACAAAAACATGACATCGCGAAAAGAGAAAAAGAAAAGGCGATCACCTAATAAGAGTCATTTCCTATCTTTTTCAAACAAGGCTACCGTCAGGTAGCACATCCATCGGCCTGTTATCCGACTGCGTGCGTGCCCGTGGTCTGTGCCAAAAACGCCGACTAGTACTTGACATCTTACTCATAGTAGTCGTCATGCGACGAATGCCAGGCTCGTGTGTGGAGTTTTGCTCTAGGCTCAAGCGAGGGTGCATCGAGCCTGTCTGATGGCTTTCTTGTTGGGACAGAGAGCTAACTTCAACCCCCGTGCCCCGACGCATGCGGAGGTGTGATGCGTTGGCCCCGGATACAGAATTCCACCGATTAGGCGGGTATTCACCTTTGCGCATCGAGTAGACATCCTGGAAATCATCAAATGGCACATGCTGGCGAAGTGCCGGCAGGCGTTCATTAGCAGACCGGTTGTCAGAAGTATTTTGCTGGTTGGTCTCTTGAATAAAGCGCTCGGCATCATTGTTGCTAGGGACTGGGTTCTGCGATCCATACTCCGTCTGGCGGGGAGCTCTATGAACAGAAGCGTTGTCATCATCGCGGGCAAATGGAGGAGGGTCGTGGGTGCCGTTATTATTGGTATACTTCCAGTACACAGGGTTCTCTGCACTACCACCAGGCTGACTCTTGAAGGGAGGCTGGATACCAACTTCGCACATCTGCTGCATGAGCTCTGTAAGGAAGCGATTGTGGCGGCTTAAACGAAGAAGTTCGTTTTGGAAGTTGCTCTTGTGGAAGAAGATGAAGTTAACCGTTGCTGACTGCATGTCGTCGAGGGTGCGCACTTCAGTGAGGATGCGGGCCTGGTAGTCGCGGCGGTTGGAATCAACAAAGACCATCATGCGCTCCTTGAGTTCTTCAATCTGGAGTTGCGTAGTTCCAAACCGAACCTGGAGAGAAACGACATCGGCAAGAGCATTGCTGCGGCGCTGGTTGAGAATAAAAAGAGTGTTGAGAATGGAGTTGGGAGCCTGCACAATATGGCCTTCCATTTTCTTGAACTCGGTGTACCACAATGAAATTTCCGTGACATAGTAGTCATCGCCGCGGCCTAAATTACCGGAATTTCCGTAGACGGTGACACGGTCACCAACATCAAAGGGATGCTTGACAAACACAAACACAAGGGATTGCAGGAATTCTTGGGTTGTAGCCTGCAACAACCAACTGAGACCCAAAATCGTAGTGCCGGCTGAGGTTAAAGCCGCAGCGGCTGAGCCTGAGATGATAGACACAAAAACAAGAATAGAAATGATTAGGACAATACCGACGAGTACCCGGTCCAACTTGTTAATGACTGAATCCAGGTCCTTGAGGGAAGCAGCAATAGCCTTCTTCTCTAGGTGAATCTCGTAGCAGACTCCCTCAAACTCTTCCATTGAGATGTCTCCGTTCATGTCCTTGTCGAAAATAGCAAAGGCTGCTTCAGCCTCTTCCTCGTCTGAAAAAACAACCTTGAAATCTTCTAGATAAACTAGTTGTTCCATGTCATCAAAGTTGGGAAATTCTTGAGGGATGGATGACTTTTCGTGGACGCTGTTTTGCGCGTCGCCTTCATGAATGGTATCATCATTAGTGGGTTCATTGGAAAGATTCTTATCTGCACCAATAGTTTCCATGCTTTGCGAATGGAGACCCTTGAGACTGCGGTATAGAATGCGAGCGAGCGCACGAGAATGATGAGCACTGCGGAGCAGCTCACCCACTACCTTGCGGGGATGGTTGCTGTTTGCTTTGCGACCCATGAAGTCGTTACCGATTCGGCCAGCAACATTGCCAACCTTGTCCCAGGCAGCGCGTGCATTTTGGCGCATGGCATGAAGTGGAGCACGATATCCAGAGCTGTTGGGGCGGCTGTTGACAGGCTGCCATATAGAGTCCATGGGGTGAAAGTGAATCTTGGAGTGCTCGTAAAGACGCACAAGCTTAGCAACGTCATCTTTGTTTTGGGCAATGCGAACAGCATAGGTTCTTTGGTGGAAAGAGCCAGCAATCCACTGGATACCAATCTTTTCGAGGAGGTTAAGGCACGATAAAACAAAGGTGGAAATGATGACCCTAATGACAACCTTGATCCAGTCAAGTTCCTCACGATCTTCCTCAGTTGTAGTTGGTACTCGGTGGTTTTCAAGTATAGTCTTGGTTGAGACGAGGGTAGCTAGCATCCATAGAAATAGAGCCGTGTGTAGCTCCAGATCACGGCCAATGTCCTTCCATTTCTTCGAGTTAACAGACCCCATCATAGAGGCAACAGCCTTGAAGATGTAAGGCATGAGACTGGTGACCATTCGTGAGAGCCACAGGGACCCCCACATAATTTCCAGCCATATGCCAAACCACTCGAGATAGACGCCGTCATCGCCACCGACGGCATGATCTTCAGCCTTGAAAGCATACTTGCCAATAAGAATCGGAATAAGCAGTATGGCAGCACCGGGTGCAGCATAAAAGATGTAGCGAAAGATGCGAGGGAACTTCTTGAGCCATATCCACAGTCTATACAGGACAGCACTAGAATCCGGAGTAGACTGAGGGGGGGGCTTGACTGAAGATAAAATGGCATCGCCATTGGGGTTGTAGTGGGCATCGTCGTCGTCAGAAGTAGGCTGTCTGGATCCGATGCGCTGAAGCTCTTGTTCGCGACTAGAAATCATCTGCTCTGTACGCAACATTTCCAGTTCGTCATGGAGTCGCATTTCATGGGATCGCCGGGCTTCAGGGTTTGCCAAGGGGTCCGCCAGATGCTGCTGGGCTGTGGTTGTTGGGCCAAGAGGTACTCCTATGGAGGGTGCAGTGCCGGAAGTTTTAAGTTGGGCATGTTGCTGATGGTAATAATGAGGACTTATAGGGCTAGTAGGTGAGAGGTGAGCGTTTGACGAAATAGCGGCGGACTGGATATCAGAAACTGCGATCTGCGGTGGCCGGTGTGGCGAGGAGGTAGATTGCTTGTCGAGTGGCACATTATCTATGACATCGTTTATTTGGATATCGGGACTCTGGGCGTGCGACATGGTGTCGGATGCAGAATTGATGCAGGTGTGACGAAGTGAGAAAACCGAGAGAATTAGCACAGATGTGCGGCTTACACAGCGGCACGGTAAGCGTACAGGTGCAAGTGGTGCCTGAAGACTGTGTGTGTGTGCGCGTTAGAGGGGGCAACAGCAGCAAGTAAAGTAAAAATACTTTTAGTGGTGATGCTGGAAAGTCTGACAGGTTTCAGTAAAACGTCGGACACTCAGACATGCAGATAGTAGTGCAAGACAGCGCGCGAACAAGTACACAGCTTCTGGTTGCTGGTATGTTTGCTATGAATAAGTGTGTACAAATTTTGATAGATGGGATTCCGAGAGAGGGCTGCCCAAGAAGCAGGATGAAAATGAAAAATATCGCAGTATGCGAGCTTAGTGCGCGCAAGACGAATTGGACGAATGATAGGATAGACAGTGGTGCTGTCGGCAGCACGGAATGTATGTAGTCGTCACTAAGGAAGAGTTCTAGAACAAAGACTGAGACACGCAAAAATTGGGGGCTCTCTCTCTTTTCCCTCGCAAGGGCGGCTTATCAGGTTAGACGGCAGGTCAAGCCAACTTGAGGGGGGGGGGGGGGGGTGAGTAAGAGTGTAGTGGCGAGGGGAGCGAGAAGTAAGTGGGTTGGGGGTGTTGAAAACACGATGAAGAGGGGAGAGGACAGGATGTGTCACGAAGGATAGGGGAGGAGGGAGAGAGAGTAATAGAAGGAAAAGAAATCGGTATCACAGCCTTGGCTGGTGGTTTTCTTGGTAGGTAAAATGCAGTAGTTGCCAAACTCTGCAATGCAGATGGAACACAAGAGAAACGAATGGACAGTCAAGATGACCAGAGGAGAAAAAGTATAAACTTGATAGCACAACAAGAGGGTCAGACTGGAGAAGGAAGGAGGGAAAGAAAGGGATAGTAAAAAAAGCAAAGAACGCGAAACAAATGGAGGGCCCCAATGGTGATATATGGAGAGGCTTTGATCCAAGAAGGGGGCTTCGTTTTTGTTTATGGGGCCCCCATCTCAGACTCGCCATCGGCAACACCAGAAGCCCAGAAACCGCAATTACACCGAACACCTATCGGAATTTATCGATTTTTTTTCAGCTGTTTTCTTTTTTGTCGTACTGATAAGCTAAATCCTTCCTCCCAGGACTTGAGCCGCGTTGTATCTTTGTATTTTGTTGCGACTACTCGTCCCTAGCCTAGCGTGTTGAGGAATCCTACATCCACGCAAGCAAAAATACGAAGACATGTGCTTGAGTATCCACCGAAAACTCTAGCCATACACTGTTACAGACTCAATTGCACCAATGGCTCTCAACGGGACGGACCCAGGGCCCACAGACACAGACATGGATAGTAAATGCCGTGGCAGCCAAAAGTATACTAGCAGAGTGGGTGGGTGACGGTAACACTCTAGGTAAAACAGCGCAGTTTGAGGCTGGTTAACGGCCGTAGGGTCGCACGGCAGGCGGTCTACTTGATAGTCAGTGGCAAGCCAGCCCCCAATGCCAATTGAATTTAGACATCTCATTGCTAGATAGATAGCAGATCACCCTGCTCATGCGTGTTGCCGACAACTGCCAGTCGTCACTATAGCACACCGTCACTAACTTGACTCGGCAGGAGAAACAGTCAACCAATCCAATGACGTGTAGCTGTGTAGGTGTACGTACCGTACGCATAGTACGCATACTGACAAACAATAGCTCTACCAAGTTTCAACAAGTCGTATCTTGGCTGCTACACTCGCCACAGCAGTTGATATCAATATGATCTGCCGCCTTACCCCACCTTGTCCAAGGGATGCAGAGAGAGGATGGGAGAAGGACTATTCAATAATGAAAAATTTCCCAGGTACAGGAAGGTAGGGCCAAGCCTTGCCCATGGGGTCTGGTAGCATTGCACTTGCTAATATCAATGTGTGCAAAGCATTGGTTGCCGATTTTACCACCGTCACAGCAAGCTAGCTAGTGCAGGCTTGGTTCAAACTCGATCGACAAGCTTTCCATCCCTTGCAACTTGTCTTCAACGAATTGGCTTTGATGATTAGCAGATGCCCCTTTGATTGTGCTACAGACACAGAACCCGACGAGAAACAACACCAGAGCATGCTAATAGATTGTTCAAAATTTCTTCCTTTTCTTTTGCCAGTCTTGCTAGGCTCTTGGTCTATTACCCACGACTCTGCATAGACCTCTTGCTCAGCGCTATCACTTTCAGTATAGATACTTGGAGGTGATGAGATAGAAGCTTGGATTTCTGCGCTTCGTGTGCGTGAGAGAAAGTGCATGTGTCTGTGTACATGCAGCTACATGACCTCAACATCTAAGGCGTCGTTGAATACATAGCATACACTTGCTGCACAAGCACAATCGCTTTCGCCTTGGATTGGACCAAAAAAGCCCACATCTCCTAAGACTTTGCACACTCACAATGCATGGTCTGATCACCGTCAAACAGGTTTAACAATATGTAGGTATTTTGTGCTCCCCTGTGTCGCGCCTAGTGGAGCGCACGGTAACAGCTGCATAAACTGCATACACAGCATAAATGGGATCATGCACGGTCTTTTAGTGAAGTAGAGAATGTGGCGACTTTCACAAGCGCAAGATTACTATTATTTAATTCGAAAACACCGTGCACCAATCGAAATCAGAGCTTATATACAGTAGACTATGAGCGCTTTGAGTAATCTCACCAGCAAGTATGAGACCCCTGACCCTCTAATAGAACCAACAAGTAGCAGCCGTAGTAGACCTGTATCTTGTATGCAACCATTCCCGTTGCCTGCAATTTCTCTTCTCTCTAATTAGGGGCCATTTGTCTAAGAGTCTATCTTGTCATCAAGAACTGAGGCTCTATCAGACACCACCCACCCCAGTGGTAGCCCCTGAAGTGCCCGTTATCTTTTGCTTCTTGTCTTTGTTTCATACCCAAACTAGCCTATGTCAACTAACAAAAGAATATGAGTTGCCTGCGTTCTAGATTCGGATTCTCTTATCATCCTGCCGTCGTAGGCTTCAAAGCCTCATCGAGCCATACCCGCTCTAGTCAGGGTTTTCTTTAGTTCGATCTAGCTCAACAATGCTAGCCCCTTGCAAAATACGGCTAACATGTTAGTTACATGAAAACTTTGCAAGCTCAAAGGCTTAGAATATTCTTCTGTCACCCCAAAGCCTTCCTGTCAGATAGACAGACTACAGGCCAGGACCACGTTGCTGCTTACCACTTCACCCGTTACCAACTTGCTTGTTTACTTTCTCGCCTTGGCGTGACCTATTCCTTCCTGCTGAAGCTCATGGCACCCTCAGGTGCTAGCTTGCGCATTTGTTTAAAATTTTCCATAAATAGAAATTCTTCAGGACGTTGAAAGGGACATAGAAAATCACATTCTATTATGAGACGACAACGGTAAATATCAATGCCACGAAATACCTCGATATGTGTAGGCTTACTTGTAACAGCATTGTTTTCACGCACAAATTCATGAATATATATGTAAATACTGCTTGTCACCAGAGTCCTGCTCGGCCCCATCGTAGGGACTAAGGCTCTTACAGCATGGCAATTTTATGTAGTAATCGTCCAGTCAGCACTAATCTGGGCACCCACTCGGCCAACCTGTGCGTAAGCAGCACGGGAGCCCTCAGCCTTAGTGTACTGCACTTTGGCTGACCAACTCTTACCACCTGATGTTACCGTAACATGTTCTTTGTTCCACGTTTCGGGTGCGCCGACAATTACAATCTTGTCGACAGCAACAGGTGCCATATTCTTCATCCATACTCCAGGCTTAACAGACTTTGTGTTTCGGCCTTCAGCATCAACCGAGGAGATGGTATCCTGGCTATAAGTAAATTTGCGATGGATGTACTGGCCTGAAGTGTACTCGTATGAGTCTCCATCATCAACATAAAGTTCGCCTGTAGCAACACCTGCTTTGGAAACCGTGATGACCAGAGTGTAGTCGTCAAATTGCATAAGCTGACTAGAACGACGAGGAATATCCCGGCGGGGGATGATATGACCACCTTGCATCAAGATAGGAATGCTCTCCATAGTAGCAGGAAGGCTAACCTTGGTGCCCTGCTTGGTCGGCACAACGGCATACGTAAAGTAGTCATAGTAAACTTCCTCGTCGGGAATGTAAATATCAACAGTGGCTTGTTCTTTTTCAACCACAGGCTTGGCAAGCAGGCCGTACGAGCCTAGAAAGAGCTGGTCATCAATTGCAAATGACCCCTCATCGTTGGGGTTTGTGTAGTACATGGGACGTACAATGGGGCTTGCATCTTTGCTAGCCTCATAAAAAGCGGTATACCACGCGGGCATCAAAGAGTAGCGGAGACGAAGAGCAGCCGTAATGATGGGGGTATATTCCTCGCCAGCCAAATAAGGTTCACGGCGGCGAGAGTCAATATGGGCATGGCCACGGAAGAATGGATACCAGATACCGGCCTGGTACCAACGGGCAAGCAAATCTTTGTCGGGGTTTCCAAAAAACCCGCCAACATCAGCGCCAGCAAAGGGGAAGCCAGAGATGCCCTGGCTCAAAATCATAGGAATCGAAGCAGCCAGATGGCCCCAGTCGGCCTGGTTATCGCCAGTCCACATGGCACCCAGACGCTGAGAGCCGGCAAAGAAGGAGCGAGTCAGAACAAATGGCCGACGCGCTTCATCCTTTTTACGTGTTTGCATGCCAAGTTGGGTGGCATTGTGCAGAGTCATTCCCATCAAGTTATGAACGTCGCGGTGCTCCCAACCTCCGTAGTGGAGATTGTCTTTAGGCATAGTTGTCTCGGGTCCGTTAAAAACCGAGGGCTCATTCATGTCGTTCCAAATGAAAGTATTTTCCATAGTGCCCTTGAACTTGTCATATGCAAAAAGTGAACCCCACCACTTGCGTGCAGCAGGACTAAAAGAATCAATCCAAAAAGAAGATCCAGGCCAGCACCAGCCTTCAAAGATCTTACCCTCCTTATTGTTGACGGCGAACTCCTTCTCCTTAAGCTCCTTCACAACTTCATAGTTATCAACATTTTTAATATGGGGATCGATAATAGTAACAAGCTTGCGACCATGTGAGTCTAGCTGCTTGCCCATGCTGATGGGATCGGCAAATGTATCAGGGTTCCAAGAGAAGTACTTCTTTTCATCAGTGTATTCGATGTCCAACCATATGACATCATAAGGGATCCTGGACTTGTCCATACGGCGATCGACATCCTTGACGTCTTCATCAGAGACATAGTTCCAGCGGCACTGGTGATAACCTAGAGAGAAGCTCTGGGGCAGCGCAGTGAAGCCGGTTAGCTCGCCATACGACTTGAGAACGTCGCGAGGGGTAGGACCCAAAAATACGAACAAGTCCATTAGGCCACTTTCCGAGATCCAGTGAGAAGAAGTGGTAGTTCTGGCGCTAGCACCGAGAGCCATCTCATTAGTTGTGGTGTGCTTGGCAACATCAACCCAGGTCTCAGCGGCATTTAGCCAAAATACACCAACGGTAGATCCTCTTCTATGTGCCTGCATAAAGGGAATGGAGCCGTAGAGGGTCATGGGGCTGTCCAGGATATACTCAAAGACATCGGCATTATACAGACGGAAGGGTTCGCTGTATTTACCTTCGCCACCCTTAGTTTCTTTCAGAGAAAGAGGGCCGGCATGTGATGGGATACCGTAGACATGTTCAAATCCAGGGAAAGTAATGTCAAGAGCGACACTTTCAGGACCACGGGGCTTCGAGTCAGTGTTTCCACCGAAGGTTTCATCCCACCACGTACTCTGGTCTTCGCCTTCGCTTTCCTCCTCAGTCTTTGGACGCCAGTGCTCCATGTTCATTAGACCACGGTCATTGAGCTGGATTTGGGTAGCACCCTCGCGCTTGAAATCAATGCTAAAAGGCGAGAATGATATGTGTGCCTCAAAAGTTGAATCTGGGCCAAATTTGATGATTGCCTTGGCCTGATCCTTTTCAGCAACAGTCGCTTTTTTGTCCAGAGTAAGGCCGCCAACGATGACAAACTTCTCAGTCTCATTATAACGCTCCTTGCGTGCCTTGCTGTCATGGCGAAGTTCGATATCCTTCTTCTGGCGCCGCTCTTCGTCTAAAGTCACGCGGGCTGTGCCGGTTTCATGGAATGAAACAGTCAGAGGAAGGCTAACAGTCTCAGAATTCTTAGATATAGTCTTCAAAACCGTAGCCTGAAGCTGGCCGTCGACAAAAGAGACAGATTCTGGGACAATATCGTAGGGCGAGCTCCAGGTTTGGCCGAGTTCACGGGCTTTATCGGCGTATTCTCTGTTGCGTTTGCAGAAACCAGCTTGGTCGCATTTCTTAAAATCATGCTCTTTGACAGCATCTATTACGGAAGGTGAGGAGATTAGTATACATGTAACGCGAATTAAGCCATCCAGACTTATGCTGATATTTTCTTTCTTTGAATTACATACCAGCTGGCGTAATTCCCAGGCCTGACAGTATGCCAACTACGGCGATAGCTGTCGTAGCCCAGCTAGGCGATGATGCAGATGTCCGCATGGTGGCTCGGGCTTGTGTGTTCGTTCTATCCGTCTCAATGCACCAGGCAAACGCGCGGAATCAATGAAGGGAGGAATCAATAAACCATAAGATTCAGGCTATCAAAAATATCAAAAATTATATAAGATGAAAGGCCTGCAATGCCTTTCTCGCAGCTTTCCAGTTGAAAATCCGGGGTACAAATTAACTCGGGGGGACGAGCAAGCTGTCCCGTTGAAGCTTCCATGAACACCTAGGACGTATTAGCTTAGTGCTAAGACCCGCTTATGATAAGATAAGTCAGAAACGATTATATTTACCGGTGTTTAGCCATCAAGCTTTCTTACGATGACGATTTGACAAGGGGTTTGGAGTTTTCGACGATAGGGCATTATGAAGGACGGTTAGGGCGCTTTTGAAATAATCAGCTCATATCCGCGATACCTCATGGGTATCTCAAGAATCTCACGGGGTTGGGCAACATGGGCGTCACTATTTATAGGGGGCTCTTCGTGACATGTGACAACGAAAATATCTGCAGTTAAAGGGCTACTTTAGTGCTCAAACCCTAGATATTCCGTCATGCAACACCTTCTCTCATATCATATAACCAAATTCAGCTGTGAGTCATGGGCCTACACGATACATGGCAGAAACCCTAGTTCAGTCATGATCAATTGTTGCCGTCTTCAAATCGCCTCTAATGCCCGACTCCTGTGTCTAACCGCCCACGCTTCTTCCATTGTCCCTTTTCCTTATTAAGATGCATTCGATTCCTTGCTATCAAAAACGACGAGATTGAAACCTTGCATGATGCTAACATAACCGAACCAACTATGTCGCCCAACAAATAGCCCACTACTGCTAAACGCCCCCTGTCTAATCCTAATTTTTTATTGACACCATAGTCGGGCGTACATCGAGCTGAGCCTGCCTTCGGGTAGCAGTCCTTCACTTTCAGGATGTCTAAGAAATGGGCCCGTGAAATATGCATTTCTTTTTCCTTTTCCTCGCTATTCTTTTCCTTGAAACTTCTACTATCATAGGATATGATATGCCTTGAACTGAAGCTGTGATATTTCTATAGTAGCCTAGCTGACTATTGACTCGCCATCGATGCCAACATTCGTTTCATATATTGAACTAGTCTGTTTTTGACAGCATCTGGAAGGTGTTCTCCGGCTTGTCGTTCTCTGCCAAGAGCCTGCTGCGCGGGAATTACTCCTATCCATACAAGTCTCCTGCTATCCGCCAATCAATCAGCTTAAGGTCCGTGAAAGGCACGGCGCGTGGATATATCTTGCGTCTGACATATTCATTCATTCGATGTAGGTTCTTCTCCATTGCTGAGCGGACTTTTCTCTAATAGGGACCGTGACTAACGTGTGAAGGCTTAAAGTGACGCTTCCTGCTTCTCGATTCTGATATCATCTATGACTATAATACGAAGCCCCTTCACAACCAATCTTTGAAAACTTCAAAATGGCTAACTCTGGACTTCCTGAGGGCTGGGAGAGTGACTATGATGGCAAGCGGTGGCTCTACAGATACACAGCTACTGGCGCGGTTCAGTACAAATGGCCTCAGCCCGGAGATGAATACCCGGACTTTGTTGATTCTGCCATTGACACTATGGATCCCGAGGATCGCCTTGCAAGCCAACAAATGGGGAAAATGCGGAAGCCCGCCGAGGGTCGCAAGACACATGATTCCCGAATGAGTGCGACTGGCGGACCATTGGGGTTTTACGACAATGAGGAATTTGGGAACATTGAATTTTTTCAGCCTGATGCGCTGATGTACATGGGACCTGGTGCCTACACTGATATCAGCCCTTTGGGGGCCGATGATATTGAACAGCCATTGCCTGATAACGTAGCAGAACTCCCCAATGTATCGGAAAATGCCAGGGTGTCGCCACTAGCTAGCGAAAGATCAACTCCAAAGCCGGCTAATGCTAATGTGAGCGGACGTCCACAGACCGAAGATAACTTTATCGATGGAGGGTTTGTCATGTCGGCCATAGAATTGGCTTCTACAACGCCAGTGGGGGAACTTCCTTCAACCAACACAGTATCACCACCTGTAATAAGCATGGAAAAGCCGCCTGCTCCACTACTACCTCCAAAGATAGTTCCAGACGAGTCCGAATTTCCGATGCTTGATGGAAGAGAAATTCAGTCAGATACTAGACGCTTCACCGGATTCTATGACCCCGTTGGACTTGTAGCTGAAATGCCTACCGAGTTTACGGGTATCTCCAAAGAGGAATCCGCTCCCATTGAGCTGGGTGATCACCGAACTTTGGCCCCCATAGAACGAACTACGGCTCAAATTCCTGATATCCCTGAACTATGTTCCGCCCCAGTTGATCAAGGCAAAGATCGCAGAGAGGAAGAAAAAATCTATAGACAGCAGATTAGAGCTCAGCAGCGGCCTTACGGTGACCGCCAATATCCGTTTCAGCCACAACACGATGTTATCGATCCACTGCCGGTATCTCACCAGTCAAAAGAACAAGCCAATTCTGTGCCGCAACCTCCGCAGGCTTCTAATCCTACTGTAGCTGGGCCGAAATATCAACCTTTTACTCCAGGTGCCGTTATTCCTCCTAAAAGAACTTCAATAAATGAGAAACACCCTCAGAGGGGCTCTATAATTACGCGGAGCGGCGCATTTGAGGGGAAGGACCTGGTTAGACCATCTTCTGTTCCGCCAGTCTTGAGGGCTATGCCGCCTGTATTTCAACCTAGCCCACCAACCAAGCCTCCTGTCGTGTCAAATGGCTTAATTGCTCAGCATAGGGTTCCTATTCTCCCTAACCTCAATGATATTGATCAGAACCACCAGCCGCCTTTGGCATTACGCCCTGGAGTTCCAGTCTCTAATTCACTTCCCTTGGGTGATGATACACCAAAGGCGTCACCAGTGTCTGATGAAAAACCCGAACGTGTCCTTCCCTACCCTGACGATGACCATGAGTACGACTTGGGCCAATCGCTATCTCGACCGTTACAGTCGATTTCTCATATTAGAGACCATAGGGCGGCTTCTTTTCCAACGGTTCATCGCCGTACGAATGAAGGTAATGGCATACCCAAGTCCTCATACAATCCCATGAAATCTGGTCCGGATTCTCCTGTTGATGGCCAAGAATTGGCGGCATTACAGTCCAAATCTAATCCTACGCAATCCAATAGCTTCAGGCCGATAAACACATCAGCAATCGGCCGGGTGGACTCTGCTCCTGCGACCACCCCCACTTCCATGCCATCAACTTCTATTTCTCAAGATCAAAATGGCGCCTGTCCGTTACCGTCATTCAATAACCGTGTTGCAAGACCGAAAAGCCAGGGCCCTCCTCACAATGGAGGGTCCGTTTCCCCCCCGTTTTTGACTTTGCAAAAGGGCTTGCCACCACAAAGCAACTTGCCAACCCATCAAGATTCGTCTCCAGGCCAGACCGACCGGAGAGCCAACAAAAAGCTTAGACGACATTCTATAGGGATACCAATGGTAGCGCCTACGAGCGTCGAATCGCGAACTGCGCCTGGAGAGTCCCTTGCCTCTGCAAGGCTTCTACGACAGCCTGCTAGTTCTATGCATTTAGCTCCACGAGCTGATTCGTTCTCTAGTCGTCGCCCGTTGGTTCCTGAGAGCGTTCCTGAACACCCAGAAGAAGATCAAACTCCCAGCGAACTGCCAGCATCAGGCCCCTCTCGGTTCTCGTCGAATTTGGCTACCGACTGCCAATTACGCCGCCATTCGCTGGGAATGTCTAATGAAGCGGGGCGTCAACGGATACCTGGTAACCGGAGCTCACCTCTTTCTTCTCAAGGCCTGACACTATTAGATCCAGTGACTTTGCCGCAAAAACCTAAACCCGATACCCAACCTAAAAATACTCGAGCTAGGCCAGCTTCAGCATTCATTATGGGACGGCCACTACCTCAGCCTAAAGCCAATGCCATGATAGTCCCATCTAGAAATGATTCACATCTCACTACCCAGCAGTCGGGCGTTCCCCAAAGTCAATCCGATCTTACGGTAGCTGACTGCTTCGTTAATACCCTTTCTGGGTCTATTTTGCATCCGCATATAAATGACCGGTCTGCAGCAGAACTGCCAACACATATAAACTCCGTTAGTGTTTCTCCTTCTGCTCAAAATTTGTCAGCACAAGAAAGTAGTTTTGGACGGCGACTATCAGTCGGGTTATCCACCAAAGTCTCACATAGCTTAAACGACCCGCCGAATGCAAGCCAAGTAGCTACAAGTCCTTCAATCTCGCGACAAGTCACTGCCCCCTCCACTGGTAGACCTGTTTCTATGCCACCAATTCCTCGGGGTTCGACCTTTTCTTCTACTACTGTAAACATGACGACAATTCCTCAGCCGCAAAAGTTCTTGAAGTTAACGCCTGTGCCGAAGCGACCGGAGCCTGCAACTGAGGTCAAGGAAAAGGGCGGATGGCTATCCAGACTATTCAGAGGGTCCAAGCGGAAAAGTGTGCCTTCGTCATCTTTTAGAGTCCTTAGCTTACCCCAACTTTCACCAGTGCTGGCCGAACCTCCCACTGCTGATACTATTGAACCAACTGCTAAACCCAAATTGCGACCTGAGACTGGGGTTGAGTATCTATCTCAAGAACGACCAATGACTCCCAAAGCGCCCGTCCTGGATATTAAGGAAAGGAATTTACAAGACTCAGCCCTTATTGACCATCAAGATGGACTCCAGAGCATTGCTTCAGTGACCTCTGCTGAAAAAAGGCCCGAAGAGCTGCATGCCAGTCAATCTATTAAGGATGTGTCTCATTCGGCTTCAACAAATGCCCCGAATCTTCCCACGAGTGAAAAAGCAGCGGTACTGCCTATGAAATCGCTGGCAAGAAACGATGCTTCGGACGAACTTCCTGTCTCTACCAAGTCTACAAATGGCCTATCACAACCGATTTCGCTTATTGTTAATTCTGTCGGCTCTGATATTCTAGGTACTCCAACTGCTTCGTCTGAAGGTGTTTCACGGACTCACTCGGGCCATTCTAAGACACAAAGCATTGCGGTTTCTGATCCTGGAATATTTGACGTGGGCCTTGATTCTATATCAGACCAAGCCTCTGTTTCAACTATGGATATCTCTGAGGCTCAAGCTCAGCCTATCCTTCGACCTCAATTGATAGAGGTCTCTGCGCCTGCATTAGTTAAAGTCAGCGCATCTGCATCTAAGACGTTTCCTATCTCCGCAAACAATGTGGCTGAGCAAAACCATGACCTTATCTCTCCTTTGAATCTAAAGAAATCCGATCGAACATTCCTCCTAGAGTCCTTTGTACCTGGAAAGTGTGACCCCAAAAGACTCGAGCAATGCAGCAACATATCCGCACAGCCTGATGGTATTCTGGAAAAGACACCAGCCATAAGGAACTCACGAAGTGATATCCTGGAAGCAGAACTCATGGATGCATTGTTGTCTTATGGAAAAAACCGTGCTTCATCAGAAAGAAACATTGAGCCTACCGGCGGTTCCTTGTTGCCGGATGTGAGGTTTGAAGCTAAGCCGTTACCCTGCGTTCAACACGGGCTTTTTGTGGCTCCTCTGTCGACGCCACGCATCCGATCTACATCCGGATCAAGCTTTGGGCCAGCATTGTCGAGACCCTTGAGCCCGGCTTCTTCATCTGCTGGTGTGGACATGGGTAATAGGATCGATGACTTAGGTGCGACTAATAGTAGTCCTAGTATGCCGTTACAAGGCCAAGAGAATGGTCCTGCTCTGCCAATGATTTCTGGCTGCTTACATTCCCTCTCTGTTGAAACTACGCATATCAGCGTGGGTATACCTTCGCGTGGAGATAGGGCGTGGAAGGAGTCGCCGAGTCCAGACTACTCAGGTGGTGATTGGGAGGGGGAATGATACCAGGGTTAGACCGACTGTATTCCTCTGAGAAAACGGGTGGGGGTTTGGTCACTTCCCGAGCCAGGTTAGTGCGCTTAGCAGCTATGATAGTTGATTTATGATTTAATTGATACCTTGGATTTTGTGGTACATTCATTTAACGTCTACTAATATTTTTGTTAGAGGGCCCCTTTGCCTGTATGTCCGTCCGTCTTCTTTTGAAGTCTACCCGCCATTTTCCGGATGGGAGCACTTATTTGCGCTAGTATAGTTAACATCTACCTGCTAATTTTCAGTAGCACTAAGATGAAATGAGCAGCTTAGATGGTATGGCCTTCCGACACCACTTCGGGGCAGCCCGGACGGGAGCATTCTCCGATAGATCAGCAGGCCGTGCCGGGACCTTGTTGTTGTTGTTGTTGTATTTAACGTCTACTCTAACTAGCGTATGCTGTCAATACGACGGCGTCCCAGACAAGTTGGGCCCTGAATGATGTCGTCGTCCAGGACCGCCCTTGGGTGGTCGGCAAT